>VMDR010000349.1:141336-260208 GCA_007922815.1 Macrotus californicus | reverse complement strand
TGTAAGTTCTTTGGCTTCTCCATTTCCCATACTATTCTTAACCTCCCCCTGTCTGTCTTTTACCTACTATTTATGCTACTTATTCCCTGTACCTTTTCCCCCTCTCTCCTCCCTCCCCCTCCCCACTGATAACCCTCCACGTGATCTCCATTTCTGTGATTCTGTTCCTGTTCTAGTTGTTTGCTTAGTTTGTTTTTGTTTCTGTTTTAGGTTCAGTTGTTAATAGCTGTGAGTTTGTTGTCATTTTACTGTTCACAGTTTTGATCTTCTTCTTGTTCTTATATAAGTCCCTTTAACATTTCATATAATAAGGACTTGGTGATGATGAACTCCTTGAACTTGACCTTATCTGGGAAGCACTTGATCTGCCCTTCCATTCTAAAAGAAAGCTTGGCTGGATAGAGTAATTTTGGATGTAGGTCCTTGTCTTTCATGACTTGGAATACTTCTTGCCAGCCCCTTCTTGCCTGTAAGGTTTCTTTGGAGAAATCAGCTGACAGTCTGATGGGCACTCCTTTGTAGGTTACTGTCTCCTTTTCTCTTGCTGCTTCTAAGATTCTCTCTTTATCTTTCATCTTGGGTAATGTAATTATGATGTGTCTTGGTGTGTTCCTCCTTGGGTCCAACTTCTTTGGGACTCTCTGAGCTTCCTGGACTCCCTGGAAGTCTATTTCCTTTGCCAAATTGGGGAAGTTCTCCTTCATTGTTTGTTCAAATAAGTTTTCAATTTCTTGGTCTTCCTCTTCTCCTTCTGGCACCCCTATGATACGGATGTTGGAACGTTTAAAGACATCCTGGAGGTTCCTAAGCCTCTCCTCATTTTTTTGAATTCTTCTTTCTTCATGGTGTTCTGGTTGGATGTTTCTTTCTTCCTTCTGGTCTAAATCATTTATTTGAGTCCCGGTTTCCTTCCCGTGTATTGTTGGTTCCCTGTACATTTTCCTTTATTTCACTTAGCATAGCCTTCACTTTTTCCTCTATTTTACGACCATACTCAACCAGTTCTGTGAGCATCCTGATTACCAGTGTTTTGAACTCTGCATCTGATAGGTTAGCTATCTCTTCATCACTTAGTTGCATTTTTTTCTGGAGCTTTGATCTGTTCTTTCATTTGGGCCATATTTTTTTGTCTCGGTGCACCTGTTACTTAGTAAGGGGCGGAGCCTCAGGTGTTCACCAGGGCGGGACAACCCAAGTCGCTGCGTTGTGACATTTCATGTGGGGGAGGGGTCTGAGAGGGAACACTGCCACGTGGTCAGTTCTCAGCTGGCTTCCAGAAACTTCCCCTGCTGTCCACAATCCAATTGGGCCCTTCTGGTGCTGATTCCCAGGTGGGTGGGCTTGTGTGCACTCTAGGACCCCATGGATCTCTCCAACGAACGAACTCTCCCATGAGGCTGGGAGTTTCTTCCGCTGAACCCCCATAGGTGTTTTCAGTCAGAGTTTTGAGGCTTTATTTCCCCGCACCAGAACCTTGGGTTGTGTGGTGTATCTGGTCCCCAGCTGTTCCTCCTGGTTTATCTGCACGTGGGTGTGGAATCGCCCACTCCACCAGCCACTGCCTTGCCGAGAGTCCTCTCCACCTGGCTGCCTGTCTCTGCCCCTCCTACCGGTCTGGATAATGTTTCTTCTTTAACTCCTTTGTTGTCAGACTTCCATACAGTTCAATTTTCTGGCAGTTCTGGGTTGTTTCTTTTTACTTTGTTGTTGTCCTTTTGGTTGTGTGAGGAGGCACCGTGTGTCTACCTACGCCTCCATCTTGGCCAGAATCTAATTTAGCTTTTTAAGTTCAGGTGAAGTTCATACTGTGCATGTTAAAACGGACTATTTTAATGTGTACAATTCAGCAGCGTTTAGAACATTCACAGTGCGGTACAGCCTCCACTATCTAGTTCCAGAACACTCCTATTGCCCAGAGGGAAACCCTGTGCCACAGGGCGGTCACTTGCTCCACCCCACCAGCCCCCAGCGGCCCCCAGTCTGCTCTCTGTCTCCATGGACTGCCTGCTCTGGATGCCTCCGTCAGAGGAATCACATGCTGTGCGGCCTTGTGTGCCCAGCCCCGTCACTCAGCACCGTGCTGTCACAGCGTGTCCACAGTGCAGCAGGTGCCGGAGCTTTGCTCCTCTTTACGGCCGAGTGACCTTCCATCCTGTGGGGGGACCACACTTTGTTTCTCCAGCCGTTGCCTGAGGTGTTGAGCTTGTATTTACCTTTCTAACATAAAGGAATTAAATCAGCATGAAGAGCCCTGGCTGGTGTGGCTCAGTGTATTGAATGCGGATCTGGGAATCACAGGGTCGCTGGTTCAATTCCCAGTCAGGGCACATGCCTGGGTTGCAGGCCAGGTCCCCAGTAGAAGGGATTTCAGAGGCAACCACACACTGATGTTTCTCTCCCTCTCTTTCTCCTCTCTGAAAAAATAAATAAAATCTCTTTTTAAAATATTTTAAAATAAATCAGCATAAAGAGTGTAAGTGTCGGAGCTGATGGGAGCCACCTTCAGCTGCAGGGGCACGTGCAGAAGCCCAGCACAGAGGTGGCAAGTAAACATGCTGAGGTCTGGACCCTGAGAAGGGCCTGGCAGGGGTGCTGATGCACCAAGGGTGACGTTAGGCTCCCACATGTGAGTGTGACCAGAAAGAGGGGAGCAGAGCAGGGGGCCAGACAGAAGCAGCCCCCATGGAGGATCGGCACGCCTGGCTCAGCCCTGGGAGCTGCCAGAACGTGCTGGCGCTCTGAAGTGGGGTGCACGTGAGTCTTTCTGATGGAAGGCCTTTGGGGCGGAGCCCCGGCTGAGCATTTCTGCAGCGACCCCCCAGGGAGACCGCCCTGCAGCCAGGTGAGCGGACACTGCTGTAAAGATCAGAACAAGCCAGCCGGAATCAGAGCAGCCGCACCTCACAGCCGGACCAGGCACAGGGCAGAGAGGAGGACGAGCAAAGAAAGTTGCAGTCCCTTCCCAGTGACCGTGGAGGGGGCCAGGTGGCAATGTGGGGGGAGCCGGCCACCAGGCAGGTGTGGAGGGCATCGGTGTCTGTCTGGCCGTCCATACCACCCCTCTAAGCCCTTCCTTCGCTGACCGCCAGGTTCATTAGGATCGGCGACAAGGAGGTGGGGTACCACCCTCAGTTCCGCCTCATCCTGCACACCAAGTACTTCAACCCCCACTACAAGCCCGAGATGCAGGCCCAGTGCACCCTGATCAACTTCCTGGTCACCAGGGACGGCCTCGAGGACCAACTCTTGGCCGCTGTGGTGGCTAAGGAGCGCCCGGATCTAGAGCAGCTGAAGGTACGGGGGGTCTGAGGTGGGCCACAGGTGGCCCAGGGTATGCCAGCTCAAGAGCGGTAAGGGGGGTGGGTGATGGAGGCTCCCTGGCTCTCTGCTTCCCTGTGAGGCCATCTCGGCTTGTCAACACTGAACCGTATTTTGGACGAAAGAATGGCCACGTCCCCCCTGGCTGACCCCGACGTGTAGCTCTCAATGAAATGACCACTTCCATGAAAGACCGGGGAGCACAGTGGTGGCCAGACGGCCCGAAGCGCCAACCTGCTGCCCCACAAGGCTGGCCTTGCTGCCAGCCCCCGCGTGCTGGCCAACCACACACAGGGCACAGAGCGGCCCCAGGCCCCACGCTTCTCCCTTGGTCCCGGAGGCCTTGTCACACTGTGGCTGATGACGGGCAGCCGCTGGGGTGGGGCAGCCACGGCACCGCTGGGGCTCCCGCTGCGGCTGGCTTCCGTGCACCGTCATCTCAGCTGGACCCCGGGCCTTGGCCACGCTGCAGAGAGGCCCCGGTGCCAGGCTGCGGAGGCAGGGCCGAGCCCACGAGTGGGGCCCTCCCCGCCTCTGCCCCTCCTGCAGGCGAACCTCACCAAGTCTCAGAACGAGTTCAAGATCGTTCTCAAGGAGCTGGAGGACTCCCTGCTGGCTCGCCTGTCAGCCGCCTCTGGAAACTTCCTGGGAGACACGGCCCTGGTGGAGAACCTGGAGACCACCAAACACACGGCCAGCGAGATTGAGGAGAAGGTAGGCCAGCCCCAGGCCAGGACACACGGCCTTGGCCACTGGGCTGGCGAGGGGCACGGCCCCAGCACCCTGGCCATTGGCTGAGAGCACCCAGGGCAGCTTCTGAGGGAATCAAGAACACTGGACGGGGAGGCTGGCTCACCTGCTCGCGGGGGTCACCCACCTCCGCTTCCACGGCAGCCCCTTTCGTTTGTTTCCAGGTGCAAGAGGCAAAAATCACAGAAGTTAAAATCAATGAGGCCAGAGAGAGCTACCGGCCAGCTGCAGAGAGGGCATCTTTGCTGTACTTCATCCTGAATGACCTCAACAAGATCAACCCCATCTACCAGTTCTCCCTCAAGGTGCGGCCTTGCCAGCTCCAGGTTTGGGCCCCCCCCCACCCCTGGGGCGAGGGGGTGGCGCGTGCAGCCATTGGGAGCGGGGACAGGGAGCCAGGGGCACCTGCCCAGGCAGGGGTGCTGGTCCTGGAGCCTCCTGGGGCTCACCCGCCCTCCCCAGGCCTTCCACGTGGTCTTCGAGAAAGCCATACAGAAGACGGCGCCCGCTGATGAGGTCCGACAGCGGGTGATGAACCTGACGGACGAGATCACCTACTCCGTCTATGTGTACACGGCCCGCGGGCTCTTCGAGCGGGACAAGCTCATCTTCCTGGCCCAAGTTACCTTCCAGGTGCTGCCCCGCCCAGTGGCTTGTGGGGTGGGGAGCAACCATGTGTGGGCGCCGGGCTTCCCTTCGGTGATGGCTGCACAATGTCAGTGTTCTGAGGCCACTACCCTTTATTGTGGTTCAGATGGTATATTCTATTATGTGTGTTTTACCAAGATTTAAAAGAACAGAACAGCCCCACTGGTGCGGCTCAGTGGACTGAGCGCTGGCCTGAAATCTTCAGGGTTGCCGGTTGGATTCCCGGTCAGGGCACCTGCCTGGGTTGCGGGCCAGGTCTCCAGCAGGGGGCGTGTGAGAGGCAGCCACACATCGATGTTTCTCTCCCTCTCTCCCTTCCTTCCCCCCACCTAAAAATAAATAGATAAAATCTTTAAAAAAATAAAAGTAAAGAAACAAAATGAAACAAGAAGGTGAAGACAAAGTTCTGTCCCGACCCGAAGGGGCAGGACAGGCTGCGGACTCCTCTCTGCCCCTCCCGCGCCGACTGGCCCCGCGCCCCCACAGGTCCTGTCCATGAAGAAGGAGCTGAACCCCGTGGAGCTGGACTTCCTGCTGCGGTTCCCTTTCAAGGCCGGCGTCGTGTCGCCCGTGGACTTCCTGCAGAACCAGGGCTGGGGCGGCATCAAGGTGGGCACTCGGCCGTGAATGCAGTCCCCTCTCCCCGCTCCCACTGGGGACGTTCACCAGGCTCACCAGCCGTGCCATTCAGGAAAACTGGGGGCGCCCGGGGCTGGGCCCCAGACACAGGCTGCCTGCCAGTCCGAGGGGACTCTGCTTTCCTATCCAGACACAGTGACATTTCTTGGTCCCCACACGTGTCCCCACACGGCACATGCTGAGCCGCGGCCAGCCCCAGGCCGAGTCCAGGGGTGGCCCCCCGAACGCTCCCCCACCTGCAGTTTCCAGGAGCATGCGAAGTGCCGAGGTCATTCCTCAGCTGCCTGGGCACACGCACACAGGTGCCCTGTGTGTCTCTGCTCAGAAAGGCCTGGAGAAGCCAGTCCCCTGCGGCGGGACTGGCCCCTGTTCCAGAAGCCTCTGGGGAAGCGGCCAGAGTCCGTCCCCAGGAGAGGCCTCCTCCCAGGTCCCCGCTGCTGTCCCAGGTTTGCTGGTGGCTCATGGTCTCAGCGCAGGAGGGCCGTCTCTCCCCAGGCGCTCTCGGAGATGGACGAGTTCAAAAACCTGGACAATGACATCGAAGGGTCCGCCAAGCGCTGGAAGAAGTTTGTGGAGTCAGAAGCCCCGGAGAAGGAGATCTTCCCAAAGGAGTGGAAGAACAAGACAGCCCTGCAGAAGCTGTGCATGGTGAGGTGCATGCGGCCCGACCGCATGACCTATGCCATCAAGTGAGTCTCCAGCCCCTGGCCTGGCATGGGGTGCGGGGAGGGGGGGGCAGGGGGCAGGGGCACTGTCTCTGCCACGCTGGGTAATGGCACCTCCACAGCGTGGCTCGGTGAGGACCCTGGTGCACAGGGAAAAACGGGGCCCAGAGGAGCCAAAGTGCTGGACCCCGCGCCAGGTGTCCCCCGACCACGCTCTAGGTTCCTGTGATGTGGAAGAAAGCAGGTGTACCTCCCCAGTGACATAGAGGGAAGGTGGCCTCAGTCCTGATCAAAAGCCAGTGAAGGCCAGAGTGGGGGGCGACTGCAGATAACGGGGTCCCAGAGGGTCCCGGATGGGGCGGCCCACCTGGCACCAGCCGCAGGCTCCCCGTGGGACTGTGGGGTGGCCTCTAAATGAACAGGTCCAACCGAAGAGCCTCAGGGGCTCCCAGGGTGTTGGGACAGCCCCCTGCCTGCAGGTGGGCAAGCTCTCCCGGGGACACAGCCTCTGCCATCCCCTCCGAGACTGGGTGGGCAGAGAAGCCCTACGAGTTAATGCTGCCCCCTGGGGCCTCACTCAGAACATGGTGCACTCGGCCCCCTGAGATCAGGGAGGGAAGCAGGAGGCTGAGCACCAAAGGCCACCCCAGACAGCACTGGATTCCCATGGGAGGGGCCTCAATGGACCCCGGGGGCGATGGGGTCAAGATGGGAAGAGGGATTTATGTCAAGTCCACTCTTTTCCTCGGCTTTTCTTACCACATTTTATGGTCCTTAAAGAAAATGGCTATGATTCTGGCCTCCTGCCTCCTCAACGCCCCCTGCTCCCATCGGGGGAGACGCCCAGGACACAGAGACCAATCTACATTGCACTCCGCCTGGCCGCCCTTGTCTGGACGGCACCCAGGAAATGTGCGGGGGCACAGGGATGTGCTAGAAACGGAGCCCTTCCTGGGAGCTCTCAGGGCCCTGGGGGCCACGGGCTCCTAGTCTCGAGGCGTGCCCACGGCTATGCTCCCTCCCGACTGGCCGTGTGTCTCTCACCTGCGTGCACGGGGCCGCCCCAGGAAGAGCGCGTTGCCGGGCACGAGGGGGCAAGGCGGGCCCACAGCCAACACGGTCCAGGTGGAAACCACCTCCCCCGCACACCCTCCCCCGCACAGGGACAGCAGGCCTTTCTCTGCTTCAGAAGGTCCACCGGAAAACAGCCCTCCCCTGGCCACGCTGACCCAGCATGTCCCCCCAGGAACTTCGTGGAGGAGAAGATGGGCAGCAAGTTCGTGGAGGGCCGGAGCGTTGAGTTCTCCAAGTCTTACGAGGAGAGCAGCCCCTCCACCCCGATCTTCTTCATCCTCTCCCCGGGGGTCGACCCCCTGAAAGACGTGGAAGCCCTGGGTAAGCGTGGCTGGGGTCACCAGGGGAAGGCAAATCTGAACCACAGTGACGTGACCCCCCACGCCCCCATGGGGGCGGCTGTTGTCACAAACACATCATGTGGCAGGTGCTGGGAGGAGGGGGAGAAACGGGAGCCTGGGGCCCCGCTGCGTGGCAGAATCGCGCACAACCCAGCACCCCAACTCTGGGGCACAGACCCCAGAGGAACTGAAGCAGGCGTTCAAACAAGGGCTTTCCATGGATGGTCGGGCATCTGCAGGGTCTGTGAGGCAGACGCAACCCAAACGTCCCCCCACTGAAGCAGGGACGATCATCGTGTGACCGATGCACGCGGTGGAACATTATTCGGCTGTGACAAAGGAGCACGGCCCTGCCGTGCTGCCCAGGGGTGCACCTTGGAGATCCAGGGGTACCAAGGGGAAGACGCCCCACACCGAGGCCCCACACTGCGTGACTCCATTTGCCCAAAACATCCAGAATTGGCAAATCCGCAGGCAGAAAATGGATCGGTCGGGTGCTGGAGGAAGAGGGGTGGAGAGTGACCATTTAACGGGTGTGGGGTTTCCTCCTGGGCAGATGAAAATGTCCCAGAACCAGAGAGGGTGGCCCGATACTGTGAATGCCACCGTGCCGTGCATGTCACCACAATAAAGGCAAACGGGGGAGCGTGTGGGCATCCCGGCTACAGGACACGGGACCTCAGACTTCACCATCCAGTCGTCCCCAGGCTTTTCCCATTTTCCTTTCCTCCAGGGAAAAGGCTGGGGTTCACCATCGACGAAGGGAAACTGCACAACGTGTCCCTGGGGCAGGGACAGGAGGTGGTGGCCGAGAATGCTCTGGACGTGGCTGCGGAGAAGGGGCACTGGGTCATTCTGCAGGTACAGGGCGCCAGCCTCCAGGCTGAGGGCTCCCGCAGCTAAGGGCCATGCAGGTCATGGTCATAGACGGGTGGGAGGCACTCACCCCGAGTTCAGCCCCTCCCGACAAAGTGCCCCTCCTGCCCCAAGCCAAAGGCCAGGAGGCTTGTGTGTCATGTTTCAGGTGGACCCTGGCGGGACCCCCGTGCTAGGTCCAGCTGCCTCCCAGCCCCTCCTCGTTCTGGCTGTCCTGCTCACACCTGCAGGCTGCCTGGCTCCCGCAGAGCCCACAGTGAGGCTAACTTCAACCCGGGGGGCCTCGCCCGGTCCCTTCTCCTTTACCCAAACCTCCCAGCAGAGGGCTGGGACCGTTCGACCTCAGCCCATGCCCGCAGAGGGCGGGCAGGACATGCATGATAAACAAAGGCTGAAGTCTTGGGTTAGTTGAGCAGAAGAATCAGCTCTGGGGCTGCAGCTGCTCCGCTGAAATCACCCTGCACGCCCGGTGCCCCCACAAGGGTGGATGTCAGGGCGGGGGGCGGGGGTGCAGTTAAGGAGAGCTGGCTCAGCACACACGGCCCAGCGGCCGTCCTTGTGGGCCCAGGGCAGAGGGAGTGTGTGGGTGGACGCTAAGCCCCAGTCTCGGCCGCAGAACATCCACCTGGTGGCCCGGTGGCTGAGCACCCTGGACAAGAAGCTGGAGCGGTACAGCACGGGCAGCCACGAGGACTACCGCGTGTTCATCAGCGCTGAGCCTGCCCCCACCCCCGAGGCACACATCATCCCCCAGGGCATCCTGGAGAATGCCATCAAGATCACCAACGAGCCGCCCACGGGCATGCACGCCAACTTGCACAAGGCCCTGGACCTCTTCACCCAGGTAGGGTGGCTTCCCGCCTGCACGTCTTCCCAGGGCCCGTCCCCTGTCTGAGTGGCCCAGGGGACCCAGAACAAATGGGATTGCTGGGTCTGCAACGCCGAGGGTCAGTCTCTGAACTCTGAGGGCACTCCTCTCTGGTTCTCTCCCATCCACACTGCTGGTGATGCACACACACACACACGCCCACACATGCACACTCACACAGGCATGCTCAGACACACGCACACACACCGGCATTGCACAGCCAACATGTTCCTGAAAGACTGAGCCGAGAGCCGCAGGGGTGCCCATCACTCACAGCTTTTAGAGCAGAAATGCACACATTTAATCGGCTTCCGGACCTGCAAGGTTGGCCGCGGGTAAACGAGGTCGGGGCCTTGGTTTGTCCGAGCACCTGAGGCAGGGGCCCAGTTCCCGAGGGCAGTTCTGCAATGGTCAGTGGGCTTGGCCGGGCCACGGGGCCCCGCTGGCCCCTACCCTTCCTCCTCATGGCCTCGCTGGGCTCTGCTTGGTCCAGGCCCAGGTCTCCCTCCATCCCCAAGCAGGTCCCCCCACCTGCCTCAGGGGGACACTGACCCAGGCCCCCTGGTCCTCCAGGATGGGATGCAGGGGCCTCAACCTGCCTGATCTGAGGGCCCGTCCCCTCCATTTCTGCCCGGATCTTGGCTCATGTGGGTCCTCCCTCCCCCCCACACCTCAGCCCCAGGCTGCTACCCTCTCTGCACCCTTTCCCTGGCATCCTGGCTCCCTTCTCCTCACCCTTAGCACCAGTGTTCATTCTCTCGGCACCTGTCACCTTCTGCTCCTCACTAGACGTTTCTGGGCGCACACACTTGATCGTGAAGTTGGAGTCTAAAACCATTTTTTTTTTATTATTTTATTTTATTATTTTATTTTTATTTTATTTTATTTTTATTTTATTTAATGTATTTATTTTAGAGAGAGGGGAAGGGAGGGAGAAAGAGAGGGAGAGAAACATCCATGTGTGGTTGCCTCTCACACGCCCCCTACTGGAGACCTGGCCTGCAACCCAGGCATGTGCCCTGACTGGGAATCGAACCGGTGACCCTTTGGTTTGCAGGCTGGCACTCAACCCTCTGAACCACACCAGCCAGGGCTAAAACCTTTTTTTAAAGATTTTATTTATTTATTTTTAGAGAGAGGGGAAGGAAGGGAGGAAGCCATCTTTCATCCCAAGATAGAGGTGTAGGTAGATACACTTTGCCTCCTCGCACAACCAAAAGGACAACAACAAATTTAAAAACAAAAAACAAAAAACAAATATAAAAACAGAACTGCCAGAGAATCGAACTGTACGGATGTCCGACAACCAAGGAGTTAAAGAAGAAACATTCATCCAGACTGGTGGGAGGGGCGGAGATGGGCAGCCGGGCGGAGAGGATTCGTGGCAGGGCAGCACCTGGAGGACTGGGCGGGCGAGGTGGCAGCTGGCGAATCGGGTAGTCCTACGTTTGCGTGCGGATAAACCGGGAGGAACAACTGGGGAGCGAGACAGACTGCACAACCCAGGGTTCCAGCGTGGGGAAATAAAGGCTCAAAATCTCTGACTGAAAACACCTGTGGGGGTTGAGGCGGCCTCGGGAGAAACTCCTAGCCTCACAGGAGAGTCTGTTGGAGAGACCCACCCACTCAGGAATCAGCACCAGAAGGGCCCAATTTGCTTGGGGGAAGCAGAGGAAGTGACTGAAAACCAGCTGAGAGCTGACCACATGGCAGTGTTCTCTGTCAGACCCTGCCCCCCCCATACAGCATCACAACACAGCGACCTGGGCTGCCCTGCCCTGGCGAATACCTAATGCTCCGCCCCTTACTACGTATCAGGTGTGCTGAGACAAAGAAATATGGCCCAAATGAAAAAACAGATCAAAACCCTAGAAAAAGAACTAAGTAACGAAGAGATAGCCAACCTATCAGATGCAGAGTTCAAAACACTGGTAATCAGGATGCTCACAGAACTGGTTGAGTATGGTCGTAAATTAGAGGAAAAAGTGAAGGCTATGCAAAGTGAAATAAAGGAAAATGCACAGGGAACCAACAGTGATGGAAAGGAAACTGGGACTCAGATCAATGGTGTGGACCAGAAGGAAGAAACATCCAATTGGAACACAATGAAGAAACAAGAATTCAAAAACATGAGGAGAGGCTTAGGAACTTCCAGGACATCTTTAAACGTTCCAACATGCAAATCATAGGGGTGCCAGAAGGAGAAGAGGAAGAGAAAGAAACTGAAAACTTCTTTGATAACGAAGGAGAACTTCCCCAATCTGGCAAAGGAAATAGACTTCCGGGGAGTCCAGGAAGCTCAGAGTCCCAAAGAAGTTGGACCCAAGGAGGAACACACCAAGGCACATCGTAATTACATTGCCCAAGATGAAAGATAAAGAGAGAATCTTAAAAGCAGCAAGAGAAAAGGAGTTACCCCCTACTGAGGACCCAGCCCACAACTTAGGCATGGCGTGTGCCCTGACTGGGAATTGAACCAGCAACCCCTTGGTTCACAGGCAGGCGCTCAGTCCACTGAACCACACCAGCTGGGGCAAGATTTTATTTATTTATTTTAGAGAGAAAGGAAGGGAGGGAGAAAGAGGGAGAGAAACATGTTTCAGTTGCCTCTTGCACGCCCCCAGCTGGGGACCCAGCCCACAATCCAGGCATGTGCCCTGACCAGGAATCAAACCAGTGAACTTTGGGTCCACACCAGCCAGGGCTGGAGTCTAAAATTTTTTTGAGTTAGAAACCCTGTCTTCTCCATTAACCCCTAACACAACCATCTACCTAGAGTTCATTGTGCCATGAATGCATAGCTTCTGTATCCAATTTATTTAATATATGAAATAATAAGTGAAAACAGCTGATTCATCGACCAGACATTCCCTATTGGCTGCCAAGGCAGACAGCTGAGAGCAGGGGGTGTGTCGGGATTAGCCAGGTGTGGGGGATCTAGGAACAGAACACGCCTGGGTCTTTGAGACCCCGGAGTGGCTCCCCAGGGTGAGGGGCGCCCCCTCCATGTACTAGGGCCCTTTCCCCTGCCGCGTGCCCATTTGGAAGCTCCCTGGCCCCCGCCCCCTTCTAGCTCAAGGTGCTCAGCCAGCGCTGAGCGGGTGAAGAGGACGCAGCTGAGCTTCCAGAAGCCTGTGTGTGTGGCAGCCGCCCCTTGGCAAAGCCTAATCGTCTTCAGTAAAATCTCACACACCTGAGTCCCAGCCCGGCCCGGGCCGGGCCTGCCCTTCCTTGCTGGGCTGGGACTCGCCTGAGAGGCAGTGCGAGGCACCGTTCGCACGGATGGGATGGGGAATGCCGGCAACCCGCCAGGCAGGCCCGGGGCTGTCCTCTGGGGAGCGGCGTACCAGGGGGTCAGAGACTGACTTGTGAGCAGGACGTGCATGATAAAACCCTTCTGTGTCCCGAAAGCCTCCTCTCCCAGGCTTTGCAGACCCGGACCCGAGAGACCCGAGAGACTCAAGAGATGGCCCAGAGCCGCTGGTGGCTTGGTCCCCCCACCCGCACCCCACCCACACCCCACCCTCTGTGAAGCAGCTGACAGATGGGACCTTGGTCCCAGCTTGGCTGCTCTGTGGACCCCACCTGACGTGGAGCATGTGCCCCCTGCAGGATACCCTGGAGATGTGCACCAAGGAGATCGAGTTCAAGAGCATCCTGTTCGCCCTCTGCTACTTCCATGCAGTAGTGGCCGAGAGGCGCAAGTTCGGGGCCCAGGGCTGGAACAGGTCATACCCCTTCAACAACGGGGACCTCACCATTTCCGTCAACGTGCTGTACAACTACCTAGAGGCCAATGCCAAGGTAGGGGTGGGCCCCGGGCCCAGCTCAGCCCTCCCTCCCTCCCTCTTTGTCCTGGTCTTTCCCTGGAGTTTGAGGGATGTTACCTAAGTGTCACAGCCCAGTGTGAACTGGAAGGGTCACCTCCAGCCGAGCCCACCAGCCTGACACCACAACCGGCCTCTGGTCCTTGGCCACCACCTCCTGCCTGTGTCAGCCGTGGGGCAGTGTTTCTGTTTGTTGTCACACTCCATGAGGGTCAGATGTCCAGGGATCTGGGTGGGGCTCTCCCCCAGAAATGCTGGCCCCTTTGGGTGGAGTGAACGGGAGCAGACAGGCTGGTGCTTAGTCAGTGGGGAATGAATGCTTCCTGTCACTGCTACTGAAAGTGCATGTGGAGGGAGGTGCACGCAGCCGCAGAGGACCGAGGAGAAAGCCAGCACGTCCTCCGGAACAGTCGGAGGCTGTCGAGGGCATGAGCAGGCCTGGCCACAGACTCAGAGTGACTTCAGGTGTGGGACCCAGCCCACAACAAGTGGCTCGTGCCCCCGATGGGCGGCCCCGCCAGCCTGTCTAAGACCCCTGGGGCTCAGCCACCGCCCACGACTGCCTCCCTTCGCCTGACCTCAAGACCTTTGTCCCGGGAAGCCAGGTGCTTCCTCAGCACCTGCCTCTGAGCCCCGGGAGGAGGCAGAGGGCTCTCCCCCCACAGGCCCTGGGCTCCTGCTCCTCATCTGACCCCCAAAGCAACAGTGACAAGGACTGTGGCCCCCAGCACCTTCTGACACTTGGGAGAGGCGGACAAGCAGCCAGAGCAGTGCTGGGCTTGCCCGGGAAGGCTCCCCCTCCCAGCACCACGGCGAGGCCAGCCCTCTGTGGTGCAGTCAGAAAGGCCGCTGGCTCCAGGGGCCCGGGGTCAAAGCCAGGCTCTGCCTCCTCACTAGCTGACTGCCCAGAGCCTGGCCACCACAGCCTGGCCTCCAGCTCTCAGGACTTCCGCCAGGAAAGCTGGGAAGCACTGGCCTGGCCCAGGAGCCCTGCTGCTTCCCTCCCAGATGTAAAGGAGCTGGATAGGCAGGGGAGAGGAGGGCACCCCAGCCCTGCAGTGACCTCTGGTGACCTCTGATCACCTTGGCCCACGGCAGACAGAGGGGACCCCACCCCAGTCCAGGCAGCCGAGACCTGGGAGGGCAGGGAAACTGGGCTTCACAGGGTGGCTGTCACCCACGTTCGAGCTTGGAATGTTGTTTGCTTGCTTGGTCCCCAGGTGAGACCTGGGGAGGCAGGAGCCACTTCCTGCACCGCCTTCCCCACTCCCATGGTGGCCCCAGGTCCTGTAGTTGGGGAAAGGGAAAGGGCGGTGGTCTCTCGTTGGCAGTGGGTTGTCACTTCAGCTAGGACAGGATCCAAGCCGCTCTCACACGTAAATGGACGCACAGCCCACGGGAAGGATGTTCCGTCACCGCAGCTGCATCAGAGGTGGTGTCTCCAGGGGTACTCATGTGGGAGGAACAGTCTTGCTAGAATTTTCTAAGAGGCTTACTCAGACCCTTCCCATTGTGTGCACACCCAGGATCCAGGCTGTGCCCTGCACTCCGGTGCGGTGGGGGAAGACGGGGTGGGAACATCCGGCCTGGGCACCTGCTTTGTCCAGACTCCCCAGAAATGTTCATTGACTGACATCACCCCTGTCCCTCGGTCCTTCCGACCCCGAGGAAGGAGACCTGTGCTTCCCACACCGAGTGTTTGCTATGAACTCAGACTTCCTCAGATTCCCTGTGGGGGGCCTGGTGACCTGTCTGACAGGCACTCTGGAGACTCCGTCCGCAGGTGTCCCTGGGGTGAGCCCACTGTCCCCACCCGGAGGGGACGGATAGGCCCCAGGAGGCAGCTCTCGGAGGGGGGGGGGGCCGGGCAGGTGTGTACCCCCAGGAGGAGCAGAGATGCCCCTAACGTGAGTCAGTAAAATAGCAAAATGCCGAAGCAGCTGCTCAGTACACACCCAAGATAACCGAGCAAAGAAAACCACGTCGCCACAAAACGGCAACGTAGGGAATGTCGACATCACAACAAAAACTCATGAGCCAAATTAGACGGACTAATCAACTCGGTGGACTGCCGTCCGTCAGCATCGGGTGAGCGGCTGCCGGGCAGGAGGTGTGGAAGCCACAGTGTCAGTACCTCGCCCTCGAGAGCGGGAAGAAACTGATGCACAGTATCTTATAGTGACTGTCACACTGGCACCGTTGGAAGGAACATTCTTATTTAAGTGGCTGCTAGAAAATCTGAAGTGACGCTTGGCTGCAGTCCGGGACCCGGGTGGCCAGGAGAGGGTGTCAAAGCCCACCGCCAGCCCAGCTGGGTCTTTGCTCCGTGAGCCCTGGGGAGTCCGGGTTCTGGTCGGCGGTCCCGTGCTTGCAGCTGGCTGTGCTGCAAAGCCCCGAGGCCGCGTGGGCTCAGAGCTGCTGGGAACGGAGGGAAGCACGAGGAGACCCAAAGGGAGACCCACCCCCGGACCAGACAAGCTGGACTTCATGGCCAGAAAGCCACACGGTGCTCAGGAGTCAAAACCCAGCCGTCGTAGCATCGAACTGCTTTGCTGAAAGTGGAGGTGGAAGGAGGGAATCACAGGGGGCTCCACGTCTTGGAGCATGGGTGACACAGAAGGAACGTACAGAGGGGCCAGCTGGGGCCGGAGGGCCCGGGGACACCAGCAGAGTTCTGGTGAAGTCACAAAGTGCAGAGAGCCAGGGGATGTCCCCTGCTACCCAAGTCAGACACGGAGGGATGGTGGAACAGGGCGGGGGGGAGGCGAGCCCCGGGCCTGGTGACGAGGGAAGCAGGTGACTCTGGTGGACACAGAAGAGGAGGGGCTGCGGTGTGGGAGCCAGCCTCACACTGACGCAGATGGAGGGCTGGGCACCCCACTCACTGGCTCCACCCTCCCTCGCAAGGTGCCCTGGGACGACCTCCGCTACCTCTTTGGAGAAATCATGTACGGCGGCCATATCACGGATGACTGGGACCGGCGGCTCTGCAGGACCTACCTGCTGGAGTACATCCGGACAGAAATGCTGGAGGGGGAGGTCCAGCTGGCCCCTGGGTTTCAGACCCCCCCCAACCTGGACTACAAGGTGAGGAGAGCTTCCCGGGGACGGGCCACGCGTCACACACACTCACTCTGCCACGCACAGCGCCAGAGGGGAAGGGCGTCTTGGCCGACGCCCCAGGGGGATGCCTACAGTGGAGTATCCATTGCTGAGCAAGAAGTCAGGGAACCAAACGAGGGTTTGAAATGCAGCTTCTGGGCAGGGGAGAGGGGGAGGGGGAGGGAGAGGAGGGTTGGTTCAGTAGCTGGGGAGCAAAGGGCAGTGGCCCAGGAAGAAGGCTTGGGGGTCAGTGGGTGTGTGCAGAGGGCGAGATGTGGGCGGAACATTCTGGTAAGAAGGTCCCAGCTCGCACAGGTCTACCTTGGCAGCCTGCAGACCTACCATCCATTCTCAGGGTTACCACGAGTACATCAATGAGAACCTGCCCCCCGAGAGTCCCTACCTGTACGGCCTGCACCCCAACGCAGAGATTGGCTTTCTGACAGTCACCTCGGAGCAGCTCTTCCGCACTGTTCTGGAGATGCAGCCCAAGGAAACGGACTCGGGCGCTGGCACCGGCGTATCTCGCGAGGAGAAGGTCAGGGTCGCGAAGTGCGCCCTGATTGCTGGCGGTCCTCAGAGCCGGGCAGCAGCCAGACGCAGACCTTAGAACCGGACTCCGAGGTGCAGCCAGCGAGCGGGCCCCCGTGGTTCGGTGCAGGCTCAGAGGCCCAGGGAGGGGGGCGACTCTGTGGTCAGGCAGGCCCCCCACAGCCTTCCAAGGGCACCTGCCCCTCCCTGCCCAAACGCACCCCCTGCACGCAAACCCTGGGGTGCAGCCGCGGGCTGTCACAGGACGGTCCCTCCAGAGGCACTCAGATGGTGACGGTGGGCAACCCCATTAACACCCAGAGCAACAGAGATGTCGGGGCATTTAAGGCATTCCCACGTGGCCGGCCCACCTCCGCCGTCTCAGCAGGCGTCAGCCCCTCTGCACTTTGTAACACGTCCTGGGTGAGCGCTATGAAAAATCAGCTAGGTCGTGGGCTTCCACAGTGAGACCAAATTCTTTTCTTTTCAAGGTCTTTATTTATTATTTTTAGAGAGAGGGGAAGGGAGAAAGGGAGGAAAACATCCACGTGTGGTTGCCTCTTGTGCGCCCCCATCTGGAGACCTGGCCCACGGCCCAGGCCTGTGCCCTGACTGGGAACTGAACCAGCGACGCTTTGGTTGGCAGCCCGCGCTCAGTCCGCTGGGCCACAGCAGCCAGGGCCGGAGACCTAATTCTTGCCTGAAAGACCCTCGGTGCCATTAGGCCCCGGGACCATTTTCGTGGTCTCACGATGGAAGCCAGAAGTCTGTTGACGGGCAGGCAATGCCCCTGGCCACCGTGCAGGCCTGTCCCTGCAGACAGCCAACACAGGACAAAGTCCCAACCCACAACTGTCTGATGACCCCCCAGAGGAGGAGGCTGAGTGTTTGAAGGCCGGGACACTCAGAGCCTGCTGGTCGGCTCCCTCCCCCGTCAGATGTGGTCCTGTTTTTCGGGCAACTCCACTGTCTGCTCCCAGATTCGGGGCTGGGAACTGGGGTGGGGGGGCAGGCCCCCTGACCCTGATGCCGGAGGGCGGACAGGGGCAGTGACCGGGCCACTGGGGACCAACTTCCAGGTGAAGGCCGTGTTGGATGAGATCCTTGAGAAGACTCCGGAGATGTTCAACATGGCCGAGATCATGGCGAAGGCGGCCGAGAAGACCCCCTACGTGGTGGTCGCCTTTCAGGAATGTGAGCGAATGAACATCCTAACCAACGAGATGCGTCGTTCGCTAAAGGAGCTGAGCTTGGGGCTGAAGGTAAAAGATGCAGGGTTCAGGGGATGTGCTGTAGGGGTCGGGCTGGCCACCGCAGGCTGACTCACCACCTCAACTGCAAAAGAAAGTGCCATCCGCAGGCAACTGGGCAGCTCAGCCCTCCGGCGTTGGCCCCGCACTCCCCGGCGCGTAGCTGCGAGCGCCCAGAGCAGGCTGTCCCCGGCAGGAGGTACCAGCGTGGCCACTGTGGGTCATCTGCAGCGGCAGCATGGCAACCCACACCTGAACAGAGCCGCCTCCTCCCCACACACACAAGTGGTGCCCCAACCCTGCTTGGAGCTGGCAAGACATGGCCGCCGAGATTGACCAGCTCCACCACGAGCCAAGTAGCACAGTCTGATCTGTCTGTCCCTCAGGGGGAGCTGACCATCACGACTGACATGGAAGACCTGTCCACAGCTCTGTTCTACGACACTGTGCCCGACACGTGGGTGGCCCGAGCCTACCCCTCCATGATGGGCCTGGCGGCCTGGTACGCCGACCTGCTGCTCCGTATCAGGGTAAGCGCCGGGCCCCCCTCAGTAGACCCCAGGGCTGGCGGGGGCAGAGCTGGGCCAGGGGGCTGGCCTGGCCTCTGTCAGAGTGGGCTCGGTGACACGGGCCAGCCTCCGAAGGGAAGACGGCCGGCCAGAAGCGCAAGCAGCTCCCACTGACCCACCAGCACAGAGCTGGCGCTGACAGGGCTCAGGAAGCTGCCATGCCTTCTGGAAGCGGCAGGGTGACGGAAGCAAAAGCCTCTCCCGGGTTCCCGCGCCCTTCCCAGCATGTGGCCCGCCCCCTTGGTCCCAGCATCCCACTGCCCCCCCGTGTAAATCGGAGCCAGACAGGGGAGCCAGGTCATGGGCTGTAAGGGTAAGGCGCCACCCACGTGGGCCTGGCCAAGAGGCTGGCGGAGGCCCCGCGTGACCCGCTCGCCTCCCTTTGCAGGAGCTCGAGGCCTGGACCACGGACTTCGCCCTGCCCACCACTGTGTGGCTAGCCGGCTTCTTCAACCCGCAGTCCTTCCTCACGGCCATCATGCAGTCCATGGCCAGGAAGAACGAGTGGCCTCTGGACAGGATGTGTCTGTCTGTGGAGGTGACCAAGAAGAACCGGGAGGATGTGACCGCCCCACCCCGTGAGGGCTCCTACGTGTACGGGCTCTTCATGGAAGGTAAGGGGCACGGCCCAGGGGTCTCCCAGGACCAGCTCTCTGCCATGACAGGCAGGTGCGTGGGGAACGGAGCAGGGGCAGAGGGACAGGCACTCGGAGCAGACTGGACACAGTGACAGGGTCCCACAGACAGGCTCAGACAGAGGTCCGGGGGGACAGAAACACAGCACTCCAGGCAACGAGCAGGCTCACCCTCACTGGGAGGCCCTGTCTGAAGGAGAGGAGGGCTCAGCCCTCCCTGGCCTGGGGACAGGGGCACCAGGACAGATGTGCATTTGGGGGTGAGGGTCCGAGAGACACCTTGGCCAGGGCCCCTGTCCACGCCCCAACCCTCTCAGGAGATGCTGTGGCCCCCAGGCACAGGTCTCACAGGCCCAGGGCCAGTTGCCGGGGGTGGGGGGGGGGGCAGGGTGGCCAAAACAAGCAACAGGAGGGAGAGGCCGTTTTTTTGGCACCACTGTGAGCCGAGGGTCAGCCGCTCCACCACAAAGGCCCGCCCTGCCCTGGGCTGTGTCAGGGCCGCACTCCCACATCACCACTGACAGGTACAGCCACCCTCTTCCGTGTTTATTTCGGAATTAGTTACAGACAGGAAACACAGCCGTCACCGAGTCCGGGGCAGACGTAACAGCGGCCCGTTAAAGGCAGAACGGGGCGTGGGCACATGTGGAGGCCGAACTGCGCACGTGCACAGGACAGACGGTGCGGGGGGGCGGAGCCGGGCCTCCCGACCCCGTGACTCACGCCGAGTGGCGGTGGCCTGCGCTAAGCACAGGCTGGGGTAGGAGGCTCTGAGCATCGCAAGTGAACAATGGGGCAAGCGCGGAGTGTGCGCCCGGTGCGCCGTGGACAGAAGCGGTCACGCGGCCCCCCGCGGCGACCCGTCTACAACCCCAGGTTTAGTGTTCCTGCGCCCCTGGCAGCCGGCTGCGTGTGGGGGCGGGGCCCAGCCAGGCCTCGCCCTCCCGGCCCTTCCCCCTGGCTCACCGCCAGCACTGTCCCGCAGGGGCTCGCTGGGACACCCAGACCGGAGTCATCGCCGAGGCGCGGCTGAAGGATCTGACACCAGCCGTGCCCGTCATCTTCGTCAAGGCCATCCCTGTGGACCGCATGGAGACCAAGAACGTGTATGAGTGTCCCGTGTACAAAACACGCGCACGGGGCCCCACCTACGTCTGGACCTTTCATCTGAAGACCAAGGAGAAGGCTTCCAAGTGGGTACTAGCGGCCGTGGCGCTGCTCCTGCAGGCCTAGCCCGTGCCCCGGCCGGACCCTCTCCACAGGCCGCACGGACCGCCAGGAAGCCCGTCCTGCCACCAGTGCTGGCTCTCCCAGGAGCAGAAAGTTGCCTTCCATTCCCTACGTACCCAGGCCCGCTACAGCTGCCGGCACCTGAGTGCCAGAGGGCGGGGTCAGCGTGAAAGGGGGTGCGGGCTGATTAAAGCACTGATGTCACCGATGTGTGTGTCTGAGTCACCTGAGCAGCTTCAGATCAGCACCTGATGGCCACCAAGGGCCTGGCACAGGCTTGGGGCTAAGGCCCAATTCCCAGCTGCCAGGGCAAGTGTCCCAGAGACCAACCCCAAGTCCTCCTGACTTCCCAGGAGGGCCGGTTGGGTTAACTTCCTCCCACCAGCAGCACCGAGGGTCAGGGCGCAGTGCCATGCCCTCAGCCTGGCTGCAAGCCAGTGACCCACCGTGGGAGGACAGGAGCTGCCACCACCACACAGTCCCCTAGGGCACCCTCCATCCCCATCTCAGTTATGGCGGTGCCCTCTCCACACACTGTTCCTCCGATGGGCCATTCCCATACCCCCTTCCACCGCACACGTCCTGAAACCACCAGGAACCAGCGTAGTGGTGACTTAGCGGCAGCCACACAGAGAACCCCAAGTCCATGAGCCCCCTTTTCCTACTGGGCAGCATTTTGCCTTCCTCCGTCTCCAGTCCCCACCCTGTCCCCACGGTGTGTGCCTCCAGCGGTCTCACTCACAGCCCAGGGCGAACTGGGACGGGTGGCCAGGCTGGTCAGGGCTGCCCTCAAACAGTGAAGGGGCCCTGGTCCAGACCAGCGAGGCCTCTCCGCCGACACCTGTGGCCCCGGGAATAAGCCCCTGGGCAAGTCCCTCAGCCTCCATGTTTCAGGTCCCCGACCCTGCCCAGGTAGATGGAGCTAAGGGACCCAACTGAGACCTCCAAGGAAAGGCAGTCCACACACAACAGCAGCCGCAGAGGAAGGTGCAAGAGGGGGCCAGCAGCCGCCCCTCCTCACTCGGGGCCACTGCCCCAGGGGAAGAGGGTGCTGTGGAGCCACCCCTGGCTGCCCTGGGACACACCTGGCTGAGGCCCGCAGCCCAGACCACCCTCAGAGCCACCTCCGCAGAGTGTCTGACAGTGGATGGCCAGGTAGCCGCAGGACACTCCAGCAGAGCAGCCGGGCTGCCGCTGGAAGCTGGCTAGGGCCATGGGGTACAGGCAAGAGGGGACAAACTGGGAGGCAGGGGCACAGGGAGGCTGCTCACAGGGCACATGAACGCCAGATGAGACAGGCTCCAGAGGACCCAGACACGCAAGGGAGATTCAGGGCGCCCCAGGGACACCTGGCCCCTGAGGGCTCTGGCCCCGACTGTGGCTCAGCAGGACGTCCTGGAATCCCGGAATCTGAGGCTGGCATTCACAGCCATCCTGAGCCCCAGGGCAGGGCTGCAGCCAGGAGGGCAGGCATCAGGGCCAAGGTGCCTGGCTGCCTGGCCGCCACCTCTGCCGGCCACGAGGGGTCACTGCAGCCCTTCATGTTCTCAGCCGGAGGAAGAGCTTGGGGGGGGGGGGGGGGGGGGGGGGAGGGAGATGAACCCACCGGGTCACCAGGCAACTCATTCTCAATCCCTGGTAATAGCCACAAAATGGGGAGTTTTCCCAATTTTGCCTTCAGGGCCTGAAATAGTGATTTATTCCACACGACATACTGTGGGTAGCTGACAGAATTATCTCCAAACTTCCCAAGAGAAGCTGCAGCTCCAGGGTGCTCAGGGGAGCAACCCAGGGACAGGGAAGCACGGGCTGGGCCAACCTGCTCTGCCTCCGTGCATTCTCTTCTCAGCCTCTCCTCCCTGTGCCTGGCTGACCAGGGAGGCGGGACCTGAATCTGCGGAGAGCTCCTGGGGGGTTGGGGGGCAGGCAGAGACCTGCCTGGGGCTATGTGGAAGGCAATTAGCAGAGACAGGGAGTGGCCAGGCTGAGGGGACCCAGGCTGAGGGGATGGGTGGGGCAGGGGTTGCTCAAGTCCCTGCGTCTACCCCAACCCCACTGAACCTGGGGGAATGAGAGCGCTGTTTACCCAAGGCCTCTCTCCAAACAGAAACGAGCCCTGGCACATTCTTTTGGCCTCTCTGGTCTATATTGTGCCACAGGACAGCTCAGTAACTAGGTAAGCAGTGCTGACTCACGTGCTGCGGCCCCAGGGCAGTGTGGCCTCGCCACCAACCACCTCCAGCCCCTGAGCCCTGCAGGCCGCCCAGCCTGGGAGTTGCCTGGCGCACGTGCAGGCCTGTGTGGGCTGGGCCAGCCTGTGTTCCACGGCCAGCGAGGGGACCTCGGCACTGCCAGCCCTCGGGAAGCAGGCGAGAGGCCGCTCGGAGGCAGTGTGCAGGGACGGAGCCCCACCTCGCCCCCGGAAGGCCCATCTCTGTGCGAGTTCCAGCCCCTGGAGATGTGTGGCAGGGCAGTGGGGTTCTCAGATCTGTTCCGGGGCACACGGGGGCGGGGCACCCTAGCCTCCGAGGAGCACCCTCGACACGTGAGGTGACACACAAACGTTTTAACTGAACCCGACAAAAGTAAGGCTCATTCTTCAACAAAGAGGTCTCAAGGGAAAAAAGAGGAGACCCGCGCACTAAATGGGACCTGGGAGGCACGTCACCATCACCAGGTGGGGCCCTATCCGGACCTTGGTCAAGGCATCAAAAAACCGAAAGGCAGAAAAATACTTAAAAGAGCAACTGGCACCGAGCGCCTCCTAGGCACCTGACGGCCCGAAGGCGTCCTTGCTCATGTTTTAAGCAGGTATATTGGTAGGACGTTTGGGGCTCGGGTTTTTTAAAGTCTTTATACGCTAGGGGGAACAAGGACACCCACACTGCGGACACAGAGCAGCACCAACACCACACACACCAGCCTCGCCTCCTTCCACTCTCCTCTCTGACCCGCCGCACTGGCCCTTTCCCCCAGGACATAGGCCCAAGCAGTCCCACCGGTCAGGCCAGGAGGGCCAGGACCAGGGAGCCGGAGAATGAGCCCGTGATGGGCCCTCTGCGGGTGGGGTCAGGGTCTGCAGGGCCCGGTACACAGGGTTCCAGGGGAGAGGCCCGCCACTAATGGCAGCCACACCCTGCCCCTTCCCCTCCCTTCTGGTGGGCAGAGAGTGTCCTGTCACCAGCACGGGGCTCAGACAGCACCGCCCCTGTGAGGGAGCTGGGGCCTGGCTCTGGCCCCTGGCAATCTACACCAGCTGAGTGCTCCCTCCTCCCAGCCCCGCCCTCTAAGCACCTGCTCAGCTTCCAGGGGGGAGCACAGGGTTTCCCTTTGTGTCCCAGGTCACCAGGCCCTGGCCCCTGTGATGCTGCCCCGCCCCAGCCCGCCTGGTACCTCACAGAAGGGGTAAGGGTGGCCCCATTCAGTGTCCACCATCTGAGAGGCACACACAGCAACCCCCAAACAGGCAGGGGCTTGGGGCTCCTGCGGGAGGTCCTGGGAACCCCCCGCATCCCACTAGAGGTTCCCTTCCCGTGCGCTGGCGGAGAGGCAGCACCTGTGGTCCTCAGAAGAAGTTCTTGATCAGCGGAGTCACCATCTTCACCCACAGCTTCACCTGCCGACCTGGCTGCTCGAAGGTGGCGGAGGACACCACGCCCGACCACAGGTACAGCCGCTCCTGCTCCTGGGGAAGAGGAACCAACAGGGTTAGGGGCCTCCTGCGGCCCCAGGGGACACGGCCCCTGGCCCAGTGTCAGCGAGCAGGTGTGCAGGGGGCGTGGGGTGGGGGCCCTCCAAGCATTCCTGAACCTGAGACATGCTCGGGGCAGGCAGGTCAGAGTCGAAGACGCACAGCTGGTGGAAAAGACACTTAAAAGTGCGCCTCACTGACCGAGGTGCCGCCATCAGGGCAGTTTTCCAAACGAGACAGCCGAGTGCCCACAGCGCCATGCCTGGGGGCCACCAGAGGCCCGGCAGACTGGGCAGGGTGTACACCCTGATACAGGGGTCTCTGGAGCCTTCGGGAGCGCCACTCCCAAGGCCTCACCCTCTGGGAGGGCTGCACAGACCCTGGGCTGAGGGCTCCACTCGGACCCAGTCGCCGCAGCCCCCAGAGCAAGGAACGACCGGGAACCACCGGGGTGCCTGGCAGCCCCTGGAACACAACACACCCGGGGGACGGCCCAGCGCTCTCCACGGGCAGCTGTGTCCCAAAACATTCACCTAATGACACGGGAAAATGCACACCACATTCAGCAAAAAGACGCTGCACACGGAGTGACGCCTACCCTGTGACTCTAACGTCACGAACCAAACCCAGGCCTGCCTCTCTGTCTGCACACAGGACGAAGATGGGGCAGGCACGCTCCGCAGTTCGCTCCGGGCGGACGGCCATGTCTGCTGACGCTTCTGATCAGCAGTTTATTTAACAGCGTATTTGACAGCAAAGCAAAGAAACGTTTTTCTCAGCCTCATCACGAACTGGGCTGACAGCCGGTGGAGGAGGGACCGTCTCAGAAACAACAGCCGGCAGGGGCTCAGGCCCCTGTGGACCTCCGTCCTCCTGGAGGTGAACCGCCCCTGTCACGCACCACGGCAGACCCTGCAGCCCTGGCTAAAGGGACGCTCTGCCCACTGCAAGACCAGCAGCAGCGAGAACATTCGGTGACGTGTGCCTCGGGGCAGGAACAAAGGTGTGTCCCTGACAGCTGCTCTGACCCCTGGAAGAGCTCTGCAGAGCCGGTTCCACATCTGCCGCCCAGGGCGCGGGCACCTGCACGTGTCCCGCTGGCTCCTGGGGCCACGGCAGTGGCATCCTCTGGCCTGGGTCTGCGCGGCACCCCAAGCCCGGGCGCCCTTCCCTGCCCCAGCGCTGGCCCTCGGGGCTGGCGGCTGCTGCAGGGCCCAAAGCCTGGCTGATGTGCTGACAGACGAGCCAGCTTTGGTCTCGGGGGGCTGGTTTGAAGAAGTCTCCATGGACCGGCTCCGGCTCCGGCTTTAAGTTTTCAAATGAACAAGCAGCCAAGATTCCAATTAAATTACCAGAAACACTTGAGCTTCCTCCCCGACCCCACACAGAGACGGAGAAGGAAGTCAGCTGAGCAAGGTCACAACGCTGTCTGAGGGAGTCTTTCTGGGGTCACAGTGGTAAGCTGTCCTCCGAACAAAACCAGGAAGCTTTCCGTTTGTATTGTGTGCACTAAGGGCAGAGAGGAGCTCCAGGCTCTGATAAAAATACCTCCCACTCCCGGTGCCCAAAGTGACCCCAGGGGGCCCTCCCCGCATCCCAAGCAGAGCTCCAGAGGCGGCTATAGCAGCAGGCCCCCGGGCAGCGGGGTTTTAGGGACTTTCTGGGTGGCTGGGCAGTCCCAGGATCAGGCACTGGACAGGCCTCCCTGAGGGGCAGCTGCAGTCCCAAAACATTAGCATGTAGGTGGAATCATCTAGAAAGACACTTCTGCATTTCTGCGGCCCAGAAACCAGCATACCTCTCAGGAGTGGAAGAGCCACAGGGGCAGGACCTGCCACCTCCCGCCGCCGAAAGCCCCAGGGAGTCAGGCTTGGTAAGAGGGGGAAAACATCCCAAACATGTCACTTGGGAAAGCAGCTCCTGACCACAACCGGCCTGGCCTTTCTCAAGAACCAGGATGTGGGTTCAGTCCCCTTACTCAGGAAATAGGGTGAAGAGGCAGTCCCAGGGCCCTAAATCGGCCCCGGCCCCCCAGCCCGAGGCCAGGCTCACACTAACACCCCACTGTGGGGCAGAGCCCCCCGATGGAGGCGTCAGTAGAAGCCCGCTCTGTACAGCAGAGATGGGGGTCCAGCGCCGCTGCCATGGGAGCTACAGGAAGGACCCGTCACGCCAGCCCAGCTCTGAGGCCAGCATCCTCGGCTGGAACCTCACCTCACTGCAGGGGCTTCCTCTGTCACTTGCTGGAAGCCTCCCTACAGCCAGAAAGCTGCTGAGCAGGTCACATTCTCCGGCTGGCCACCCAGAGCATGACCGCTGCCACTTCCTCTCGCCCCTGGTCGTGAGCCCTTCCCGGCACCACGGCCCCGCTCGGCCAGACGAGGTTCCCAGATCGCAGGAGGCAGATCCCAGGGAACGGGGCCGTGACCATTTCCTCCTGTCCACAAAGGCCCCAACAATTTCGCAACAGTAGTTCCCAAACACCAGAGAACAGAGGCTGCACGACGTCACCAGCCGAAACCTCGGGGGTCAGGCCTACAGCAGCGCTGTCTGTGTCCCCGCCACCCAGGAGGGCAGCTGCCTCCACCGTGGAAAGGCTCGGTCACAACAGCCACAACCGCGTGAGGAGCGAGGAGCCCGGAGCCCCGTCTGGGCTCACACACACAGGAACTGCGCCCGAGTCCTCGAAAGCTGGTCAGTGCAGGACACAGGCACTCACATAAAATCCCTCACCAACTCCAGTGACTTCCTGCTACTCTGTCCTCTGAACAGAAGCCAAGTCTGACTACCGCTCAGGGAGGGCTGGGGCCGCTGCCGACCCTCTGGGAACGCCTCCTTCTCTGGCCGCCCCTCTCCACTTGCATCTCCCCTTGTGGGGACACTGCCTCCGGCTGCCCCTTGGCCTCTCCCTCCTTACTGGGAGGCTCTTTTCCAGGAACAATGGGGCATCGGCTTGAGCTCTCCTTGCTCACCCTGCATCCCTCCACAGTGGCCCGCGGCCCTGGGAGAGGCTGGGAACCTCCGTCATGCTCATATTGGGGACAGCAGTGTCCTCTGCCCACCAAGGAGCAGCCCCAAGGGTGGCCCTGTAGGTTTCTCTGGCACCAGCACCACTGGCACCTCGGACCACGAGGACTCTGGCTCCTTCCCACTGCTCTCAGGGGCCAGTGACGCGGGCAGGTCTGAGCACCCAGCTCCCCCCTTCCACTCACCCCGGGGACACCCTGGCCAGACTGACCTGGTGAAGCTGCTGCTGCAGGGCCTGGCTCTCCGTCACGATGGCGATCTGGGCCTCCAGGTCCCGGTGGACTGACCTGTACCCAAAATTAGGAGAGCCAATCAGCGTGAGACAGGGCAGGCTGCTCCCTGCCAGGTACAGCCAGAGGCCTGCAGGGAAGAGGAAACGTGCAGACAGGAGTGAGCACCGCGCTGCCCAGGAGCCGCTCCACACCTCGCTCCACCTGGGAGAGAAGCAGACCCCCTCGTCGTCACACCCCCATCCCGAGGCTCCCCCCGGCCTGCTTTCCCTCCTGGCCCCGGGGGCTGTGGGCAGCCTGGCACTGCTCCTCAGGTGGCTCACTGGGTAGGTCCTGTTCTTTCGGCCCCACTGCTCCCGGGGCCTCTCCCCCCAAGCCAGCCACGGTGGGTCCCTGAAGGGAGCTGGTGGCACTTGTGCTCAGGACCTCCCCTGGAGTCAGGGCCTTGCAGCCCTGCTCTCAACGGCCCCGGCCAAGCCTGGAGCTGGAACTCAGCCTGTCCTCCCTGAGCCCCGAGGGCTGGCGACAGAGGTGCCCCACTCTGCTTCCACCTGAAGACTGTAGGGCCCTTTGCTCTGAGGGGCGAACAACGCTCCCACCTCAGCCTCCTAACCCGCTGGAGGACAGCCGGAACCCCAGCCACCTGGGCCCCTCAGCAGGGCTCCCCCAACCCTGGCCTCTCTGCCAGCGCGACCTTGGTAAAGGGCCCACAGCGTGCACGACAGCCACAGCAATCAACAAGTAACACACGCCGGTCCTAAAATAGAAGGCCATTTCCTAATTCTCACCCGGAGCAAGAGCACTTCCAAGAACATCTTGGGCAAGAAATGACGACGATGCTCGGCTGCCTCTTCCTGTAATGCACTTGACCCCTCCACACAGGCGCATGCAGGGGCCACATCAAAGCCACCTGCTAGCCTGTGCATATCCCTCCGTCACCTGACCTGCCTACTGGGCCACCGCCCACCGGCAGACCTGGCGTGGCCAGGCTGGCGCTGGCACTCTGCTGCAGGTGGCCGGGAGGCCTGGCCAAAACGTCACACTCATCCTCTGCACCCGTGCCGGGCTCACTCCCCCACACCACTGCCCTCGAAGCCTGCAGCCGGAGGGACAGGCGACCAGGCTCAGGTGAAGAAAGGCAAGAGCTCCAGCCACCTGCCATTGCTGCCTCAGCTCTTCTGGTCCTCTCAGTGCCACTTGTCAGCCAGCTCTCCTGGGGCTGCTCAGACAGGGACAGGGGAGGGGGATGGGGGCAAGGAAGGGGAAGGCCTCATACCCACGTGGGTGACCGAGGTTACGGCTGACGTGAATCACGCCACCCTGTGTCCATCCCAGGCTCCTGGACCACAGGGTCTGAAGGGCCTGGTCATACGGGTGCTTTTTATTTGTGGAACTTGTGTAAACATGGACCGCTCCTTCCCAAGACAACCCAGGGCTCGGCCACCAAGGCAGGCAGCCCCCGGCCGGCCCACCTGGACAGGCCAGGCCCCCACAGGCACCTCCGCTTCTGCTTCTCACCTCGTTCTCATTACCAAACCCCCAAAGCAGCTTTTTAAGACCCATTTTCCCTAACTGCCACCCCCCCAAAAACCACTTGATCACCAGGGACACGGTGTCCACCCACCTGTGCACGTGTGTGCACGCCTGCGCCTCACATGCAGTGAGGCCTCGGCCCTTCCAGCACCCACCCCGAGAACCTGGGAGAGCGGTCCGCACAGGCTTCCTACCCTCTGCTGCCTCCCCGGCCCAGGCTGGACTTCAGTGGAGGGCTCGGGGTCACAGAGGGCACACAGGTTTCACCCCACTGACCCCACTGGGGAGCCTGCAACCAGCCTCCCACCAGCTTCCCCTGGAGTCTAGTTTCACTGCAGCCTTTTCCGTCAAGAAAAGGCAGAGACCACCCTGATCGGTGTGGCTTGGCTGACTGAGCGCCGCCCTGCACACCAAAAGGTCGCCGCTTCAACTCCCGGTCAGCACGCAGGCCTGGGCTGCGGGTTCGGTCCAGGTCGGGGTGTGTGTGAGAGGCGACCCATCGATGTCTCTCTCTCACACTGCAGTGATCTCTCCCTTTCGTTCTCCCTCCCTCCCCCTCTCTCTAAACATAAAAAAAAAAAAAAACTCTCAAGAACAGAAGATGAAGACCATAAACGGTACAACGGGCGGCCTCACAGTGCCAGGGCCCTGCGAGCTGGGAGCAAGGTCCGCCTGGACTGAGGCACGCCAGCCCGGAGTGTCCAGCCCTTGCTCTGCACTAACAGCGGCCGGGAAACGTTCTCTTGGGGAGGGAAAGCAGGAAGCCCTTTGGAGCCGGTTCACCCCTCAGGCCAGAAGCGCCGGTGACAACAGACAGACTCGCTGCCTGGAAACGCGGCACTTCCCAGGCAGACCAGAGACCAGCGGTCGAGCCTCAGCACCTCGGCCCAGGTCTGGCCTTTGGGCCCGGTGTCTCCACCGTTCTGGGGGCCAGCAGACTAGGGGGCAGCTCTGTGGCTGATGCGGGTGCGTGAGGCAGAGGCCAGAGGCAGACTAGCCCAGATGGCCCGCTGCACACCCTGAGCCCCCACCTCAAGGAAGGGCAACACCTGCTTCTGCTCCACATGCACCCACAGTGCCTTCTGCACATAGCGCAGCCTCATTCTGAAGGGGGAACCAGGGGACCCAGGGCTTCCCACAGCGCTTACCGCCATGGTCCCAGCCCTCACCGACCCCCCTCCACCTTCCAACACCACTGCCTGCCACAGGGTCCCGTGCGGCTTTCAGCCCAGCCAGTGTCAGGCTGCATGTTTCTGTCTCCCAGTGTCACCTGCTCAGAGAGGCCCTCCTCGATCCTGCATCTGAGACCCCCATCAGCAGGGACCCTTCTCCTGCCGTCTCCTTCGTGACCCTCCCAGGCCCTGACACTGTGTTTGAATGGGTCTACCTGCACACAACCTGCCCCCGTTCTACCGTAAGGCTCTGGAGGGTGGCGTCGGTCTGCCTGGTGCCCAGGGCCTGGCCCCGTGGCCTTGCTCTCAGCCTGGGGAGCCAGTCTGCACAGAGAGGCCCCGCCAACAACCGACGGTCAAATGAAGCCTGAGGACGCTCCGAGGCTCCACGGCAGGGGCTCCTGGGAGCCGGGCCAGAGGCCTCTTTGGGGGCCACACCCAGAAAAATTCAACTCCCCCTCCCCGACAATATTCTGCAATAAATCTCAGGGCTCTCAGCCCCGGCAACAGCAGGAGGGGACAGAAGACGTCACAGTCCACTCCTCCAGTGGACAGTGTTGCCTGTCCGCTGCCAGCGCAGCACAGAGCCCTCCAGAGGCCCTGAGTCAGCGCGGGCTCGGCCTCAGGTGAGCACACCTGCCAGCTGCCAGGCGGGATGAGCCCCATGAGGGTCGGGGAAAAGGGCAGCGCTGCCCAGCCATCCTTCAAGTTCACTTTCAGGCCCGTGCCAAGCGGCCCGTTGGGAAGGCAAGACAAGAGTGACAGCTCTCGCCATCACTAACAGGCCAGAATCTTCCCGCCCCCGGCCGCGCCCCACCTGGCCACACACAGACCTGGGACACTGCACCCAGGTGAATCAAACTTCCTTCCGGGCCTTTCCCTGAAATGCACGCCCACAGCGGAACCCTGTCCCCCTCCCCCACCCAGCGTGAAGGGGCGGCTGGCCGGGGCAGGGGGTAGAGGGGAAACCTCTGTGCCTTCCTCTGAATTTTGCTGTGAACCTAAAACTGCTCTTAAAAAAAAAAATAAATGAAGTCTTTTAACAAATAAAACAGAAGGGTAGAGACTTTTAGTTATAAGGAAAGAGCTTGTCCGGTGAGCTACCAGGTGCACAGCGGACGCCTGCACGGCAAAAGCAGATAAGAAGCAACACAAACCCCCGGCGCCCACCGGTGACCCCTCGCAGCGTTCTGGTGCCCTCCGTTAGTGTCCACACTGCGCCCACTCCCAGAACGGGGAAGGGCCAGGGCCAGGCCCCTGGACAGGAGACACCCCAGGACCCCACAGCGGCCAGCTGACTGAGGTCTCACGCGGACCCCCACCCCGCAGCCCCTCCAGAGGCCGAGAAGCAGGTTAAGATCTGCGGCTTCATGATCCCCAGGAAGAAGAGCAGCGGAACAACGGGTAACAGAGATGTCTCTCCCCGCCAGGGCACCCCAGACTCCCGTGTCGCCCTTCTCTCTCTCCTGGGCGCACCCGCAGACGCAGACCCCGTCCTGGCCCCTCCGAGACTCCGAGTTCGGTGACCTCTCCGCGGACTCACGTCCACACGGGTCTCCTCAGTGCTCTGAGCAGGTGGCCTTTGTGGAGACCCAAACCCAACGGCGCAGGCAAACCACGCTGCACAAGTCCCTAGGGCAAAGGTGGCAGACACCAGGCCCACGGGCCGAACCCGCCCTCCAGCTTGTTTTATGCGGCCCGGCGCCTCGTTTCTACCCAGCAGCAGCACCGGGCTCTTGCTTAACTGTTGAGGAGCAGTTACACTGACACAGTCCTAAGTTACATTCGGCCCTTTGAAGGCCACTGCGAGGCTGATGCGGCCCCGGTGACAGTGAGTCTGACACCCCTGCTCTACCTAACAGGTGCCCTTAAACAGTGGGAGGCTCTTTGGCTCCTTGAGGCAGCTCAGTCTAGTAAATCGACGTGTACCCAAGCCTGCTGAGAAGTCAGCCAGGCAGGCCAGCGGCACGCGCCTCCGCTGGCCCCCAGAGCAGCACGCCACTCCTCGGCCGCGCGGCAGGCACCTCTGCAGCACAGCCCGAGCCATGGCTCAGCGCTGCCAACGGGCCGTGCCACAGGAGACATCGCAGGGCACACCTACCTGCACCCGTGCAGGTCACCGACTGAGCTGCGGCCTGACACCTGCTGCCCTGGTGGTCACTTTCCATGGCACAGCCATTTCTCCCCATGTGGCCTGCCAGCTTCCCGTGGGCAGGGACCAAGCGGAGCTTTCTCGTAACACCAGGCTTATGGGGCCACCAACAGGTTCAGCAGTCAGTCCGTGACGCCCAAGGGCGTGCAATGCTCAGATGGAGAGGCAGTGAGCAGGAGGCCCAACTCACTCTCCTCACCCAAGGGCTCTGAGGAGCAGGAGGACCCGAGAGCAGCCCTGGCTGGTCCTCAGGCACTTGGGGGAGGGAATGGGGGTAACGGCCGCCCAGCCTTAGGCAGGAGTTTTCCAGGGTCCAAACACAGGCACACCCAGAGAGACACACCAGTACCGAGCACGGCCCACTGCTCCAACCATCTAAATCCACCCTCTGGTATGCCTGCTCTTCCGATGTAGGCTGCATCTCTCCCAGGCTGCTTTGGGGAACGCGCCCATCAAAAGCGGAGCCAGAAAATGGGGCTGGCCTAAGACCCCCACTATCAATCACAGCCATCGAGCAGGGAGGGCCTGCCTCTCGCCGCAGCCCTGAGTGACCATTGACCCCGGCTCCTGCTCCTGGAGGAAGCCCCTTCTCCACGCACCCTCCCCCATTCCTTCTTTCTTTCTTCCCCCCCAACCCCTGCCCGCACGCACATGCACAAGCACGCCCTGGGATTCCTGGCCTTCCCCAGTGATCCAGGGCTCCCGGGCTGCAGGGCCCCTCCCGCAGAAGGGCGGGGGAGGGAGTGGCAGGAGTAGCCAGTCCGGGAAAAGGCTCGCCGCACTGGAAAAGCCGGTTTCAGTGTTTCTGTTTCAACGGTAACTGGGGAGTCACTGCAGAGCACAGCTTCAGGGAAATGGCCCACAGCAGTCAGAGCTGATGGGCAGGCTGACCTGGGGCCCCAGCAACAGGAGTCCTGCACAGAGGGAACCACTGTGCGCCCCCAGGTGCACTCGGACACACAGAGGCCACCCAGCGTCTCCAGGGCCCCACCCTTCGGCAGTGTTGTTGTTGACCCGAGTCAGAGCCAATCCTGAAACCTTCTCTCCGCCCCTCCACCGGCCAGCCTGTCTGCTGAGACACCTGACCTGGGGCCTGGCCCGGGTGGCAGCTCCCTGCCCACACCAGCAGTGCCACCCGTCTGAGCAGGCCCATGGCCCCCAAACAGGAAGTGCGAGCCACCCAAGAGGCACCACAACCTCCTGGGGAGTTTTCAACTTGAGGGTCCCCAAGCAACCTCGAATCTAACAACACAGACGAGGGGCCGTGGCCGTCTTCAGCCAGGATCCCCACCTGGGATGGGAGACCGAGGCCACATCACCCCTGTCCTGCTCGGCTATTCTGGAAGCCTCTAGGACCAGCACAGGGGCCAAGCGAGAAGTCAGGAAAGCCCCACTCGGGGCTTGGCCTCTGCACCGACCCTCCCCCTCTGGACTCAGGACTACCCAGCTGGGTTGTGAGGTTCCCTGAGCGCAATCCCTCCGCCGAGCACCGGTCCCACCCCGCCCGCCCACGTCTGCATCGTGCCCCCAGGATGTGCCCTGCACTCTGCTCCGGCCGCCTGAGAGGGGTCCTCACGAACAGGCGGTCCGGACTCCGGCCGTCCTGGGGCAGCACTGCCCATGTGAGCTCTCTACGGCACAGCCTCGACTTTCTCAGCTGAAAACAAAGGGCGGTGGTGTGGGCTGTTTAGTGCCAAACACGAGATCCCTGCCCATGCTGGCCCTGAGAAAGGCATGACCGGTGTGGAAGGACGCCCACGCCCAAGGAGAGACCGAGTCACACACCCTGACGTCTGCTTGTAGCGAGGACGCAGGTGACCGTGCTTGAAAGCTGCCGCCCAAGCAACTGCAGTTTTGAACTTCTGATGCAAGCCTGAGAGACTCTGCCTAAGGGACGTGTCCCAAACAGGACAGGGCTCTGTCCAGCGGGCGGGCCAGGGTGGGGGGTGGCTGTGTCCTGCCCCCCAGCTGTCCCCTGTACCTTTGGCATGGAAGGTCCAGCCCCTCCGCCAGTACTCCTGCAGCCGGACCCGCTCCTGTTGCCCCAGGCCGCACACCGCCCGGTAGAACTGCCGCTCGATGTGCACATAGGCTGCTGGGATGGCGCCCGCCACGCCCTTGGCCCCGAAGAAGCCGTTCACCTCCGGGGAGGCCAGCAGGATTTGGTACTCGGCCCGCGTGCCCAGGACCAGGTCCATGTAGGCCTGCGTCAAGTTGAAGTAGCCGGTGGTGAGGAAGACCCTGGCACCTCGCTCGGCCTCGGTCAGCAGGGTCTCGGTGACTACCTCATCAATCTGGATCTCAAAGGGCTTCATCTGGATCAGGGGGTAGATCCAGGTGTCGGGTGCGGGCTTGCGGTCCCCTGCGGCTGCGGCATCCTCCTGAGGCACCAGGGCGTCACCGTGGAAGGTCTGCGCGTGCAGCCTCTGCTGGCGGGCACGTGCCGACTCGATCACACCCATGACCCTCGCGTTGGCCGCCTTGCAGTACGCGGCCCGGTCGCCTGGAGAGGCACAGGGAGGAGGGGTAAGGGCGGAAGGTCTGTGCTCCCACCCGGCCCTCGGCAGGCAAACAGGTGCCACGGCTGGTCAGTGCTGAACGCATTCCCACCGAGCGCCTGGCCACACAGGCAAGTGCCAGGAAAGGGCCTTGCCACAGGGAGCCCACCCTCAGGTACAGGAAGAGGCTGCAACCCGCTCTGCATGGGATAACTTCAACACAGGCCACCGCGGGTGCAAGCACCGGGGCAGTGGCACCTTGGGGACAATGCCTGGGAGAACCCAAGGGGGCTTCTGGGACCTGACCACCATGTGCGCGCACATAAGCCGCACACCTGGACCTTCAGCGATAAAGACACACGTGAGTACAGCACAAGCAAACAGAAGGCACACGAGTGCGCAGCAGCAGGACAGGGGCCCGGCTGGCCCGTGACGCGCCGAGGGGCTCTGAGGGCCCGTGTGCTTATTTACACCGGCCCAGGGCCGAGCAGCGGTCCAGACCGGACGATCAGACACGCTGAACGGCAAGGAGCGGCTGTGAGCGCTACCATCAGATGAGGGAAGACACTCGTGCCGGGCCTGCTGGGCTGCACAGAGGTCAGCCAATGCTTTCCGTATGGGACACAGAGTAAACATCTTAGGCTCTGAGCCAAAGGGCAAAACGGAGGATAATGTGCAGGTGCCAGTTTATACAACAAGAGAGAAACACAGGTTTCTGTGAATTCTGTAAGGACGAGATTAAAAAGCAAAGGTCGCAGCCGAGGGTCCCGCTGGTGGCAAACCGGGCAGGCACCCAGCTCAGGCTGGCCTCTCAGCCCCTGGCCCCAGGTGCCCCGCTCCAGGGTCTGTGTTCCAGGTGGGACCTAAGAAGCTACTCTCTGGGCCGGGCTGAACCCCTCCCCCACAATGCTGACACTTGCAAATTCAGCAGCAGACCTTAAAGGCCACCAGGAAGTCGTGACCACAGGAATCACAGGAATGCAGATACCCCCGGGAGCCTCGATGCCAGGACCAGCCCAGGACTGGCTCAGAACTGGCCCAGGACGAGGCTGAGGGCTCTCCAGGTCACCGTACAGGTAGGAGGCCACAGGCCTCAGTGCCGCCCAGAGCCACAGGGCCAGAGCAGGGAGCTGGCCCTGGGGAGGGCAGACGCCGCGCGGTGGCTTCCCTGCTTGCTCACCCAGGCTCAGCCCTGAAGCCCACACTTCCACCTTCCCAGCTGGCTCCCTCACCCACAGAGCAAGACCGATGATGGCCAGTGAGTCATCCGTCTGGCTCTGACGACAAAAGCAGAACCGGGTCCTGCCACCCCAGACTCCCAGCCTGTGGCCAGGCCGCCAGAGGCACGCTCCACCCAACCTCCCACCCCGGCTTGGGGGCAGCTCGGCCTGGCCCTACCTTTGTAAGGGTGCACCATGCCCTCCACCACCTGCACCGTGTCGTCGGCCTGCAGCTGCAGGGACACGTCCCCCACGGCCTCCACCAGCTCTGCGAAGAAGTCTGCGACCTCGGGGCAGTCCTGCAGGAACACGTAGCGGTCCTGGCGGTTGGTGAAGTAGGAGTCGCTCAGGTTGGCGCTACAGGGAGGACAAGCAGACGAAGACTCAGGCCAGGGAGAGGCAGCGGGTCCAGGTGTGCACATCTTGGGTGAGTCAGCAGGGGCAGGGTCACCGGCGACTGCTCACGAGAGACAGGCAAGAGCGGTACTGAGGTGACCCCAGAAAGTGACCGGCAGAGCCCCTCCCCACAGAGCTACCAGGTAGCTGTGCGAGGGGCTGTGCCAGCCCCACCAGGGCCGGTCACCAGCGCAGTGGCAGTGCCCGTGCTGGACACTGCGCAGGACCTGGGTCCCCTCTTGGCTCTGCCTTCTCCTTTGTCTGCTTTGGTGGCTCTGGCTGCCAAAGCCGCTGGCCCCTCCAATCTCTGGTCTCTCATGTATGAAGCAAGGAAACCACCAGCCGGGGTCACTGAGCATGCACAGGAGATGCCCACCTCAGGGGCTTCGCACGGCGGCACGCACACAGGAAGCGCTCGATGAGCCCCGCCCCTTTCCACTTTACAACAAGGAAGCGCGATCCAATTTTATCCACAGACTTGTTTTTCCTTTACTCCTCTGCCACCCCCGGCAGCCATCAGCTCGCTCTCCGATCTCCGCATCTGTGGGCCAGTTTGTTTCGTTTGGTTGACTCGTTTGGTTTTTTAGATCCCACACATCAGAGAGAGCCTCGGTCTGACTGACCTCACTTAGCGGGAAACCCTCTGCCGTCACCAGCAGCGGGGTTTCGTTCCCTTTACTGCTGAACGATGCTCTGCCGTACGCACGCACCACCTCTTCCTCACCCTCTCGTCTACCCGCAGACGTCTGAGGGCTCTCAGATGCCGGCAACCCCGGCTGTCTTTTAACTGGCCTCTGAGGGCTCCCCACTCCCAGGCAGACGCAGTGCCCAGGAGACCCGCAGCGGCAGACGGGCTATAACTGCATGAGCAGGTTCTCAAAGGCTCATGGAGACGGGTCTCCTCTCCTCTGGAGACCACGACGGGGAGGTCGGACGGGAGAGAACGAACTCACCCGCTCAGGATGACGCTGTTGTCGAAGAGGTACACCTTAATGTGCTGGAGGCCGATGGTCTCATTGAAGCGCTCGGGGATCAGGAGCCGGAGGAGGCCGCGGAGGCTCGGGGTGTGGAAGAGGGAGACTCGGACCTGCTCTGGGAACCTCTGCAAGAGCGGCAGCAGCATGGTGCGCGAGTTCGTCCTGCCTGAGCATGCAGGTGACAGAGGAAAAGGGACAGGCAACTCACACCAGGAGAAGCGGCCGGCGACAGTGTGGAGCCGCCTACTGTGGGCCCCGTTCGCCTGTGTGCCCATCCGGACCAGTCAGCCAGAGGGGCTCCGGGCCGACCTCTGTTCGGGACACCCACCCATCTCGGGCAGGAGCCATGTGGTCGGCACAGCAGATGTCTGCCATTTTGCCCACCAGCACCCTGATGCCCCATCCTGGTCACCATACCCGACCTCTTCCTGGGGCTGCCCCACCCCCACCGCTGTCATCTCTGCTCTGGGCGCAGATGACTCTGCCTACCCTGAGCCCGCACCCCTGGCCCCACAGGGGGGAGCCCTGCTGTGGCCACACAGGAGCTCTGGTCTGACCACCAGGGAAGCAGACTCTTCCAGTGGACAAGAGGCCATGGTGAGTGGGGCCTGGCCATCAGAGGCCACGACCCAGAGGAGAAAGCCATTCAAAGACACAGGGCCAGGAGATGGGTCCTAGTACCATGTCCAAACCCAAATCACAACCTGCCCAAAGCAGGCCAGTCACGAGAGTCCAAAAAACTCTCTTCTGGCCCAAGCTGTTTTCCGCTGGGCCGGCAGCCCATGCTGCAGGACTCCGGACTCCGGACTCGGACAATCGGATAGGCCTGGGCTAGCCCTGTGCCGGGGCGGGAGGCGAGCGTGCTACCTAAGACAGAGGCTCTGAGGCAGGCAGAACCGGGGGACACACAGGGAGGCATCAGACCCACCTCTCGAGCCCCGTGTGAAGTCCAGGAGCACGGATACCCTGAGGTCTGAGGGGGACTCTGCTCGGAGTGACCTCTCCAGAGCGCTCTCCAGACAGTCCACCTGCCGAGGAACGAGCACCGAAGGGCAGAGTGTGAGACTGAGAGACGGCCACCACCTGGCCAGCTGACACCCCACTGCCCTCTCTGAGCACAAATCCATCCGTGCTCAGAAGCCCACACCTTCATCTGAGACCGCCATGGGATGCCACCCAACACCCCTCCAGCCGGGGCCTTGCAGGAGACAGGTCCGTGGGTCAATCATGGACGCTGCTCCTCTTGAAGATGCTCTCCAGCCACCAGCTCCCACACACATTCAACAGGTAGCCCTCACAGACAGAGGCCAGCCTGCACCGGCTCCTGGGAAGCACCGGTAACCATGCGTTAAACGGCTGAGTCCCAGACGCAACCCGCCCACCGGGCACGCTCCACGGGCCAAAACAACCTTCTTCTCCAGGAGAGCCCTGTGGCCGAGAGTGTCGGGAAACAGAGGGAGGCCCCACCTCAGGGAGGAAAACAAGAGGGGCACACTTAACGCTCACCCACCCTCCCTGGCACCCCCATACCCTGCCCATTGCTGCCCGGCTCCCACCCTCGGCTTTCTGGGCGGGGTGAGCCAGAAGGGCACTCCCCGAAGGCAGGGGGCCCCTTGCATGGCCTCGGAGGAGAAAGACCCGGGGGCATGGACACAACCCACCAACCTCACTCACGCTCCCACCGCTCAGCCCACAGGTCTGCCCGCATGCCAAACCTGTGCTGAAACCAGGCCGTGGGAAGCACCGCCTTTACCAGCCTTCCCACCCCTGTCGGCCCCACAAGCACGGCCTGCCAGCCAGTCCAGGCGAAGCACGGCCGGCTGCAGACCTGGCACCCCACGGGCACTCTGGCCCATGTGTCTAGCACAAGGCCAGCAAGCCTCTTCTGTTAAGCGTCAGAGAGTGAACGTGGGGCTCTGCGGGCCAGGCGGTCTCTGTCGCCAGCACCCAGCTCTGCCATAGCAGTGAGGAAGCAGCCGCAGACCAAACGTGCCGGAAGGAGAGTGGCAACGTTCCAATAAAGCTTTATTTGTGGACACAGAAACTGGCATTTCATATGCTTTCCATGAGGCACAAACAGTGATTGATTTGATTTTTTCCTCAATCATTTGAAAATGTAAAAACCAGTCTTAGCTCCCAAGTCTGATCTGGGGAGCCCTGGACCACAGGCAGAGCAGCCGGGGCCCCCTGTGCTGGGTGAAGGGGATACTGGCCCTCAAGGAGGAGGCCCCCAAACCTTCCTCGCTGTCCTCCGGACACGCCCAGGCTCGGGGGCAATGACAGCACAGGCTGGCCACGAGATGGGGCAAGGACAGGCTGCTCTACGCCGAATCTGTCAGCAGCACACAGAGTAAGGCCTGCAGGCAATTCGCCGTTCCCCCCAGGTCGGCCTCCCACGAAAGCTCACCAGCTCCTGCTCCAAGGGGCCTGTGCCCAGGTAGAGAGACGCCATCACCACCCGTCGCTTGGCCGCTCTTATCTGCCCCTGAAAGAGAAGTGCACACTTGGGACTCAGAACCCTCACTTCACACTTTGCTGAGCAAATATGGTCCTTTGGCCTTGGAGGCAAAAACCCCGCACGGAACTATTCTGTATCTTCACCAACTGACACTTACAGTGGGGTACCCACCTGCGGCCCAGGATAGCTGTGAATATGGCCCCACACAAAATTGTAAATTTCCTTAAGACACTATGAGATATGTTTGTGGTGACATGTCTCAACATATTTAACATGTGGCCCAAGACAACTCTTCTTCTTCCAGCGTGGCCCAGAGAGGCCAAAAGGATGGACACCTCTGATTTAAAGCAAGCCCAAATGGTGTATGTGTGGTACCCAAGTCAGGACCCAGAGTCCTCCAGAAAATAGCCTGCCTAAGAGCAAAGCCTGATCTAACCGCACCAGACACAACACAGCCCCAGGAAGGGAGGGCACAGCACACCCCACCCTGCCCGGGAGTGTCCGAACCGCACTGCGGAGAGGCAGGAGCAAGCCACCGAATGGGGCACAAGCCACGTTCCCGCCCATCCCCACCCCACACATACCAGCATGTGGGAGTGCGTGCGCACACGCGCACACACACGCACACACCGAGGAGCAGGCCGGAAGACGAGGGTGCAGGTACGAACCTGCGCTCCACCCCTCCCCCACGGGCACAGCTAGAGCTCCAGAAGGAGCAGCTTTGCTCCTGAAATGCAGACGGACGGGTGTCAAGACCCGTTGACACACATTCCAACGTTCGAGGGGACACACTGCAGCAGTCCTGACGGCCGGTGTCCTCCCCCAAGACCTGCTCCAGCCACTGACCCCTCTCCGGAGTTGGTGCGGCTCTGCCGGGAGGCGTGGCCAGGGCAGAAAGGGCCAGGCCCTTGATGACACACAGGAGAGCGAGGCCTGGTGGCAGGAGGGCGGACTGAAAGTGTGGCATGGGCCTGCCTCGCTGTCCGGCGGCACGGCCCACCGGAGAAATACACAAAGCCCTAGGAGAAGGCTTCCACTGGAGCACAAAACCCAAGAACCTCGCGCGTCTCCTTGGTTTGGTCAGGGAGATGGAGGCGTGCGGGCGAGTGCCTGTGCAGAGAGAGAGGAAGGGGCGCAGCTGGTGGGACACCAGGCGGCTCAGCGCGCGGGACCCGGACTATTTTATTCCCTGCAGACTCCACCCTGCCGGATGGGACGACCGCTGGGGACCCGGTGGCACCCAGCTGCGTACACTTCCCCGGGGACAAAGGCCGCTCTGTCCATCCTGTGGAGCAGCACCCCACCCAGTGCATCATGTGCCCACATCTGCCCACAACCCGGTTCCAGACCCACTGGGCAGGTGCACAGTAGGTCCTCATGTGGAGACTCGGTCACTCACCCCGAGGTGATTAGGACACTAGGAAGAACCTGGTCAGGCCAAGCAGAGAACCGAGCAGAAGCAAAGGGCAAACAGCATCCTCATGGATGCTGCCCAAACACAGACACAGGACTGGCAGGCAGAGCAGTGGGGGACACGCATGCATGCACACGCCTGCACACTGCCATGTGTGCATGTACAAACACACACACACAATGCACTCTGGGATTAGCCAGCCAGGGATGAAGCCACGTGCAGACCCGCAGAACAGGGCGGAAGGAGAGAGCGTGTGCAAAGCCTCCTTCGACCGGAGCTCACTCTGCAGGAACGTGAATCTGCGCACACGTCCCATGGCCTCCTAGCGTCCTGCCTGTCTGACCTCGTCATACCTTCACTCTGACATCACTGTCAGCGTAAACTCAGGGTTCGCGTCCATAAAGATTAATTTGCGCTGAATGACTCATTCCAATTAGCAGTCCAACCACAAATCAGCAGAGGCAGAGACGCCAGAAGGCCCAAGTGCAGGCTCCGCACTGCCGCCAGGCACAGACTCCGGACAGGCCAGAACAGCGTCAGGGGTCTGAGGGCCTGAAACCAGAGCCCTGGCTTCCTAGTTCACTGGAAATGCCTCTTCACTGAACGAGAGGCTTCCGGCCACTTTCCACATATCAAATCCCACCGAGGGTCACTTGGGTGTCCTGCATGTGACGCCCACCAGGAAGACGCTACTGGCTATGGCAGTGTCCCCTGGGACAGAAGCCTACGGTGCCCAGACAGGGACTGGCAGCACTCCCCCACAGCCGTCTTACCAGGGAAGTGCCAAGTAACGTGCCCCCTCTCCCACCTCCCTTCTCGTGGGCTCCACCTTCAACACGGGGCAGAGGACACTCGGTGCGCAAGAGTCAGAACCCAGAGCTGCCCTGCGCCTCCATACAGTGGGCTGCTCTCCGTCAGCCCGCAGGCCAGCTGTTGACCACGGCTCCACTTGGCCGTTTCGTCGCTGAAGGCCACCTGGCCGAGCCCACAGAGGTCAGCTGGGCAGCCAGCCAAGACTTCCAGAGCAAAAGGCGCTTCTGCCCGGGACTCGTCCAGCCGCGCGCCCGGAGCCCCTGCTTGAACACCCGTCACTGTCCCTCTGATGCAGCTTACCTTCATGAGCTCGAAGAACTCGGCAGGTGAAGAGAGCACCCTGACATGCGAGCTGGAGACCCCAAACTCTGGCACCAGGTTTCGGATCCACTGGAACCTGTGCACGCCCTCGGGACACAGGCAGCAAGGTGGGGCAGTGGCCTGGGGGACAGCTGGGGACAGCAAAGGGGCCAACAGCAGCCATGGTGACCTGGTTCAAGAGACAGGCAAGGGTTACACTTCTCAAGTACTTCCTCAGAAGCCCCTCTCACCGGTGTGGGTTTTTTGTTTTGTTTCTACCAATTTCAGATTTTCTAAGCACATTAAGTGAACCCAACTCAAACTCTACATAGAGGCTTTCCTGTCAGCCCCACTGGCTGAGCCGCGGGAGAAATGCCAGGGCCTGTGGGCGCGCCCCCAACGTCCCAAACGTTAGGCTGGTTCCAGCAGCCACGAGTGAGTCCCCAGACACCGCTGCAGGGCTGCCACCGCCCCCAACACCCGGCCGGCGAGGGCCCTGGAGGGCCACCGAGCACGAGGACCCGTCTGCTGTGAGACCTAGAAAAACAGAGTTTTCCCATATGCTTAATTAATTAATTATGTATTTGACCCCAAAATAAAATATTCTCAAGGGTAAAAAAAGTCTTTTCTTCACTATTCGGGTGTGGAGAGAAAACCCGAAGCAGGAAGAGGTCATCTGAAGAGGCAACAGCGGTGACGACACTGGCCTCTCCCCATGGACACGTCTCCCCAGGGATCACACTACCCTCCCGGCTGCACTGGGCCAGCACCTGCAGCTGCGGACCTCCCTGCAGTCCCCTGGGGCTGAGGCCCAGGACGCAGGTCCATAGAGGTGCAGCTCCAGGGCGGGAATACCTTCAGGCTCAGGCACAGGGAGGCTAGCCTGCAGCACAAACCCGGCCTAACCCAAATTCCCGAAAACGGCAGCAGGAAAACCCTCCTGAGGGTGTGACCTTCCAGTTCAGCCTCCAGAAGGACCACTTGAGCCCCTCGAGGGCTGCAAGGCCACAGATTCCAGGAAGATGACTTCATCGCTCGCCTCCTCCAAGCCTGAATCTTCCCAGGGTCACTCAGGGCCCCGCACAGATGCCAGACGGCCCACAGCTGTGCTTCCCAGAAGGCCCACCGGTGTGTCACGGCCGACTCAGTGCCAAGAAAACCAGTCAGCTTGCAAGGTGCTGGCTCCCTGGGTCCTGAGAAGCCTCGAGGGGCAGAGATAGGTGAGCAGCTGTCCCTCCCGCCATCCCTACAGCGGTGGTGACCTCACACACGAGCACAGCTACCCTTCCGGCTCCCAGGTGATGCACACAGGAGAGCCCCAGACACCAAACAAGGGACGGCCCCCTCGGTTCCCCGAACTATAGGCTGGGTCCCCTGCTGAGCTCAGGCCGCCTCCCAGGGGGGCAACGATCTTCCAGTCCAAGGGAAAACTGGAGACTCGAGAAGGCTGCACACTGGCCTATCAATCTGAGGCCCCAAAGGGGGCCTCGAGTGCAAGAGTCATGAGCCAACGTGGTCTGTCGGAGGTGGAAGACCCCACAGCAGCGTGAGGGCAACCCCGCTCCCGGCCTCACAGCATTTGCCAGCAGCACTCAGACCTGAGGAGGGAGCCCGCAGTCACCTGCCGTCCCGGCCACGCAGGCAGTCCCCACGCCCTTCCCGCGGGCCGAGGGACTCGATCAGCTCGCAAAAGGCAAAATGAGGAAACACCCCCTTGGCACGCAACCTCGGAGAGGGCAAGTGCCGAGCTGGGCCTCCATCCACACGGGCGCCGGTTACGCGCCATGGGGAGCCCAGAAGGGCCAGGCATGGGCCCCGCCTCCCACAAACCTGGCAGCCTCACAGGCTCACACACCTGAAATTACAGGAGAAGGACACAGAAAATGCTACAATTAATTAAACAGGGTCAAAATGTTGACACATAGTCCATGTGCCTCGAGTGACACCTGCCTGAGCCACCGGGGTGGCTCCGTGACACCCTGCACAGCCGGTTGCCTGGGGGGCCTTTCAGAGCAGACAGGGGCTGGGAGGTGTAAGCGGGGACAGGCCAAAGCCACCACGGCTGGAAAAGCCAGGAGTCTGGAGAGGTGTCAGCCCACGGCCACCCCGTCCCGCTGGCAGAGAGGCACTCTGGCAGGGCAGGCAGGAGGGGCTCGGCACCCCGGGGCCTCCATGGGCAGGTCTCGCCCCTGCCAGGCGGCTCTCCCTGGAATGTTCCACCAGGGCCTCAGCCCAAGATCTGTTGAGGGCTTTTTCTGGTGGCTTCCTGCTCACTCTGTGGACTGACAGGTCTGTTTCCACTCGAGAGTTGTGGCAGCAGAAAGCCAATGAGGCACCAGGGCTTTGTTGTGGAGGAGGCCTGGCTCAGGGGCCATTCCACAGCCCAGGAGGAGGGCGCCTGCGGAGGGAGTGGAGTCTCTGGTGAAGGCCCCACAGTGACCGCACAGGCCAGGACCGACGGCCGATGGCCTCCACGGGGGCACCGGCGGCCCACCCACCCAAGCACCCACCACGGGCTTCTCCAGAGCCTGCTTGGGCACCTATTTCTTTTCTTCCACCTCCGCCAGAGCCCCTTGGGGGTTAGTTCCCACTTTCCACCAAGGAGCCCCTGGGAATTTTCTCAGAAAAGGCTTCGCCGCTGCTGGCAGCAGCCCACTGCACAGTCACCCTGGGCCCGGGCTAAGCATCAGCCCCGGGACGCCCCTCACATCCTGGGTCAGAAAGCTCCCCCCACAGGGATCTGGGACGGCAAGGAGTCAGGCCCGCTCACACTTCGGGAACTGGGCAGCTCGGACGCATGCACACATCCCACACCTAGACCTGGGCTCCTGTCCCCCCCTTCCTCAATGCCACCCAGCTTCCATTTCTAGCCACAGGGAGAGGGAAGTGCGAGTGTTGGGGGCTCCTTGTAGGCCCCCCACACTCTGGCACATCAGGAGCATTTGGAGAACAGGGCTCGGGCAGAGCGGGACGCCCAGCATCCAGCCCCGAAGAGAGTAACGCAAACCAACGCCCAGCCTGTGACTCTAAAGGCGAAACTGGACGCACACCCTCGCCAAATGGCAGGCTCCAGCACCCACAGAGCGCCTGACTCTGGGTGAGGTTCAGCCACACGGTTTAAAGCTTCCCTTGGAATCTGCAGAGTGGACGAGACCTAAGCACCAAGGACCCCTGACTTGGGGCCCCATTCCTGCACCCAGATAGGGGCCCAAGGGAGAGTGGAGGTGGGGCAGCTGCTCCCTCTGTGTCTGCGAGGAACCCATCTGGACCGCCGTGACTAAGCTCTGTGTGCACAGGCCCCCTTGCCCCTGAGACCCTGGACCGGGGGCTGCCACTAAGCCAAGACGGTGGAAGCCTTCCTGGCCCCAGAGGACAGTACAGTCCAGCCCCTCGTGAGAGACACGGGAGGGACGTGGGACGTGAGCTTAGCATCAGCAGCCGGAGCAGAGCAGCTGCTGAGACCCTGCAGACAAGCCGACCGCACAGGGCGCCTGGGGAGCGGAGGCCACACCCATGGGGCAGCAGGGCCATGCCTCGCATCTCCCTGCGCCAGGATGTCCCCCACGCGCAGTGCAGACCCTAGCACGCAGGCCAGCAGCCCGGGACTTCTTCCAACAGGGCATGCGGGGCTCTGAACGAAGAACCCGGTGATGCCTCGGACACGAGCCTCACCTCCGCACCAGCAGCGCGGGGTGTCAAGTCTGTGGCCCCAACACGGGCGTCACTCAGTGTCCAGGCCTGCAGGCTAGGAGACTTCGGGGACTCGGAGATAAGACTTGTGGTACAAACCCTGTGGCTGGAGTCTCCTCCAAAAGACGGAAGTTTTAAAAGAAACAGCTCTGTGGACTGCCTTATTTTCAGAAAGTACTGTTTTAAGAAAAACCTGCCCTTCCCCTTCCCTCGTACACATTTAAATGTGTAAAAAAGTGAACTAGTGAGAAAAGAATGACAGTCATAACACTTCCTGAGAAAAGCTCGAGAAACTACCCAGCAGCACCGCACTTCCTGCAGCCGGGCCAGGGCGGCCCTTCCTGACTAACGCAAGACCTGACCTGCAGGGAAGTGAGTGGATTCCCGGACTCCCGCGGGTTACAACAGCCCCCGGACGCTGAGCCCCAGGGCCCGGGCTGCACTCCGGCCGGTGACTCTGCTCTTGACTCGCCCAAAAGAAAGTCAATCACATCGACGGGCCGGAAATGTAGTCTATGACCCACACCACACCTCGGGCTGGCTGAAAGCACGCGGCACACCTGGCCGCGGGACGAGGATCCCGTTTTAGGAATCCAAGCTGCCTTGGCCAGCCTGACTTCCCAGCAGCCTTAAAAACAACCCCTTGACATCAGGCAGAGCGAGTGTTTACCAGGGGATTATCCGTCCGAACACTTCAGTCCCAGGCTGGCTTCTGCCCGTCCACACACTGCCCGACCAGGCCTGAGTCACCCGAAGCGTCGGTGCGCTCGGAGGAGACACAGACGAACCGGAACTTAAAGCTGCAACCCAGAAGCCAGCCCCTGCAAATCAGATTTCAATTCCCGGCAAGGCCAAATGTGAATTATTTGGGGGAAATCATGCTTTAACTTGAAGTCTACCCCTCCCACCTGTTCCAGGGCTATAAATAGACCTAGCTGACCCTACTACACTCTGATGAGTAAGGAGGACTCAAGTTCAAAGAGAAAGTCATTTGGAAACCCGGTGGTCCCTCAGGGCAGAAACTGCTACCCAGCTGAACAAGAGTATGCTGACCGGCCATCACGACGTAAGAAAATCTGACTGGAAGAAGAATCTGCTAGTTACGTTTCCCCCTATAACTCAGAGAAGCTGCCGCCCTGACCCCCCTGCATCACCACACCTAGAATAGGGAAAATAGGACTTGAGTTTCAAAAACAAAGACTTTTCTACACATGTAGCTCAAATTGAAAATAGGTTTTTTTTAAAGGAGGCCACAGAAAGAATTATTTCCTTGCATGGCAAGCAAGCTCAAGGTGATGAACTGACACCTTCCTGACACAGTCCCACCAGGTCTGATGACTCCGAACCACCTGAAGTTCCTGTCTCCACGCCCACCCCCTCCCCACACACACACACCAGCTCCAGATCTACCACAGTCAGCTCAACACGGCGCACTCCATGTGGATGCACCTGGGTGCTCAACGTGCCCCAGACTCTCCCTGGCAGCACCCCCTCACCAACCTGGTCCTTTCTCATTCCCCGTCTGAGTGAAGCCAAGGGCCATCCACACAGCCACCCAAGTCAGAAGCACGGCCCACCCCTGCGGCCCCCCACCTCTGCACCCCAGTCAGGGCTGACCCTCCCACAGCCCTCTCCTCTACTCCCACTGCCCTGGCTTCCTATTAGCCCCACCCTCCTAGGCCTAGACCTTGAGCAAGAGAAACTACACAGAATCTTAGAGCTTGCCTCCCAGAGGGCGGGCTTACTCCCAACTCCTCTCCCCCTCCCCTCTGCACTCAGCACCCCTGGCAGCCCCTGGAAATGTGGGGAGAGAACCTGTGGAAGCTCGGGACGGCCACCCCCTGCTGCTATGACCATCAGCTCATGTCACTCACTGTCCTCCCAGACAAGCCGTCCCCCCATTGTCCCCCTCCACCCCCCCATCCTCCACCTCACCCACGCCTACTCCTACTCTCTGAAACACGGCTCTGAGCTCACCAGCACCAGGAAGCCTTCTGTGACTTCCAGGTGTGCCTCTCAGGCACTGCTGTGACTTTCTCTGCCTTGCTGGACTGTTGTCGTTCCTACAGTCTGAGCATCTTATGTCTTATCTCTGCTTCTCAGGCGCCCGGCCTGGCACAGCAGGCTCTAGACACCTGCTGAAGGGATGGGCCCAGCAGTGTTGAAGGCCTGCTTCAGGGACAGCTGCAGTGTTTCTGGGTCAGTAATTAGCAGACATGGTAAGGGGAGTTCTCTGTCACCACAGCTGCCTCTGTCACTGAAAGGACGCCATGGCAGTGAAGGAACCGTCCCCTCTCACTGCCGTCTGGCTGGCCCCGAGGATTCGCCAGGCGCTCCAACAGCTGAGTCAGACCGGCAGGCTGACATCTAAAATAATTTCAGTTCACAACTACACAGAACTGTTGTCAATGAATCAGTGATCAGAGTTACAAGAAACCACATCATTCGGGGAATGAGGAATTGGGAGGCGCGACTGAAGAGGGGGAAGAAACGAAAGCCAGCGGCCACGGGTGAGCGCCCCTACAGACGTGAGTAACCCCAAACACCGAGGCCACCCAGAATCGGGAAAAAAACTGCCAACTGAAAAAGGCAGAGAGCCAGAAACCGACAGGTCGGTGACGGTGCAGGTCGAAGCAGAGGCATGACCTCCAAGGGCCACCAAACACAAGTTTCTGACACTTGTGCCTCTGCGTCTGTGATTTACCTGGGGTTCTGGCGTGACTGCTGGCCCAGAAAAACAATGGTCTCCCCCGCTCCATGAAAAGGAATGGCGGGGCCGCACTCACTGCGCCCACTGCCGCTACTCACAGAAAGGGCTCTGGGGAGTCAATTCAGACCATCCCTGCTGACACAACCCCCTCCAAAAAAAACACCCAAGAGAAATGTCTTTTTTAGAAGAATTTGTGTAGATTGCCCAACATCTTTTAGCAATCAATTCCAATGTTAAACAATGATTAATAATGAAGGGTTTTCGCATAAACACATACAGGGAAATGACAAAATCACCTAAACATCTTCCAGGAGAGAACAAATCTTGAAACTTTAAACCAAATTTCTCGGTAGCTCGAGGCCAGGACGTAGAAGTCATCTGACTTCACTCCCCACCGGAACGGACTGGTCTTTGCTCAGAACCAGTTACAGAAAACTGAGAGCCCCCGCCCCCCACCCCGGGGGCACTGATGTGAATCTAAAAAAAAAAAAACCTTTCTGATCAGCAGGCTTCCAAGAGCTCCGTCTGTCACCCAGAAGTTCCCCTAATCAAACTTTTTTGCTGAAAATCTTCCACCGTCATCCACTATGAAGCAAGCCCCTCCCCCGGTCTACAGTCAGCAACCAGACCAGACCGCAGACAGCGGTGCCCAAGGCCAGGGGTCAACCTCACACGGAAGCCACGGATACAAATAAGACGACGCAACTGCACTAAAGGATGCACTTCCAAGGTGCCCCTCCCCCACACACACACACTAAGTATCAAGTGTAAAGCTAGAATTTAAAACAAAGGCATATGAACACAAGAGAATTCTTTGTTTTAACCTCAGCGATAGCAGCAGGCCTCTTAGCTCGTCGTGTTCTCAGCAAATGTTTGCTTTGAAAGACCAGGGCCCGGACGCACTGCTTCCGAGCCTCCTCCACCGTTTACATAACTCACTTCAGCACTTTCCCAGAGCGCGGGCCCTTTGGAAAGCTGTTGGAGAAGGGGGTTCGAGTGGTTCCTCTTCCCCGGCCTGAACGGCAGTGACTCAGGATTGCTCCACAGCCCGGCCCGCAGGATGTGGGAAACGCTGCGCACACAGTCCCAGCAGGGCTGATTCACGCCGCGGGGTCACCTCGCGGCCGGGTTGCTCAAGGAAAAGACCCCTCCGAGCCCGAACCGTCTCCCGCCACGAGACGGTCACACCCCCTCCCGGGGCGCGCCCTCAGGCCCTCCGGGCACGTGTACGCGGCCATGGCCGGCTCGCCTCCGCGCCCCGCGGGGCACAGGCAGGGCTGAGGGGCCCGGGCCCCTGGGGAGGTCGAGGCGGGGAGCCGGGGCGGAAGGCCCGGGCGCGGGGACACACGGGCCTCGCTGCGACGCCGCGGGCGGGGGCGGCCGCGCGCGCACCCCCGCCGCCCCTCTCACCTCCTGCGCCGGCGGTCCCGGTTCCTGCCGAGGCGGTCGGACAGGCGCCCCAAGAGCGCGGCCAGCCCGGGCCGGCCAGGCAGGAGGCCCAGCAGCCGCCTCCAGAACACCGGCCGGGCCACCGCCGCCGCCATGGAGATTCGCCGCTTCCGCTTCCGGCGCGCAAGAACTTTATTGACAAGGGCGCGCGCGGACACGGGGCGGCGCGCGCTGGGCCCGCGGCTGGGTCCCCGCAGCCTCAGTTTCCCGTCTCGGGGCGCGGCGGGGCGGCAGGAGGGCCCAGGTGTGCTGCGCGCCCGGGCGCGGTCGCCGGCATCCCCCTGACTCAGCATCGAAAAGTGGGGACCTTACCTTGCAGACCCCGCGATCCAGCTCGGCTGAACCCGCGCCCGAGGCACCCCCCCCCCCGGCAAGGTGGGGGCTAGACTCTGCAAAACTGGGTTACCCCTCACGCACTTCACGCGCTGAGCACGGAAAACCCCACCAGTTTCACCTCCTCAGTCCCGTGGCCTGCAGCCACCCCCCACCCCGTGTGTGCAGGCGACAGGGACACCTGCCGTCAGCAGCCCCTGCCCCGGGAAGGGACGGGTCTCTGGCCAGATAGGCATCCCTGCAGCCAAAGGGCACCTGGTGGCTGATTGTTTAAAAGGAAGATGTCGCAGGATTCTGAGGCGCGAAGGGTAGCTCTGGTCTGTAGCGTGCGGCTCTCAGGGAGCCCCACGTGGGCTGGGCCTTGGAAACTGGAAAGCTGGAGGACATAGTCATTTCCTACTTATTGCGGGGGGAGGGGCTGTGGTGAGAGGTTAAAAGGATGCAGACAGACTGGACACAAAACATTCCGAATTCCACTTCCACCAACTTATCACAAGCAAACAGCGACAGGTTCCCCTCAGGAATGTTCATCTCAGCATTTGTTCATGAGCTCGAAAATGTGGACACCCGCGCCTTCCTCTCCCCACCCCACCCCTGGGCGCATTACCTTGGCCTTTCCCTCTCCTAAGCTCCAAGGACCCTGTTTTTGCTTCTGTAACTTGTTTCCCGAGCCTAGGCAGCCCACCTGGCTCACTTCTACCTACTACCTTTGCAACTTTCTGAATAAACTTTGTCTTACAATTTGAAAAAAAAATGTGAACGCAATCAACAGCGGAGGAGTCGGTTACATAAGTAACAATACGTCACCACGTTGCAAAACCTTGCGTCCGTAAAAAATTATGTTCTCAAAGAATGTTCCAACAGAAACAATGGAAAAAAAATACCAACAACCAAACAAGAATGTTGGTTCTAGAAGAACGTTTATTGATGTGAAGCGTAAAACCAAATTACCAAAGAGTCGTATAGAACTTACTTTATTTTGTTAAAAATTGAAAAGTGTGGCTACAGGCAGACTGAAAATAAACCCACCAAAATGTTCACATGAGTTACTTGATGCTATTCAAGAATCTCCAAATTGTTTACAATCAACAAGTATTTCAGATTGATTTTAATGTTTCCATTAAGATGAGAGAGCTTCGCAAATAGAAGATGGAATTTGATTCAACTATTCCAAGCTAGAAGTGGTGAATCATCAAATTTCCTAACTTCCAGTAACTGGCAGGAGACCCTCCATCTCAGGGCTCCACGTCTTTCTGCTCAGCGCCGGAGTCCCCCGCCCCCCCCAGCAGGCTGCAGAGTGGCGCTGCTGAACGGCTGCGCCCTGGTGAGCACCGCCCGGACCACGGGAGCCCCCTGCCCACCCAGGAAAGAGCCGCCCCTGCTCTGGGCAGGCTTGGTGAAGGATGAAGGGAGACAAACAACCACCGCTCTGACCCACAGGGAATTTCCGATCTCCAGGAAGTTCTAGTAACTCACCCTGAGGTTGATAGCATTGTGTTTGGGAGATTGACGTTGGGGATTGACATTGAGGGTAAACAGCGGGCCTTGTTCCAGTGCCTTTTGACCCACACTCCCTGGGAGCCTCTGGCCTTGATGGCTAGTTTGAAACTGTCAGAGCTACAAACGAGTGAAGCAACCACAACTTTGCCCCAGAACACGCACATTCAGAGATTGCAAAAATTTTAAATAATGGTTTTCCGAGGTTGAGCAATTTTTTTCCATGGTGACATTGACATGATAAGAGCACAAATACTCTTCTCCAGGGGGTATCATCTTTCGTCGGGGCTTGCTGGTGAGACTAGGTGGAGCAGATAGGACCTGCTGGGGGAAGGCGGGTGCCCCAGAGCGTCAGCCCCAGGGGGCCCCTCCAGCTGCTGGGAGGGCGGACAGTGTGGGCAGACACAGCCATTGCTGCTGAGGGTTCTCCAGTCACACCTGACGAGCTTGGAGCAAGCATCTGTCCTCTGAGGTCCCCGGCGCTGCTCGCTCGGAAGCACATCGGCCGCGTCCCCCTCACCCACTGCCTTCTCGTTACTCCACTTGATTCTTCCCAAACAGGAGGTGCCAGGGTTTAAACAAGGGGGTCGACGGACAGATGACAGAAATCGTGTCTTCCCAAACGGAAAAGGAAACCCATTCTCTGGAAGGAGCGTTGACGTCAGGGAGTGGTGGGCTGCTGCCCCTGATAGCGGGGCTGGCCTCCCTGGCAGGAAACACCCGGACATCCTGAGCCCAGGGCCTGTGCCCTCCTGTCTGTGACTCACTCCCCGCACTGGGATCCTGCCGGCACACAGGGAAGGGCCTCCTGGCCCAGCCTGCTTTGTGAGCGAGGGTCTCTCTCAGACGAAGGGCTGCTAGCACATTCGAAAGGGAGGAGGGGGCTGGCCCACCCCGAGTCTGCCTCAGCAACACAGAGGGGACAGTTCCCTCTGTCAGGTCGACTGGGGTGGGGGTTAACCAGCTCTCCCGAGCAGCACGCTTTCCTAGTTCGACCAGGAGCCAGCCCAGGGAGTCACTGCCTGGCCTCACCAGCCTGGTCTTTCTTCATCCCCTGGGACTGCCCACACGTGTCGCCACCTTGGGATCTTTGTGCCTGCTGTCGCCCCTGCTGACAAGTGTCTTCCCCCAGCTCCTCTGGTCCTCCAACCTCTGACCTTCCCCTAGAAACACCTTCCAGGCCCCGTAACACTATTTTATGATTTTATTTTCTTCCCACCGCTCCCTGTGATGGAACCTTATTCATTGGTTGATCGTTGTGTTTTGTCTCCTAAGTCCCCGCCCCCCACCCCTGCAACATGAGCCCTTAGAGCTTCGCATGCTCTGAGCGCCCAGAACAGGCAGGACCTGGGAGCAGGGGTGGCTCTGCAGACACTGGCTTCACTAACAGGCGCCCGCTGCGGAAGGTGGGCACTCTGGGGCCTCCAAGGCTCCAAGGGAACCGCCCTTTGTGTTTTTCCACTCCCGGGGGTGGGGGGACAGTGGGACTTGGCCTCCTGGGAGTTTATGGACCTGATGCCCAGATCAGTTGGCAAACCTGGTAGCTCGGGCCCATCTTTTGGGGCTGGCTTACCTGAGCCCTAGGTCTCCCTTCAGGCCACAGGCCCTTTTCCTGCCTTCATTTTCTCTGGGATCTATTTTCCCCACTGAGCTCTTACTCTGATCTTTTCCAGTCCTTGATACCCATTCCCTAAAACACCTGGCCCTGGCTGGTGTGGCTCAGCGGGTTGAGCACCGGACTGTGAATCACAAGGTCTCCGGTTTGATTCCCAGTCAGGGCATGTGCCTGGGTTGCCAGCCAGGTCCCTGGTTGGGGGCTTGTGACAGCCAATTGGTGTTTCTCTCACACATCAGTGTTTCTCTCCCTCTCTTTCTCCCTCCCTTACTCTATCTCTAAAAATAAATAAAATCTTTAAAAAGAAAACAAAACTAAACTAAGATCTGACCCCAGCCCTCCCTGGCATAAGGCAGGCTCCAGTTCCCTCAGAGCAGGGCTTGGCCAATGTTTTCTTAAAGGCCCAGGAGTAAATATTTTATACTTTGTGGGCCAGATGGCAATTACTCAACTCAGGAGCCAAAGCAGCCGCAAGCAATATAAATGAATGCGGCTGTGTTTCCAATAAAACTTTATTTACAAAAACAGTACGCCAGCCAGCTCATGCACCATAATTTGTCATCCTCTGCTTTGGAAAACAGCTTTTCCCTGAATGGCCCTAAAACTGGGAGACACAAGGCCTTCTGGCACCGGGGCCCCCGAGGTGGCGAGAGCCCTGGGAGACCTGGAGGAGCCGAAGGCTGTAGAGAACATACTTGCCAAACTCTGAAGCTCAAATCAGCAACCTCTCCCGTAGGGGTGGGGAGCCCATCCACGTTGCCTTTTCAAGGTTGAAAATCTTGTCATCTGCAAAACGAAACACCCATTGCGTAATGGCTCCCTGGCCACGGTGAGGCCCTGGACCATGTGGCATTTCATTGACCAGAAGCCAGAGCCCAGGTTTCTGGAAACGCCGCCCAGGATGAGCATGCCGGTTTGCTTCTGTCCCGGTGAGAGATGAATGCGCCTCTCATCTTCAGGGGAAGCTCAACCTCTTGTGGCATGGCAGGCAGCCAGCGCCACCCTGGCGAGGAGCTGCAGGCCTCCCCGGGCTCCGGCAGCCCAGCGTGGGGAAGCGCCGTGGCCTGTGGCCACTTATGTCCCAGGGAATCCCGGCTCCCTGGGGCTCACGTGGGTGGCTGAGGCCAGGGGCTGGGGGGCTCCCTGGCAGAACCTTCCCCTGTCCAGCCCTCACTGTGCATCTAATCAAGAGGCTCAGCGTGACCCCGGGCTAGCTAGCATCTGAACGCAAGCAGGACAAGTCTTGCTTGAGGGAGGCCCAAGCAGACCAGGCCCCTGTAGGTGGGAGAGGAGACTCTGACCTGGCAGGCCCAGGCCCGATGTATTTCCGGTTTGCTGGAGTTTAGGAGACAAGATAAATCCCCCAAAGACAATTGCCTCCTGGCCCTTCAGCCTAGAGAAGAGGAGGCTGGACGGGGGAGACTGGCTGAGTGATGCCCAAAGCTCCAGGGAGAGAGCTGAGGGGCGGGGGAGGGCCATCATCCTGGGCGGGGCCTGTGATGAGCTCCAGGGTCCTCTGCCCATCTCAAGGCCCAACGAGACGGACCAGAATGAAGGTCCACTGATGCCAGATCATCCTATTTTTCCACAGAAAGTCCCCGATCCCAAGGTGGATGTGCAATTTCCAGATGTTTAAATGTTCTCTCCAACAACAGGCCAGGAGTACATCTCCGGCCTGTGGCCAGCATGTGGCCCACCACTTTGCACCTGCCTTTTGTTCCGTGAAGACATGTCCCGGGTGCCACAGGGGGACAGGGCAAAAACAGGCGGTCACTTGTCTGTACTTCTCGGATGTTGAACCACGGGACTTTGCTGCCTATTCGTGAAGCACATTTTAAGTTCACAAAGCTTCGTAAGTCGGAGAACGTGCCTGACCCACCTCCCACGGGAGGAAGGGAGTAGAGTACCCTCATTTCCTCAGCTCGTTGCCCCCTCAGGTTGAATTTGGAAGCAGGGAGCTGAGGCCTTCAGTGGGTGGGAAGCAGTGTGTGAGGAAGGAGTGGTCAGCACGAAAGGCCCGAGGTGGCAGAGCAGGGGCCCAGGCCCTGGCCCTGGTGGTTGGAGGTCCCCAGCTTTGCTTGTGCTCCCTCCCGGCACCTACAGGCAGGGAGACCTGGGAAGGTGAGGTGAGGCCTCCGCACCTTTGCTCCCACCTTCACAGCACTCAGTGCAGCAGAAATGAACTAATCGTGACATCAGCTGTGATGGAATCTTGTCCTTCTGGAAAGAATCGACGCTGCATGAAGCGTGCAGACGGGTCAAGGCCAGACACCCAGGTCAACCTCTGACACCTAGTAGGTGCTCCACACTTTTTAAAGGAAGGGAGGGAGAGAGGTAGGAAGGAAGGAAGGAAGGAAGGAAGGAAAGAAAGAAGGTACAGTTTTGTAAAAATAAATCTTGCCGAAACGAGGAGTGACTAGAGAGGCTGGGTGACGATGGATTCCCTTGTGCCTATTGCACGTAAGTCGGAGGTCCACTCCCCGCGTCGCGGCCGAGTCCCTACACTTTCGCCCTCCGCCAACCGTTTGCACTTCCGTCAAAGAGGCAGGGCGGATCCTGCGGGCCCCTAGGAAGTCCGCGAGGTGGGAGGAGCCCCTGCCCCCGCGTCCCCGAGAGGCTGCGGGTAAGCCAGGACGCTCCCCAGCCCCCGCGCATCGGGCCCTCCTAGCTCTCCAAGCGCACCCGGATCCCGTAGGTGTGCCAGCCTGGAGTCGCACCGCGGCGCTCCGTTATCTGCTGGCGAGGAGCGTGCACAGCCCGGCTTAAGGGCTCCCCGCCTGCGGTACCCGAGGCATGCTAGTCTCACTCCTCCGAAGGTCCAGCCCTCCACCGAGTAGGGTCCGGTCCCGACACGCCCCTCGCCCCGCGGCGCTTCAGGTGGCTCCACTAACACTTGCGACCGTGGATCAGCCCACCCGGCTGTCCTCACGGGTCCCGCGGCTCTCACCTCTCCGGAGGGGGCGGCCCCGCGCTCCGGATCTGCCCACCGGTCAGTCTCGCGCCCAGAAAGGGAAAAATATGGAAATCAATCAAATAATCTCTTTCTGGAAGTTTCCCCCCCTCTCCTTATAACAGCAGGACTTTGATGAGAAATCCGTGTGTGCAGAAAAAAAAAATGGACTCGGAGTGGGTCCACCTGCCCACCGGGAATCTGGGCCGCCGCCAGCACGAGGTTTACAATGGGAGGGGGCAGTGCCTCAGCCTGGGTTCAGAAAGTCTGAACTGCCCCAGGGCGAGGCCGGTGAGTGCGGCAGGGGTGAGGTGTGCTGGGTCACGCAGGGAATCTCACCTCTGTCCTTCATGGTACCGCCCACCTCCTGTCTCTTCAGACCCTCTTCTCTGCCATTTTGGCTGATTGGGAACCAGAGAGACGGAATATAATTTTCCCTTGGAACTTGCCCAAATAGTTTGGTGACAAAAATGGGTGCCAATGTGTACTCCATGGTGTGGAGGAGTCAGGGACATTCCTACGGGTGCCACACACCTGGAAGGTGGGGTGAGGAGGACTCAGGGGGTCCTTGTGGAGATGCCGCCCCTGCAGGAAGTCTGAGCGGGCCCATGAAGGCCCGTTCAGGTGCTAAATGCCCACCCAGGGGAGGTGGAGAGCAGCACCTGAGCCAGGAGCCCCAGGGTCAGGAGCCCCCAGCTGCCTGGCTGCAGCAGCCAGCCTGTTTGGTTACTGTAGGGCAAGCAAGACAACCGCATCCAGCCGGTCCCCCACCAGCCCTGGCTCTCCAGAGGCGCCTGAGGCCCAGAGCACAGCTCCCTGGAGCCACCGCGCTCCTCACCCCATCCTGGGCTCTCCTTCTCCTGGGCACCAGCACTTCAGCTCCAGGCACCGGGCCAGACCTCATTTCCATTGCAGCCCAGATGGTTCACCACAGCCTCGCTTCCCAGAACTGCCCGCTACCCCGGTGTCTGTTCCCGGGCGGGCGCAGGCGCAGTGCTGCTGGGGCAGACGGAGACTACCCTATGCCAGCCCTGCAGGAGCCGCGTTTGTGGGTTCGGGGTGAGGGGAGATAACCGGCTGAAAGCTAACTCCCTCCTTTCTCCACCCCCCAACTCAAAAGTTGGACCGGATGGATGTGAATTCCTCACAGAGCGGGTGGGAAGAAACTTCCCTTCCCTCCCCTCCGCACCCCACACACTTCTCCATCTCGGCTGCCCCCCTGGAGCCCCCACCCCCACCCCCGCAGCCCCTAGATCTGCTGTGGGTGGAAGAATGGGCCCCCCAAGGCCAGGGTCGGGAGCTCAGACCCAGCCCAACCCCAGAGGGAAGAGGAATCTGAGAGGGCAGAGTGGGTGGGTGGCTGGGGGGCTGGTAGATTGTTTTCTCTCCCTCCCTGGGCACTTTTTCTGGGAAATGCCAGAGGCCGGCTGGGCCTGGAATGTCAGGCTTGAAAGAACTCTTGCACTGCGAGGACTTCCGAGCCGCAAACCTTTTCATTAGCTTTGCGGCCCCTCTGGGCGGAACAAAGGCCTGCACACTGGAATGCTGCTTCCTGGTGGTTAGCCATTGTCCTGGCCTTGCCGCCTCCTGCCTCCTGCCTGCCTGCCTGCCTGGATTGTCTGAAGCAGGAAAGAGACAGATTGGGGTCAACCTGCTCTGTGACCTCTACTCACGAACATCTACTCCTGCCCTGCAGCTGTCACCTCTGCCATGGCTGCTGCCAAGGAAGCCAGGCCCCACCGTCAGGCCCGCCGGGCAGGGGCTTCGACCGAGAACTCCTCACTGAGGCAGCCGGGGGGCCAGGCTTCCACGAGGTCAGGAGAAACGGGGCAGGAGAGAGAGGCTTCCCTGCCTCCAGTGCCTCCCCTCCCACCCCCATCACTGCAGGAGAAGCTCCGGAGAGAAGGAACCAGAGTCTCTTCCTCCATCACTGTGTCTCCGGGCCTTGCCGACTAACTGCAACGTCAGGCCCCTGGGCAGTCAGACCCAGGCTGCCTCCTTGTGCCAAAGAAAGCCCACCTTGGAGGCCTTGAGCAACTCTGTGGTCTGAGGCCAGTCTCCCAACCCATCTGGCGGGCTCACACCCAGCCACCAAACAATGGTGACCTTAGCACCCACCCCCAGGGCTGGCTGGAGGACAGGAGACCATTCCTGCAAGATCGGGACCTTAATTCATCAAGCTGTGCATAGCTTCCCGTGACCAGGCCGGGGCACCCAGCTTCCCATCTCTGAGGTTTGGGGAAGAGCTCGTGGTCCGTCACACACCATGAGTAAGCGGCGTCCCACAGGCAGCTGAAACCACTGTGTACTTCCCCTCCATCCAGAGTCAGTCCTTGTTATCTTTGTGACCGAGCTCCTCTGCCTGGAAATGGGATTCTGACTTCATAGAAATTCTGCAGAGGGAGAGACTAGGAAAAGGCGGGGGCCTCCCAAGTCCCTTCGTCAGGAAAATGGCAGAGTCGGGCCAAGGGGCCAGACCTGGGCGATACTGTCTCCCCTACAGCCCCCAGCAGACAGGGACAGTGAGAGACAGATGACCTGCTCTGGTCTGGAAGTGGCTCTCCTCCCGCACTGTTCCAGCAAAATGTGAGTCCTCACTTGCTTTGTCTTCAACTAAGCAGGCCTCCTAATCTCCACCAATCTACACACCCACTGAGCCCCGCAGGGAGGGAGAAGCCAAAAGCTGCTCCAGAGGCATGCAGTGGGTGGGGGCTAATCGAACCCAATGGAAAACATCGCTGTTAATAAGCCCAACCCCTGGGGTGAGGACCCACTGGGCACTCTCTGTGGACCAAGTTCTAGGCTTACAAAGGAAACCTCCCCCACCGCACAAGGCGTCAGAGAGTGTTGGTCAAAGTGGAAGGCGCTGCCCTGGAAGTTTACAGTCCTAAGTGCCAAACCTTTTTTTTTTAATAATAATTTTTTAATTTTTATGTTATTATTTTATTTTTTTTTATCCTCACCCGATGACAAGCTTATTGATTATTAGAGAGAGGAGAAGGAAGGGAAAGAGAACACGGATGTGAGAGAGAAACATCGATCAGTTGCCTCTTGTACACGCCCTGACGAGGGACGAACCCGAAACCCAGGCATGTGCTGTGACCGGGAATCGAACGTGTGACCTTTCCGTGGACGGCATTCCAACCAACTGAGCCACACCGGCCAGGGCTTAAGTGCCAAATCTCAAGGGGAAAGTAGAAATCGGCCAACGTGTGGAAGATCATTCCACCCGGAGGGTTGCAAACAGGACAAGACCCCGGAGACACATCCGTCTCCCAACCCGCTTGCCTTTCGCGGCCATGCCCATCCCCCAGCAGTCCAAGCCGCCCTCTCCCCACAGAGCCCGCCCGGGGCCTTCACAATAAGTCGAGCCAACACTCACGGGGCACTTAATGTGTACGAGGCGCTGTTCTAATCGTTTCCCATGCCTCAGTTCCTTTGGTCCTCACAACCACTGGAGAAGGTAGGCACTACTATCAGCCCACTTCACAAGCAAGGAAACCGAGGCACAGCTGCGGGCATAAGTGCCTAACGTGATACAGCTGCTGGGTGGTGGAGCCAGGACGCGGGGAGCCCAGCCCACCTTCCCACTGCACGTTCTGACCTTCTCCAGCCAGGGCAGCCCCTCTCAGGGGCCTGGGCGTGTCTGCTGCCCTTCCTCTCTGCTCTCTAGATCATCCCCTTACTCTTGACCCACTCGAAGCTCCCTGCCAGCCATGCAGCCTTTGCTGCTGGCCCTCTGCAGAGCCTGAGCTCACTTGGGTACCACACTGTTTACATTAGGACTCACCTGTCTCAGAGCACCCAGCCTGGAATTCCCGGAGCTCCAGGGCTGTTTCCTCATCTCTACCTCCCTCCCACCTTCTGTCTCTTACTCCCCCAAATGAACTATGACAGTGTCATGGGGTCAAACTCACACACACTCCTTTCTCATGGCACTCCTCACTTGGCGGGGGCGGGGATGGCGTGGAGTGGGGTGGGGGAGTCCCATGCCTCTTGCCTTGTCTGTCTCCCTGCAGGGTTCACCCAGCACTCTGTCTTCCCAGCACTTCGCCCCGTGCCTGGCAAAGGCAGGCTCTCAATGAGGGATTGTGGATGGATGAATGAACCTGACTTGTGTCAGAGCATCATAATTTACAAAGCACTTTCTCATCCATTAACTCAAGGGCTATTCCTTGTGAGTCTTCCTTGTCCCCCACGAGGCTCAGCAGAAGAGTGAACGGTTATGGTGCAGCCTCCTAATAATCAATGGAGGAGAAAAAGGAATGGCCTCCTGATTCTAGCAAGGAGAATCCACTCCAGGAGCCTGCAAGCACCTTGAGGGCAAAGGCTGGATCTTATTCTTCCTTGGGGTTCAATGGCTGGCACAGTGCCCGCTACAGAGCCCACTTTTTGGAGATGTGTTGAGTAAATCAATTCCCCCCTCTACAGAGGTAACGCGAAGACTCCTTGCTACTGCTCTCTAATAGAATCAGAAGGCAGAGTTGGACTGAATTGTTTCTATTTCTAGCACGCTTTGACTGATGGGAAAAGGCTACTGTTCCCTTTGAGCATACAGCAAAACAGAATCTCAGAGCACCTGGGGGTCCTGCCCCAATCTCACGCAGTCCCCCCAACCTCTGCGGGGGCGAGAGATGGTGGCACAGATCAGAGACACATTGGTGAAGGCTGTGTGGTCTGATGGGCTCCCCCAGAATCAAGAGGCCGGGTCTCCACATTCTAGACTCCCAAGCTGGCTGGGGTTGTAGGCATCTCTCTCTCTCTCTCTCTCTCTCTCTCTCTTTTCGTTTCCTGACTTATTATCTCCAGTCGTGTGGCATCAGGAAAGAAGACAGGGCCCAAAGCCCACAGCCCCTGTGTGCTGAGAGGTGACACTCTAATGCCACTTAAGCTGGTTCTTAGATATCTCCAGCACCCCACTGGCTGTTTGGGGACAGATTGCAAAACCTCCCATCCTTTGCAAAGCTGGCCCTGGTTAGGTCAGACGACTCACACCCATGCCAATGTGGCCACAAAGCATAGTTCACGTCTGTCACATAGGACCCCAGGCTCCCAGCCCTGCAGAAAGACCAGAGCCCAGCCTCAGAGGTGGGGTGGGGGGGACGGGGGGGTGGGGGGGGGGGACGGGGTCCATTCTGGGATGTGTTGGCTCGTCTGGAAGCAGGCCTGACATCCTGAAGAGTGCTTTCTGAAAATTCGTTCCTGCCGGACCGTAATTCCCATGTTTAATTCCAGGCTGTGATGTGACTCTCCTCGGTGCCCCATCAGGCCTCCCGCCCCCACTCCTGAGCCTGCCTCCCCCGGGGCCTCCGGTTTTCCCTCCCGGGCTTTGGGGAGCAGAACCCAACTCCACGCCACCTAGGAGACCCCAGGGCGCCCTCTGGCGGACGTGGGGCGCGGGGTGCGGCCAACACGCCCTCGGGCCAGTCCGGTGGCGAAAGAGCCCTTGGCCAGATCTTGTCGCAGCACCACGCAGGTTTGGAGACCAAGGTGTGTGAGAGCGGTTGTTGTCTGTGTTTGGAGGCGGGAGGCGGCACCCTTGTCAGCACGGGCAGAGAAACTGGCAGTGGGCCACGGGCTGAGGCCGGACAGCTGCCACGCAGGCCGCGTCCCCTCCACCCCTAGGACTCAAGCTTCGCCTCGGGGACATGTCCACAGGTAACTATCTCGCGCCCCCACCCCCTCCAGCTCGCAGATCCGGCCCCAGTTTCACGGCCGGGCTTTGGGGTGTCCCCAGTTCCCTTGCGGCAGGCCGAGGCCTCCTGGGACTGCGATCGGGACTCCGGCGTACCGGTTGGGGGCGAGGGGGTGTCCCCGCGAGGTCCGAGAAGAAGGGAAGGGGAGCCGAGAGCCTCTCCCAGTCGGCCTCCTGGAAGTGCCCGCGCTCCCGGGGCTGCACCCCCGCCTCTGCCAGAAACTAGCCTTCTTAGAAGGGAGGGGGGAAAGTGTGAATGAGAAGTTGGGGGCGGAGCGCGCGGTGGGGAGGGGCCGCTGCCAGGAACGCGCAGCCGGCGCTGGCGCCGCGCCCGCCGGCCGTCCCGGCCGCTAGCGTCGCGCTTTGTCTCTGCGCGCGTCTCTGCCGGTCCCTGGCGCGGCCCGCGGCCCGCCCTCGGCCCGCGGCCCCTCCCTCGCCCTTCGCTCGCAGCCTTTCATTGCTGCGAGTAGTGACTAAACATTACAAGAAGGCCGGCCACGCAGTTCCAGGAATCGGGGGGGCGGGGCGTGTCGGCCGCGTATATACCCGCGAGCGCGGCCTCCGCGGCGGCTCCGAATCGGACTCTCCGCGCTGCCGTCGCCGCCGCCGCGACCCCGGCTCGCACGCCTCCCGCCGCAGCTCGCCCCGCGGCCCCTCGCCTCTCCCCGGCCGGGTCGACCCGGGGGTGCACAGGGGGCAGGGCGGGCGCCCCGGCAAAGCCCGAGGGACGCACGCGCGAGAGCCCCTTTGTGGACTTCACCGCCGCCAACATCTGGGCGCAGCGCGGGCCACCGCTGGCCGTCGCGCCGCCGCCGCCTCGCCTTGGGGACCGTAGGAGGCTCAGCCCCAAGGCCGGAGACTTCGGTTTGGGATCAGGTAGGAAGGAGGGGCGCGGTGTGGAGGGGGTGGCCCTTGCTAGTCCCGGGAGCTTTTCCCGGTTTCCCCTCCCTTTCCCGGGTCTTTCCCGGCAGGGAGGGGACGGGGTACGAGACTGAGCGGATGGAAGTCGGAAATCCCAGGTTCCCGGAATACCCGGGCTGGGGCCCTCAGGCTTCTCCTTGCTCTCCTCCCCCCTCCCTCCGCGTACCTCTCCCCCTCGCCCAATGCCTCGGATTTCTTTCTCTGTCCCCACCGCCCTGAGCCACCGGACTGAGCGGCGCCCAGAGTGTCCCGGGGGCCCTTCTCTGATCCCCACCCCGGCCATGCTCCTGGAGACCCAACTTCCGCGCCCGAGTTTCCCACTCGGCGCCCTGCCAGTGTGCGCTGGGGAAGGGGCTGCCGGGGGCACCCCCGTCGGTGGGGACGAGGGCTGGACGGGTTCCTCGGGATGCCTGGGTCGGAACGAGGGCCCAGGCGAGGATCTCCGGGGCAGTGGGTGTCCCCGCCGCTCGGCAGAGGCAGGGAGCGAGGGCGGGCGGGGAGCGCTGGAGGGTTCCGGGCACTCACGCGGCGCGCACCTTCTTCCTTGCAGCCCCCCGTGATGCGGTAGCGGCCGCTGTGCGGAGGCCGCCGAGCAGCTGCAGCCGCCCCCGCGCAGATCCACGCTGGCTCCGTGCGCCATGGTCACCCACAGCAAGTTTCCCGCCGCCGGGATGAGCCGCCCCCTGGACACCAGCCTGCGCCTCAAGACCTTCAGCTCCAAGAGCGAGTACCAGCTGGTGGTGAACGCAGTGCGCAAGCTGCAGGAGAGCGGCTTCTACTGGAGCGCCGTGACGGGCGGCGAGGCGAACCTGCTGCTCAGCGCCGAGCCCGCCGGTACCTTCCTCATCCGCGACAGCTCAGACCAGCGCCACTTCTTCACGCTCAGCGTCAAGACCCAGTCGGGGACCAAGAACCTGCGCATCCAGTGCGAGGGGGGCAGCTTCTCTCTGCAGAGCGACCCCCGGAGCACGCAGCCCGTGCCCCGCTTCGACTGCGTGCTCAAGCTGGTGCATCACTACATGCCGCCCCCGGGCGCCCCCTCCTGCCCCTCTCCACCAGCTGAACCCTCCTCCGCGACCACCTCCGAGGTGCCGGAACAGCCGCTGGCCCAGCCGCTCCCGGGGAACCCCTCCAGGAGAGCCTATTACATCTACTCGGGGGGCGAGAAGATCCCTCTGGTGTTGAGCAGGCCCCTCTCCTCCAACGTGGCCACTCTCCAACATCTCTGTCGGAAGACCGTCAACGGCCACCTGGACTCCTATGAGAAAGTCACCCAGCTGCCTGGACCCATTCGGGAGTTCCTGGACCAGTACGATGCTCCACTTTAAAGAGCAAAGGGCAGGGGTCGAGGGGCGAGGCCTGGGTCTCTTCTCCTCCGTGGCACATGGCACAAGCACAAGAATCCGGGCCCCGAGAGTCCTGCAGCTCTGGGTGAGCCTGGGGATGGACAGGCCCCGCCCTCGGGCCCTGCCCCCTGCCGAAAGGGGCAGAGCGGACTTGGAATGTGTTTAAGGGAAGGGGAGTGTCACCTAGCTCCTCCCCCACTCCAGACTCTCCGGAGGAGCCAGGTGGCCCGGCGGGACCACAGCAGCGACTGCAGTGGATTGATTGATTCCCTTCTCCTCTCTGCACTCCCTCGCACTTCCAGAACAGGGACGCTGCGGGAGCGCTGAACTAGTGAGAACTGCCGGGGAATCTGCAAACTTTCCAGCGGAACTTGTTTGCTCTTTGATTTGGTTTTAAACGTGGCTTTAACCCTGAGCAAGTCTCGGGCCTGGGAAAAAGGGGACGAGAGAGGGAGCCTCAGGGCCCCCAGGGCTGCAGGCTGGCCAAGGAAATAGCCACTCCCAGCACCCAGCCCAGGTGAGGAGGGTGGCCACGTGCACCTCCCCTGGTTCTGGAAGAAGGCCAAGGGGTGACCTGAAAGGGGACCGTTCTGCTCCCTCCCCCTTGGGACAGCCACCAGGAAACACAGGTCCTATAGTCTGTTGAGTGCCTGAGAGCCCAGGACCCTTCCCCCGTTTTAAGGGGGAAGTGGCATTCGGAAAGGGGATGGACTGGCTGGTCAGTTCTTTCCTCACTCCTGCTCCACCTTCCAGTACCTGGGGGTTGGGGGCGGGGAGTGGAGGAGATGAGCCATCTCTGACCCCTGACCCCTGACCCCAGCCAGAGAAGATGGAGGGTTCTCCGTTGTGCCTCCTGTGTCTGGCTGGGAGGTTTGCCTTAAATGCTCCCTGTCCCATGGATAGGGACTGGCACATAAGAAGCCACACACTCGGCCAATCCAGGCAGAGGCCCAGGGGCTCCCAGAGGGCCTGCAGCTGGCCGCCCACTGTGGGAGGCAGGCGCAGAGAGGGACGATCCCACCTTCCCACTGAGCACTGGGAGGGTGCCAGCCCAGTTGGTACTGGCCTGTGACAGGTGCCTCACGGTGCCTAGGCTCTGGCCAGAGCACAGCCACCAGGTCCCACATCCCCCAGGCTCCCTCCTTACCTGGGTGGGGGGCACATGCAGGGGGTCATTGAGAGGCCAGGGCCCCGCCGCCCCGCCCCCCCCCAGGGGCCGCTGCTCTGCAATAGCACTGACCGGTGAAAACTTACAGGAATGTAGCAGCAATGGAATTACCTGGAATTGTCTTTTTTTCGGGGCAGGGCGGGGGCAACTAAACAAACACACAAAGTTTTCTGTGTCAGGTATTGGTCTGGACCGGGCAGCTGTGTGTTGGGGTGTTTTTATTTTCTGTTATTTTGTTTTGTTTTTCAATGATGTTTACAGTCTGCCTCAATCGCTCTGTCTTTTATAAAGATCCACCTCCAGTCCTCTCCCTTCCCCGCCCCAGGCCTTCAAGGCTGTTAGAAGATGCTTGAAAACTCAACGAAATACCAATCCAAGTCAAACTTTGCACATATTTATATTTATATTCAAAAAGAAACATTTCAGTAATTTATAATAAAGAGCACTATTTTTTAATGAAAAGCCTGACTGGAGCCTCTTTCCCGGCCCCTTCTCTGCCTTGCTTTCTCTTTCACCCACGCCCACGCTCTGCGCCACTCAGGGGAGGGGGAGGGAGGCCCCACCCTCGGCAGCTCTGCCCCCTTGCCGCCCTGGGCTTCACGTCACTTACAAGCTCTGGCAGCCACCTAGACTGTACTGCAAGGGTAATTCCTGCTAGTCTGATTCAGATCTGACCAGAATATGCAAAGCAAGTTCGAAGGAAGCGCTTCAAAGGGTTTGCAGGGAGTGAGCCGAGCTGTGGTCAGAGCTTCTAGAAGCTCTGAGCTATTAGAGGCGCTTGGCTCCTTGGCTGGGAGGTGTTCCGAGAAAGCCCAGACTACAGGGTCCTGGCGATGACCCGTGACCCCAGCACAGCTGGGTTCATGAGGTGGGGGGAGGGGTAGTCCTCACACACACACATCACACCCTGCCTGCAGGTGGGGCCCTTCCCAGGCGCTCTGCCTCCCCACACCGCCAACTCTCCACCCAAGTCCTAGGAGCCCCCGTCTGAGCAGTGGATGGGGGGGTACAGACCTCTCACCAAGTGCACCCATATATTCATCTGTTTCTCTAGTCACTCACCCCTTGGGGCAAGGGAGACTTCCCAGCCACCCCCACAAGGCAGATGTCATCACCCCGCTATCTCAGACACAGCTGTGTGTCTGTGGGAGCAGGGACTTGGCCTGGTCCCTTCTGATGCCTACAACAGTAAATATTTGTCAGCTCAGTGGGGCAGCCGCTCAGGTTCAGGGAGGTTAAGCACCCTGCCCAAGGACGCACAGTTTGGGAATGTGGGAAAGGCAGCACTGAACCCAGAGGCTTTTATTCCCAGAGCCCACGGACACTCCGCCTCCCTAAACACTAAGTATGAGCCCTAGGTTGCCCTTAGGTGGCTGTCCCCTGCAAAGCCAAGGGGTTAGTACCACCCCACGGCCAGGACTCTGGGGTGACAACACTAGGGTTCTGCTAAAAAATAAGCCAAAAAACCCCTCGTCTGTGGCTTTTTCCGTCCACGCTTCATCCCCTCCAACCCTGACAGCTGGAGAGGCCGCTGTTTGCTCCAAGTCAGGGGCCGAGTCCCCATCTCTGAGCCTCCACCGCCTGAAGCAAAGGCCAGGCCCTGAGAAGCTGCTCCATGAATCAGTGTCCAAAAGGCAACTGAGAGAGTAAATAAACAGTCATTTTTCTGTCCCATTTCCTGACCTTTTGAGGAAAGCAACCCAAAGGGACTAGACAGGGCCAGGCCACGAGTGAGACCACGGAGCAGACAGAGTGTAGGAGCCACGCCAGAGTGACCACCCCTCTGCAGCTGGGAACGCAGACCCTGATAAGGTCCCCTTCCCAGAGCACCCCCTGCCCCCGTGGGGCCTGGCTCCCTGGTGCCTCCCTGGAGGATGAGAGAGCCTGGGAAAGTTCTGGCAGGTTCTCCCCCGACCTAGGGCCTGCCAGTCAGACACCATCTGCCTCCCAAAGCACTGGGAACCCAGAGCGGAGTGCAGCAAGTCCCCGTCCTGGCCCAGAAGGCAGCTGCTTAGCCAGGGTGTCCAGTGTTCATGGGACCCTAACAAAAGGGAGTGGCTGTCTCTGGGCCCAGAAGAAGCAGCTCTCCCTGACCCCTGGCTGAACACAGAGGCTGGAAGCCCCCTGACTCCCTTTCCTGGATGCTTACTCCAGCCTTCTTCCCGTATCTCACTCTCTCTCCATTTTCAGTCCACTGCCTAGGCCAACCTTCTGGCTTTGCACACAAGGAAACTGAGCCCCAGGGAAGGGAAGCAACTTGCTTCAGACCCCCAGAGCCAGCCAGTGGCCACAGCAGAGCAAGAGTCCCTCCCTCAGAGTCTCTGTCGGGCAGGGATCCTTCGTCACTCCCTCCTTCCACCCTCCTGCAGGAGCACTCTGTGCTCCCCAGTTCCTTCAGGCGCACACACCCATGCCCCCCAACGGCTTAATGGGGTTCCCACATTTGCTGAGAAGCGCACTGCAGGGCATGGGGACAGTTCCCTGTGGTTTCTTTCAGCAGGTATCCATGCCTCAGGGGCATTAGTAACAGCACGGCTGGGGTCCCCTGGCCCACGCAAAGCGGGGAGATGGCCGCTCCCAGGCCCTGTGCCCGAGCTACTTTGGGCGCTTAAGAGTCCACTCCCAAGAGGCCCAATCCTCTCTCCAGTGGGGCTGTTTTGGGGTAGGCCTCCTGATGAGTTAGAGCCGGGAATGGGAACTCCTGCTGCGGGGGGAGGGAGGCAGGGAGGCCCCAGACAGGGGAGCTGAAGATGGAAAATATGCCCGCACTAGTCTTAAGTAGTGAGGGTGTTTGGGAGGGGGCGCCGCCGGGGTACCAGGCAGAGAGAGGCGGGAGAGTCAGCCAGCCACACAGGGAGGCGAAGCGGAGACAGGAGCCTGCAAGGCGGGGAGGGGGGTAACGGGCACAGGAGCGGACCGGGAAGACCGAGGCCGAGGGTGGGGAGGGCCAAGGCTGGGGCGCACCTTCCCATGCCGCGTCCCTCCCCATTCCGTTCGGGCGGCCGCGTCCCTCCAAGGGCGCCCTCCGCCTGGGAGAGTCACTTCCTGGACATCGAGGCAGCCCTGGCGGAGATGGGCGAAGAGTGTCCACGCCGAGCCGGGGCGCAGACACCTCCCGGGCTCGCACCGCCGCCGCCACCACTACCACGGCCGACACCGCCACCACCGCCGCGGCCGCCACCCAGACGAGCCTGCGCGCGGGAGAGGCTCCGCCCGCTCCAGGCCCCGCCCCCCCGCGCCGCCGCAAAGCGTGGTCACTATGGCGACGGGATTACGGGCGCAGCGGGCTGTTTATTCTCAGCCCAGTGCCAGGAAATTCGGCCGGGAGGCTGCCAGGCGCACCTCCCTGGGGTGGGGGGCGGGAGAGTGGAGCAGAGAGGGTGGGCCGACGTGCCTGGGCTCCTGGGGGAAGGGAGTCCTTTGTCACTGGGGGTCCCTGACCCTTCCGAGGGGGTTGCTGCTCAGAAAGCACGGACTCGTTCCCGGCCGGGAGTGGATCAAGTTCCCCTGTCCCAGGGGAGCCAAGTTTCCCCTCCAGGCCAGCAGAGGCCTCCCCTCCCTCATCCCCAACCCCCTCCCCCATCCAGTGACCCTGTTGTTGCAGCTCCCAGCCCCCTGCCTTTCAGTTCGCCATCCACTCATCCTGCGTGTCCGAGGATGGAGTGTGGAACCAGACAAGGCCCTGCCCACCCTGCTCTCCTGAGATGGAGTGGGAGTGACAGACAATATAGTAACAGTAAATAGGTACAAAAATGGGGACTGCTATTTGTGCCGGAAGGTGTGCTTTGACTGACATTTCCAGTATATCGCGCACTAGCAGCGTTGTTCCACCCTCACGTAGGATGACCAGCCTGTCCCGGTTTGTCCTGCCCCATCCCTGTGTGGACCTGAAAATCAGGACAGGTAATCACCCTACCCTCGGGACAGAACACGTCCATTTCAGAGGTGGAGAAACTGAGGCCTGAAACACAAGGCAGTTCTCCCAGGGCTGGGGCACTAGTCAGAGAGAGCGGGAAGTCCTAAGTGAGAACCCAGGGCTCTTTAGGCTGTGAGCCCTTCTCCCCTGCCTGCACCCCCTCCTGGCTAGGCCCCTGAAGGCACTGGGGGAGTGGGTGAAATTACTGAGGCCCGACTCCCCACCCCAGCTTTTCTGAATCAGAAGCCCGGGGACAGTCCGGGAATGTCAACCCTCAACAGCTCAGGAGGTGACTCCGAGACCACTGCTGCCTTCGGGGAAGACAAGCCTGGATCCTCCTCTCTTCCTCCTTGAACCTTGACTAAGCTGAGCTGGGAAGTCAGCAGGGAGGGTAGGCCCGAGGTCACCTCCCCGGCTGCGGCAAGCATGGACAAGTGCAGCCCTTCCCTGTCCTGAGGATGAGGCCTGGGGGGAGGACAGGGCCCCCCCCCCCAGAGCTGAGCCCTCCCAGCTGTGCGGTGCTGGGCACAGGCCAGGCATTTGTGAAATCCTCGGGTGCGCCTGACCCACTGTCATGAGGCCTGCCTGTGGAAGCTGGAGGGGGGCGGGGGCGGGGGGCTGTTCCCAGAAGCAGGGAGGACTCTGGACTTCCCAGTCCTGAGCGCTCTGATTGCAGCACGGCCTTAAGCAACCGGGGTGGCCTGGGAGGCTGTGTGGTGGCGAGAATCAGAGCACCCCCCCCACCAGCTCCTTCTGTAAAGAAGCCAGGGCTCTGAATGCTCAAACTTCATGCCGTCCTCATGAATACCATGACTAACGTTACTCATAGTGGCCAGCAGACCCAGCTGTAGAAAGAGGCTGGGAACCTAGACTTTAAAAATAAATACATACACACACACATGTATACAAACAAGGTTATATTCACAGGCAACGCCCCCCCCCCAACCCCAGGATGCAAGTTTGTTATTTACATTACACAAGAAAATGTATTTCCCTTCTTTCCCCTCCCTTCCCCCAAATCGCAAATCTCCTTTTCCTGCAGAAAACGTGACTTAGGAGGATGTATAATGTACAGGATATTGAAGGTGAGGCATCAGCTATGAGGACCTGGTCCTCGGGAGTGGGGAAGGCGCCATATTGCACAACCAGAGGGGGCGCCATTTAGAATACAACCTTCAGGGTGCGTCAGCAGCACCTGACGCTTGCTTGAACAGCGTCCTAGGGGATGCCCATGCAGGCAGGACCCCTGTCCTGAATGCTGACTGGCACTGCGGATCGCGGGGCTCCAGGAGGCTTACAGTCTGAAAGGGAAACCAGACGAGAAAACCAAGAAGCACCCTAAAAAGGAGTGGGTATAAAAATAAAGTGGCGAACAGGGTACAGCGGGAGGGGTGGGGGGAGGAAGTGACCTACAGTGGCTTCCCAGAAGAGGTGACTCTCTCCAGCTGAGGCGAAACAGCAGGTGTTCTCTTGGCAGGCATGGGACCGCGGGGCATTCTAATGACCAGAAACAGGGAAATGGCCCGGAAAAGGGAAAAAACTTTGGGGAACTTCAAGAAGTTTAGTATGTCCCCATCGGGCACATCCATGCCAGACTCATCTAAAAATACTGTTTCCATCACGTCACACACGCCGCTCGTCCCCACGGGATCCACACCAGCTCCTCCTGGCACTTTCCTCCAAGCAGGTTTCAATGTGCTTTGAGGTCTCACCCATGTGTGATGCTCAACTCCGCACCCACTGCACCCCACTCTGGGAGACATGCTGCCTCCCTCCAGGTGGCCTCCTCACCTGCTCATCACCTGCCTCACTCCTGTGCTCAACCCTGAGCCATGAGCCTGGTCATGTCGGGGTTACCCTGCCTGCCCGCCCAGCCAGCCCTTCCCCCGCCTTTCCCTTCCCGGCCTCCTCCCTGAAGTCCTCCTGGACTTGCACAGTCCTGGAACCCTCTCTTCCCCCGGAAGACATTCCATAGGCCATTCACTACCACCTGGTCACCTGGTGTTACCGCTCCTGCTTTCCTCCAAACTGGGCTGGGGACTCTCTGAAGGGAGAGACTCACTCTCATTCATTCCTCCCACGATTATTTATTGACTGCCTACTCGGCGTCAGGCTTGGTTCTTCCACTTTTGTATGTTTTTCGCAGAATGTAGCAGAACGGGAGTGGTCGGCAGACGCTCTCCCCCCCGACCGCTTGACCTGTGGCCGTACCAAAGAAGAAATGTCTTTAAGTAATGGAGCTTCCGAAGCCATTAAAATGGGATTTAAATAATTTACAACTTTTTGCTTTGGGAAGCAAGCAGGCATCTTGTATTTTCAGCACCTTATGTTTGTATAAACAGCACTTCTGTTTTTTTTTCCAGCCGCATCCTCATAGGCTATGTCATCACCTCCTCCCTTCATGCCTCGAGTGTAAGCGAGGCAGATAAAGTGGACGGCATTGTCCTCTCCCGGGGAGCAGACCGAGGTGAGGCGGCGCTCTGCCTGGCCTCAAGTGACACAGATCTCGGGCTGTACGAGCCGAATCCGAACACTGCTCGGCAGACTTCAAATCCAGTGCCTTGTCCGCTGCTGTTCGTGCCTGTGGGTGCAGCCCCACCCTCCGGGACCTCCACTTAGCAGCTACTGTGAAGGCTCCCCAAGGGGTGGCTGAGTCCACACCTGCCTCTCCTCAGAAACCAGCTCAGCCCTGGGGGTCAGTGTGGAGGCTGGTCTTCCACCCACGCAGAGGAGCTCACTGGGGTCATCTCGTCTGCCAGTGACTGGAGCCTCAGCTGTTCAGGGCTAGTGATGCTGATGGATGTAGAATCTCAGGGATATTCCAGCAATACCTCTGGCCAACCCAGTGTGTAAGGGAATTGCTGCCTGAAGCCTCAGAGAATCCCAGCGTTGCTTTAAATTAGCCTTTCTGGAAGCCCAGGGATGGATGAAATGACCTCTCTGTGACTTCCTATTAGAGAATTCTAGAAAAGGACGCTGGAGGGAGAGGAGCCAGGGCCGGGAGGGAGACAGGCTGGCTCCCTCCAGCTTTTCAGGGTCCCTGGGCACCTGGTAAAAGTGGCCAGAGGGTTGGGCAGGACGGCCACCCAGAAGATACTCAAAGCCCAGCAGGCGTTGCCTATTGCAGGCGGGGTCAGTGAGGATGGAACACTGCCCCTCAGGGCCTTGGGACTTCCCCATCAGGTTCCTCAGGCCATCGATTTGGGGTTTGGCTGAACGCTCCGCAAGGACCCTGGCCAGGCTCTGGCCAGAGCCCTGGGGCGAAGGGGAGGAGCCGAGGAGGGCAGTCAGGCCCTCTCACCAGCACACTGCCAGGTCTGTCCAGGCTAAGAGAAGGCGCTGAGCAGGTCAGCCAAGAGCCCAGCAGTGGCAGGAGACCTCGTGCCCACAACAGCAGGAGACTGAGCTGGCCGTCCTGGCTGGGGTGGGCAGGACTCTTCCACCTGAACAGAGTGTGCAAGGCCATGGGGCCACTGGGCTGGACTCTGTGCCTGGTAGGAAAGACTCCTGGAGGAGAGGAGCCAATGAAAAGGGTCAATGCCCAGTGGAGGTGCTGACCCCGAGGAAAAGGGGGGGACATGGCCAGAGACACCAGAGGACGTCCTGGACGTGCGTGGGGGGAGGCAAGTTGCTGCACACACATGCTATTTGCACATTCTGAGCTCCTTCTGTAACTGTGATGGACGGCCCCACCCCTCGGGTAGACATGGTCGATGATCTCTCCTTGAGGGGGTGCGTGACAGTGAATGATCCAGTCTGGGTTACCGCTGGGGACAGCACAGCTATGGGGGAGTGGGGGGGGGCGGTGACCTACCGGGACTCAGGGTGGAGGTGACAGCAGGGGTCCAGGTTCTCCTCTGGGAGGAAAAAGCTGGCCTGGACCAGGATCAAAGGTGCTCTGGGTCTCGGAGGCAGGATTCAAGCAACTGTATGAGGCTGCCCGGGTGGCAGGCAGATCTCTGCCCACTGGCCTTGGGGCCCTCCTCGCTGGTCTCTGCGGGAAACAGACAAGAACGGCTTGAGAATGCTCTTGGCCTTGGTCTCCCCGTGGCCTGTGTAGTAAGAATAAGCCAGGGTTGCTACCCTGCAGCTCTTCTTGGAGGAAAAAAGGCCTCAGCCAGTGTGTTTTTATTTATTTCAGACTTCTATGGCCGTGCTTCCCACGGGCCAGGCACGAGAAACCTGCAAACTCGTGCTGGTTTCCAGCAGCCCAGGAGTTCTGTCTTATCATTGCCCTCTTGTTTTATTGGGTGGAACTGTGCAGCAGAGCTGTAATGGGACTTGCCCAAGGTCCCACAGCCAACCAGGAACAGATCAAGGATCCAAAGTCAAGCAGTCAGGCTTCGGCGTCCTTGCCTGTGGCCAGCATCTGCTGACCCCACCGAGGAGCCCCAGGCTGGTGGAGGGCCGAGCGTTGGCTGCGGGGCAGGAAAGCTGGGTGCATGTCCCAGATCAGGGCTGCTGCTCACCAACCTTGGCCGGGTACCTAACGGCCTTGCCTTGGTCCCTAACCTCCACTTGGGGAGCTCAACCAGACCTGCTTCCTGGGCCGCTGTGAGGTCCAGAGAAGACCACGTCCAAGATCATTGCTACTGGATGGGCTTTCCTGGGACCAGCAAGCCCGGAACACTTCCCCTCTGCCTGACGTCCCACCCCACCCACTCCTGCTAGGAGGACAGTGAGCAGCGACAGGCGAGGCCCAGCCCCTAGGGCCTCGGCTTCCTGCCCCAGGCGAGAGCAAGACTCTGAGGAAGCGTCCCTTCCTGTCTGCTCCTTGGTCTCTCCCAAGTCTTGGCTTTATGTGGCTGCCACATTTCCTTTTTGTTTCCCTCCGCTGCCCTCTGTTTGACATTGGAGGGGCGGGGCATGGACGAGTGTCCTTGGAGGCCATAACAAAGCACCACACGAGGATGGTTGGAAATGACAAGCGTGGATTCTCGCAGGGTTCTGCAGGCCAGAGGCACAAAATCAAGGGGTCAGCAGAGCCCTGCTCCCTTGGAAGTCTGGGTGGGTGTGTGTGTGGGGGGGGTCCTCTCTTGCCTCTTCCCGTTTTTTCATGGCTGCCGGCAATCCTTGGCGGTCCATGGCTTCTAGACACGTCACTCCGGTCTCTGCCTCCGCCTCACATGGCCGTCTTCCCCGTGTGTCTGTGTCCGAGTCTCCCTATTCTTGTAAAGACACCCGTCATTGGATTAGGGCCCAGACCAATGACCTCATCCTAACGAATCACATCTGCAAAGACCTTGTTTCCAAATGAGGTCCCAAGCACAGGTCCCACACAGACACGAGTGTGGGGGGAACATGCAAGCCAGGACTGCTGGTCGGTCCTGTGGGATCTCAGCTTAAGAACAGTTTTTTCCGTCCTTTGCATCTTCCAGGGAGAGCCTGAGGAATGTGTGCTTCTTGGCTGTCAGGCACAAGGACAAGTGGAGTGTCCCTTTATGTTCTGTTAAAGTTACCCCGAGCGAAGGATGGAACCCTGCAGCGCAGGGCTAGGGGCAGTGCCTCCCGGGGAGGGAGCCTGTGTCTGCAGCCCACCCAGTGTGACCTCGTCCTCCTCAGACAGGGATTCATTTAGCAGCAAAGGACACTTCCTGTGAGGCTCTGAGGAAGAGCTGCCATCTTAGCCACCTCGGATGACCCCTCACAGAAAGGGTGTCCTCGGGGAAGCTTATTCTGGGCGTCCATGGGCAGGAGAGGGAGGGAGGTGGAGCCGTGGGGCCAGGCGTGGGGAATCTGGCCAGTGCCACAGCTCTTGGCAAAGTCACCTAGGGAACAGTCCAGGGGATGCCCCAGGCCAGCGTGTGGCAGCCTACATTCCTCAGATGTACCTGTTGAGTCCAGGTTGGGGAGAGCTGGGGTAGGAAGTGAAGGGGCTTTGCCCTGTCATCTCGTTCTGTCCGCCCCACCTCAGAGAGGAGGCGGGAGGGAGAAAGCCCCCAGCTGGTCCTGGAGAGCCGAAGGAAAGGTTCTCAGGTACTCCAGCCCCAGGCAGGGCCTGTGGCACCTTCCCTCTCTCTGCCCACTCTGCCCCTCCCCTGTAGCCCGCACCTGCCGCCCCCCCCCCCCCCGCCCCGGCAAAGCCTTGGCCCTGAGAGGCTCTCTGGGTACCCAGGTCTAACTTCTGGGGCCCAGGAAAAGTGAGCAGGAGGATGCCAAAAAGGCTCAAGTTATGCTCTTACCTGAACCACAGGAAGGGGACCGCCCTGCCCCAGCCTACCCACAGCTGCACTTCCAGGGACAGGAAGTCAGCTGAGTACCGAGCAAGCAGCTGCCTGGGGGCAGGGCTCAGGCACCTGGGCGGTCAGCTGGGCTGTCCACAGCTCAGGCCACACTCAGGAGGCCTGGGGGAGTAGGGCCTGGGAGCCTGGGTTTTCAGCCGAGCTCATTCACCTCCTCACAGCCAGGGGACCTGGCCAGGTCTCCAGATCTGCTCCCCATCTGTGCATTGGGGCTGTAAGGGCCCCACTTCTTAGAGTAGTTATGACAGTTCAGTGAGCAAACACCCACATTGCCTAGCACATCATGAGTGCTGGGTCAGCCCTGGCTGCTTTGACGCCCCTGGGAAGGGGCTGGGCCCCTGGACGGACTTGATTTCCTGCAAGTAATCTGGCATCGGAGTAGGGGCCTGACCAGCTGACGGGAGAAAGCTGAGGTCTTAGCAGCCTCCAGGCAGCCCCACCTGGTCCACTGACCAGCCCTGGGAAGGCAGGGAGCCCTGCTCCACTTCTCATGGCACCGGGGTCCCTCTCTGGCTCGCCTGCCTGACCACAGGACGATCAGGCTTTGGGCCAGGTGGTTACAGTAAGCCAGGCCCGCCCTTCCTCACATGGGGTGCCGCTGTTCTCCGTCTGGTCCGAACCCGGTTCCCATAGAGGAGGAGAAGGGGTATCGGAGCCGCCTCCCAGCCTGGTGCACTGGTGGGCTCTCACCCCACCCCCAGGACATGCTGGTCTTCCCAGCAATTTCCAGGGGCCACCTCATCCTGGCAATCACAGGCCAAGGGCAGCTGCAGCAGCAGCAGCTAACGTTCAGGAGAGGCTGACTCACTGCAGCCAGGCTGGGCCTCCATTTAGTATTCTTGGACCTGAGCCCGGGATTCCTGCAGGTTCCGACCATCCTCTCCTGTGAGGTGGGTTCCGAGGTAACCCTTGGGATGGGGGGTAGGGGTGAGGCCCTGGCAAGAGTGCCATGCACAGCAGCTGCAGGCACAGGGTACCGGCCAGTGATGTAGGGAAGCCTAACTGACCCCAGGTGTGACTGGGGGTGGGGGTGGGGAAGAAGACCCCGATTATAGAGCACAGGCCACGTTACATAATTATTTTATTTTAATCATCGCCAACCCTGCATGGAAGATATGACTAGCCACTGTTTAACTGATGGGGAAGCCGAGGATGGGAGACATCAGGGAGGTTGGCCTGTGGGGAGATGGCCGGGGAGGAGTGGGGGCAGCACCCGGCAGGAGGTGAGGTCAGGCCCCTTTTAAACTCGCTCAGCCTTAGTGTCCACAAGGTCAGCGTGCAGCGGGGACCCTCTGAGAGGCAGGCCCAGGGCCTGCCAGACTCACTCAGACCCCGGTCTGCCTCTGACGGCGACACTGCTTTTCCACCGGCGGGAGCCGGGTGCCCGGGTGGGGCGGGTGGGGGTCGGTTCCTGGAGGCCGCGCTGGGCCTGGGACCTACCCAGGCCTACCCGTGCCCATGGCAACCGCTCCACTACTGGCGACGTGATGGGGACACACAATGCACCCGCCCCAGCGCGCCGCCAGCTGCGAATTCCTCAGTCCTTCCATCAGCCCGCCCGGCCCCCGTCGGGCTTCCTCGCAGGCAGTGAGGTCAGCGCCCCGCCCGCCGCCTCGGGCTGGCCCGGCGCCCAGGATCCCGGTGCCCAGCCCCGCCGTCCTCCTGCGCCGGGTCCCAGAGCCCAGATCCCCCGCCTCCGGGGCCCGCCCCCTACCTAGCCTCTGCTCCCTCCCAGCCCCGCTGCAGGACCTCTGCCTGCGCCCCGCCCCGTCCCGGATCCCCCGCTCCTGGCCCCCGCGACCGGATCCCTGACGCGCGCCCGGGTCCCCGCTCCCTCGTGCGTCTCGGAGCTGTGGCGGCCCCTCGCGCTCGCCGCCCGCCAGCCTCTGGGCAGAGCCCTATTTCGGGCGCTGGCGCTGCGGGTCGGGGCAGCCCTGCCCGGAAGGGAGGCTATTCTGGGCCGGGCCGGCGCTAGCAGCTGCGGCCTCGGGCTTCCCGGCAGGGTGCGCGGACGGGACAGAGGGCACGCTAGGGCAGGGCTCCTCCCACCCCACCTTCCTCCCAGGCCGCTCCCAGCTCCCACCCCATTTTGGCCAGACCCAGGTCCTTCCCTAGGCCTGGGACACTTTCTGGTGCCAGGGCACTGACAGCGCCCAGAGCCTGCAGCCCCAGCACCCTCCTCCAGTGTCCACCGCGCAGGTGCCGCCTGGGGGCCTCTCCACTCGCCACGGCCTCGCCTCCAACGGAGAGTGGTCTTCCCAGCACCCTGGGCTTGTCTGGTTACAGACTTTGTGCGCATGGGGTTCACCTGCCTGCCCTTCCTGATGGCAGCCCCTCACCCATGTGCCCGGGTGGTTGAGAGTGGAATCTCCACCGCCCAGCACAAGGTGGGTGCCCCTGAAATGGTCCTTAAATAAAAGTTGTTAAACTGGCATGTAGGACACCAAACTTCAGCCTGTTGCTCCCCCCCCCCCCCATATCCTGTCCTACAAACCTTTCTGATGGTCATAGGGTCCAGCTGCCCCTGGGTCCCTCCCCCACCAGAGGGGTGACCACTTCCATGGGTGGCCTCAGCCTGATGGACAAGCCTCAGGTATCTGCCCATGTGACCCTGGTCCCCTTGGGTTTACTCTGTGACCTTAGGACCAATTGCTGGACTCCTCAGGGCCACCCTTGGGAACCAGGATAAGAGAATTTGCAGTCTGTCCCACGCCCACCTGCAGAAGGAGACAGAGTATGGGCAACCCCTTGCTTCAGAGCAGAAGACTCTCAGGGAGTGTGGAAGAAGGTTCAAGGAAGGGGGCAGGGGCTAACATCCCCCAGCCCACTCTGCGTCAGGTGTCTGTCTGTCTGTCTCACACACACACACACACACACACACACACACACACACACACACAGCTTGCAGGCATTCGCCCAGCAGCTCTCCCCTTTCCCTCAGAGCGAAATGTTGGGGTCCTGGTAAAAGGCTGCCTTTCTTGCCAGCCCCAGGCCTCCATCGGCCAGCACCCCACCCTGTGAGCTAGGAGGAGGGAGGGAGATCCACACAGCAGTCCACCCTTGTTCCGATGACGACTCTGAGGTTGAGAGAGCACAGGTGAGACTGGCGCCCTGTCCCTGGAGCCTCAGCTGCTGGGGTCCTCCAGGGCCCCCCTGTGCCCTGGACTCGCCCCCCTCCCGCCGCAGCATACAACCATCAGCTCCCTTTCCTTTTCTTTCCAATGATCTCACAATGCCTGTGCCTTGTACAGCACGTGTGGGTGCTAAATGTATACTTGTCCTCAATGACAATACATAAAAATTAAGTTATAGAATAGAAAGTGAAACTTAGCCCAGGCCCAGCTCCTCTCTCGTTTCTCAGAACAAGAAATACACTCTGGAGTTCCCTGCGGATTCTTCACGGACGCTGTTCTTCATGTTCGGTTGGCACCTTGGGTTGGCCAGCGTTCACGTGGGAGGAGGTGGGAAAGGTGTGGCAGGAAGCCATCCAACCTGGGAGGGAACCTGGTGAGCACGGGAGCGCGTGAGCGAGAGGAGACGGTGTGGTGCCCATACGGGTGGGGAAGAGCGAGGAAACCACTTTCTCCCCAGGGTCCTCTGCTGCCATGTCCCCGGGCACGCTGGACAGGTGGCGAGGGGAAACCTAGCTGCGCCGACACCCTGGCTCACGAATAAGTGAGAGCCTCCGATGCTCTGACTCACTTGTCAAAGACAGCTCACTTCCTGGCGGAGAGGCAGGGGCCTTCACGTGCCCACCCTCGTCCCTGGAAGGGCGATCAATGGACAATTAATTAAAAGTGGAAGTTGCTGGGAATCCAGACTGCTCCACCCACACTCAGCGCGGAGGCCCCGTGTTGCAGGCCAGAGCTGCGGCTGAAATGTGCACACGAGGTCCTACTTTCCCCAAAGGACAGTGCCTGCCCAGTTGGACACTTACAGTCCCAGGGAGAGGTGGTACCCGGGCCAGAATGCTTGGGCACTTGGCAGACTGGTTCGGATGGTGTCCCAGCCCTCACTGAGGGACCTGCTCTGATCTGTGAAGTGAGGGTGGTGGCACCCTGTGGGAGGTGGGGGTGTGTGTGGAGCTGGGGAGGACAGCCCTGGGTTCAGGGACTGAGACCTGGCAGGCTCGTGGGGTCCCTCCTTTCCTCCTGTGTTCCCTTGCTCACCAGCTCCACTGAGCGCCCCAAATCTATCCCTCAATTCTGGGGACAAAAGGAGACTTACAAATCGAGTTTCCTTTAAAGACGAGTATTTTCTCAGACTTGGGTAATTGGGGAAAGTCACGGCCTCCTTTCTTGAAAGGGAAGGAAGGGGGCCTGCAGGGGTGGGGGTGGGGCGGAGTGAGAAGGGGTGGGAAAGGGGGAGGAAGAGCTGGGAAATCTCTCCGTTCTCACTTCTGCTTTGCGGGTTAAAAACACTGAGCTGCCCACAGCCCTCTCCTCTCATAGCTTCCTCCAAAGAATCCACTGGCCATTTGCATGTGTCTTGTTGAAATTCGTTGAAATTCCGGACCAGAGCATCACCCTCTCTTCCCCACAGCCCCCAGAGGGTGGCTGGAGCATCAGTGGGGAACCAAAGGGTGGGGACAAGGGGCCCTGGGACGGCACTGGCTGCCCCAGACCTTCCCCTGGCTGATTCACCCTTATTCTGTAGATGGGCCATTTTCCTAGAACATTGCAACAGAGGCATTAGGGTTTTCCCAGAGATTTCCACTCTCAGCGACCCAACACGGGGCCCCTCAAGGAGAACTTAAAGTGACCGACCCCCTCCACCCCCCGTACGGGCAGGGTGTTTGCCCTCCGGCCTCAGGGTCCCCTGCATTTTAGACTTTCTCAAGGAACAGAGCTCCATCTCCTGAGAACAGACTCATTATAGGTCCAGCTAAGTCCTTTTTTAAAAAAAAAATGTATTTTATTGATTATGCTATTACAGTTGTCCCATCCCTCCCCCTTTGTTCCCCTCCATCCTGTGCACCCCTCCCACCCGCATTCCCCCTCTTTAGTTCATGTCTATGGGTCACACATATAAGTTCTTTGGCTAAAAGAACTTAAATCCTAAACTCTGAGCCATCAGGTTCTGAGCTCTTCAGAGGCACGGCAGATTTCTTTTCTTTCCTTTTTTAAAGTAAAGATGTTATTTATTTACTTTTAGAGCGAGGGGAAAGGAGGGAGAGGGAGAAAGAGAGGGAGAGAAACATCCATCGGTTGCCTCTCGCACACCCCCCAACTGGAGACCTGGCCCACAACCCAGGCAGGTGCCCTGACCGGGAACTGAACCCACGGCTTTTTGGTTCACAGGCTGGTGCTCAATCCACTGAGCCACACCAGCCAGGGCAGTGGATTTCGTGATATTGGCTCACATCGCCCTTCTCAGCTGTGATTTTGAACGCCAGTGCTTCCCAGAGCCAGGTGCAGCATCGTTAACCAGCCCAGGCCGAGTGAGTTTAGGGCTCAGGCTGGTGTTGGGGATGCTGGCGATGGTCTTCATTCCAGGAAAGGAATTCCACCGCGAGCCCACTTTCCACGCAGGGTAATTTCCTGTGGGCTGCTCATAGCGAAGGAAAGCGATATTAGGAATTGTCAGTGGGCACCCTACGCGTTAGGGGATATTTTTTCAAAAAGTTCAGGGAACTTGGGCTAACATAAGCTGTAGGTTCCAGGAGTGAAAATGGGTAAAAAAATAAATAAAAAATGATAAGCTGGGGGAAAAACGTGCACACTTCAGACAACACAATGACAAAAGTTCTCTACCAGAGAGAAGGCACCTGGTGGGTGGGGCACCTGGTGAAGCCCTGGGAGCCTTCTGGGAGCTGAAGTCACATTTCAGATGAGGAGAGAGGAAGCAAGACAGGAAAAGAGGGAGACAGGGCTCTCCCTCACAAGTGGGAGATGTGGCCCTGAGGCGAGAAGATTGAATTTGTATCCAATGGCGGGAGAGGTAAGAGAATGAAAACTGCCTGTACTGAGCACCTACTGTGCGCCGGCCCGCCCCTAAGGTCTGCCCGCCTCACCGAAGCCCCATGGAGCAGGGACTGTGGGACCCTCCTGACCAGGGAGCAATGCCAGGTGGCCACACCCACCCCACTTCTCCAAACGGCCCTGCAGATCCGCTCCAAGTCCTGCCCGCTTCTCCATAAACTCAGAAAGAAAGTAGGGCAGGGTGAGGTTAAAGGGAACCGAAGTCTGAGGCAGTAAGAGTGGGCCGGGAGACTCTGAGTCACCCCGAGTGTCAGCCCAGGTCAGTGCCGTCCCAGGACTGACGGGAGCGTGCACCCCTGGCATGCTGTCATCTTTCTGTCATCCACAAGACCGGGAGAGGGACGGGAAGATGGGCAAACCAGGCCCTGTGGGGCAGAAACCAGGCTTGAGAAACTGGAAGCTAGCGAGTATGGTGTTAATCACCAGGAGAGCTCTGGAATGAATCATTAAACAAATTCATTTATTCATGCCCTTAGTCAACAAATATTTGTGGAGCGTCTCTAAGTGCAAGCTCTTGCGTTCAGCACCGGGGTGGAGGTCTTCCACTGCAGTGCACTGTCCCCTGCAGGGTCTCGACAGCTACAAACAGGGACAGGGCAGTATATAATTATTATTTTGGAAAATATGTTTTATCAGACGCGTACAGATAAAGCCTGGGGCAGGCACGAGGTGGGTGGCGGGGGGGGCGTTCAAGGAACACATTGAAAAGGCAGACTGTACCTGAACTTATCTGGGGGAAAGAAGTGAGGCATTTCATAATAGGCCTATAAACAATGTTTATAAAGGCAAACAGTTGCCCTGGCTGGTGCATCTCAGTGCCCTGAGCACTGGGCTGCGAAGCAAAGGGTCGCTGGTTCGATTCCCAGTCAGGGCACATGCCTGGGTTGCGGGCCAGGTCCCCAATAGGGGGCGCGCAAGAGGCAACCACACATGGATGTTTCTCTCTCTCCTTCCCTTCCCCTCTCTCTAAAAATAAGTAAGTAAATCTTGAAAAAAGAAAAAGGCAGACAGTTCAAATCCAATAACAACTGACTGGAATATGTCTGTGAATGGAAGGCTACGCAGCGAATGGAACACCGGTTCGTGTAGCCATGCATTCACTCAGGTGTGAAGATATTCACACAATATTAGCAAGTGGAAAAGGGAGCTAACACAGAGTATTTCGGTCTGATCGCATTTTTTATGAGTTTTGGGGTATAAGCACTTCTAGATGTTTTTAGAAACCTGTAGAAATATATGCCAAACAGTGTGAAGTGCTTTTTCTCTGCAACGGGGGGTGTAGAAGGCTTTAAAATTCTTTTTTCATTATCTCCATGGTGGAGTTTTAGGAGAATGAATCCAGCTATCCTTTCAAGGATAAAAAAAAAAAAAGTGGAAAACATTATCATTGGCAACCCAGGCCAAAACATGTTCCTCCTTCTCTGACAGCAGTGCTGCGTCAGGGAAACGCTCAGAACGGAGAAAGCCCTGGCTCCATCCAAACACCTCGTGCACTGTGATGAGCTTATGGAAGATCCGGGGAGCGCACCCTAGACCGCGACGCTATGAGGCTGTGGCAGGGAGAGTGTCACAGAAAAGAAAGCAAGAGGCATTGATTAGTAAACGGCGCCCCCGTGGAGGTCAGTCTCCAGAGATGAGCCACAAGGCCACTGCCTGGACCAAGTCCAGTTCACCATCTCCGTCAGTAACGTGAACGGAACCCACAACAGCACAGGGTCAGGTGTTCAGAGAGAACAAGCTGGCAGGTGATGCAGCTCCTCTGGACTCGAAACCGGTGAGAGGCTGGAGCAATAGGTTGAAAGACACAGAAGAAACTGAGCAGGAGCAAATCTCGGGTCCCGAATCAGATGCCCCGGGTGCCCAGGAGGCACTGGGGGTCCAGGAGGAGAGACTCAGAGGTGTCAGCTGACCGCACAGGAGTCGGCGCGTGGGTGCCAGGCACACCAGAAAGCCACCACACGTCTGGTCCTTTCAGGGCGGAGCAGTCTCCAGTCCTCTGTGGCCAGAAGTGAGCAGGCACAGTTCTGGGTGAAGTGTTTACAGAACAAGGCCAGTAGCTTGGGGGGCGTCAGTGGGAGGACGACAGGAGGCTTGGGAAAGTCACACTCCACAGAGGCCGTGATGAGTTGCACCAGCTCAGTGACTGTCATGGGGAAACGGCTCCCCCCAGAACAAAGAACAAGGGATGGTTCCAGGGGGCAGGTTTCAACTCAACACAATGAAAGGGGGAAATGTCATTCATTCTTCTGAGTGCTGGGTTGGCTCACTGGCTCGCCCAGCCTTCCAGGAGCCCAGCCCACCCTCCATGTGGGACCCCGGGTCCTCAGGAGCCTTGTGCCTGCCATGGAGGAGTGCTCCAGCAGAGGCAGTGGACCACCGGGGCGGCTGGCCTGGAGACCCTGGGGTCCCCTTCCCACTCACTCACTTGGAAGCCCATCCCCTTGGTCTGTATTTGTACTAGGAAGTGAAAAGTGACCCTGCAAAGCGCAGACAGATGACAGGGCCCTTGAGTGGGGGTGGCCCTGGGGAAGTCAGCACTGGCTGACTGGCCTGGGACAAATGACCTCAGCCTGATGGCAACGCAGAGGAGGACAGGGACCCAGGGAAGGAAGGGAAGAGGGAACAGAAAGGAAAATCAAGAGAGAGAAAGAGGAACCAAGACAAACACGGGAGAGAGGAGGTTGGACGCAGGTAGAGAGTCAGAGGCTAGGAGGGCAGAGTGCAGGCCAGAGAGAGAGAGAGAGCGCGGACCCTCGCGCACAGCCCAGAGGTGGGCCCGGCCCGGGCACCCTGGGCAGGGCAAGACCGTGCCCGGCTTCCTCTGACGAGGAGTCGTGGGAGTGAGACATGGGTAGGAGACTGCGGGGGTGGGGTGGGAGTGGCAGAGCTTGCTGCACAAGGCTGTGCCCAGAGTCACCCTCGAGTCAGGCCCAAGTGCCTCGATGTGTCAGGAACTGTGCGGTGTGGGGAAGATTCAGAAAATGAGGAAGCCACCCCTAGAGCCAGCCTTCCTGGATCCGCCGTCTATATGGGGAGACAAAGCACAGACACCAAGACCACGCATGGCCCAGCACAAGGGTGGAAAGCGTTGTGGGCTCTCTAGTCAGGAAGACCTGAGTTCAAATCCCAACTGGCTGCTGTGTGGCTTCAGGCAAGTTACTGAACCTCTCTGTGCTTTAGTTTTCCCCTGTTATGGGGGTACATGAGACAATACACGTGCCACCCCTGGGTTGCCCCCCATTAATGTGAGCAGGCCTTAACTTTGAAGTGAGCCACCCCAGCCCCAAGTGGGAAGGAAAGCTGGAGAGATCAGAGCGTCTCGGTTGGAGGGTGTAGGCGGGGCCCTGGAGCGGTGCTCACCCGCTTGTCCGCTGTGGGTTGTGAGCACACCAGCGAGAGAGCAGACAAGTTCCCTGCACTGGTCTTCAAGGCAAGAGGAAAATGCTGGAGAGCTTGAGCCTAACCAGGCTGGAAGGGTCCTGGGCCCCAGGCAGCCGGGACCCTGGGGGCCATCTGCCTGACTGCGAGTGCTAATAAGGTCCTCAGCAAAGGCACACGGTTGGGGGGCAGCCAGCAGGGTCAGGGACCTTGGCAGTGGCCACCAGCTCTGCAGAGGGTGGGGAATTCTTAAGGAGTGTCCAGTACCATGCACGTGCCCCCAGATGGCCAGAGAAGTCCGCAGGCTTCGGACAGGGCTGGCAGAGGGCCGTTCAGCCAGCCCTCGAGGGTGAGGCAGGGCCCACCCCGCCATGCCCTGCAGGCCCACCAGCCTCTGAAGCAGCATCCCTGGACTCACTGCCATGGGGTGCAGCTTCCCCTCTTTTGGGGCCATGTCTGGCCTGGGCTCTCGGCCGCTAACCCAGCCTCCAGGAGGGGGAGTACAGAGCCACCCGTGAGTCACTGTGCCCACTTCCTGCCATATGAATCCCGTGGCTGAGTCACTGGCCCCCCAAAGGAAAAGACTAGCCACAAGGCCAGAAAGCTGGAGCCTGTTGGTGGCAGAGTACGGGTGCTGGCTGCCCTCTCCCAGGGTCCGGGGGCCTCCAGCAGCACCCGCGCCGCCACCGGCAGGACGGGCCCTTCGCTGGCACTCCCGCCCCTGGCAATAATAACGGTTCCATCACCATCGAAACAAAACAAAGCCCCCCAACATTTTGTTCTGAAATAATTTCTGGCTTACAGAAAAGTAGCAAAAATACTGCAAAGAATTCCCATACACCCTTCACCCAGATCCCCACGCGCCCCTTGCTCGCCATCTCTTCCTGTGCCGTGGTGGAGTAAGTCCCAGACCCGGTGTCCCCCCAGACACTTCAGTCCGAGTGCCCTACAGACAAGGCCCTTCTGTCAGAGTCAGCGCCCCAGAGGCTTCTGTGGGCGCTGTTGCTGCCCCACCTCATTCAGTCCCCAGACTTCCCTGGGGGCTCCGCCTGCAGGAGCACAGTGGCCCAGCCTGGGAGCCGAAGGACCACGCAGCAGCATCTGTGAGGTGTGGGGCTTTAACTCTCAGGGAGCCCCTGGAGCCCACCCTCCTGCGTCTGCCCTCGGGCCCTTTTATTCCTTCCATCTCTGGAAGATATCCTGGAGACGGCAACCCAGCGCAGCACACCCGGGGCCCAGGCTCAGAAGGGGGACGTGCTCTGCAGCCACCCTGAATTCTTTATAACTCTATCCCTCAATTTGTGTTTTCTGAGTGCGAAGCCCGATGAAACAGGGAGCATGAGCTGGGGTCCGCTCCAACCTTCCCGCCTGACCGTTCCCCCCCTGTGCTTGCCGCGGGGCCTCCCTGTACGTGTGGTTCCCACGCTGCATCGGGACCCAGTCCCCAGTGTCCAGTCTGGAGGGACTGGGGAGCACAGCCTTCTGCCATCCTGAGCCAGCTGAATGTCACAACTGCAATGTCCTCTTCCTTGCTGGAGCCGTCCCCCGCCCCCCCCTCAGATAAGCCCCGAGCGCTTGTGGGCACCCCCTGCCCCGGAGGCGCTGTTTCACCACCCAGTTCACAGATGACATAGCCAAGACCCAGAGAGGTCTCCTGCCCCGAGGCCAGCCAGTGACTCACAGAACGGGATTCAAACCCGGTCCCCCCTGCTCTGAAGCCCAAGCTGCCCCTTGGCCATTGATGTAGTTATTTCTGAGGCCTGTCCTTTAATCACCTGGCAACAGGGGATTGTCTCATGCTGCGCACCACACCTAGAGCGGGGAGTGAGGCTGGGGGGGCCCCCCCCGAGGGGGCGCTGCAGGTGGCCGGGCCCTCCGAGGTGGCCTCGTTCTCCTTTCCGCCAGCCAGGGAAAGCAGGGCTGAGTCATCGTAGCCCCTGTCCCTGCCTCCTCACCCACACCTCATGCATTCCAGGCCCTGGCTCTCGAAAAACCCCATTGACTTCTTAGCTCGCCACACCCTCTTCCCTGAAACAAATCAAAGTGACAAGCTGGGGGGCATGTCATTTGCCCAAACCCTTCACAGAGCCTGCACATGGAGGACTGGGGCTCAGGTAGAGGGCCTGAGGGATTGGAAGGTGTCTGGGCTCGCTCACTTCTTGGGGTGGAATCCTGTTCCGGCTGCCAAGTTCCCCTACGACCCGGGGCTGACGAACCCCCGTAGGAATTACGGAAGACGTCCTGGGAGCTCAAAACACAGGAGCCTTCTGGAGAGAGCACCATTGACGGCACCTGTTGCCGGGTCAAGGTCATCTCATTCGCCCCTCGACAGATCTGGTAGGGGGCCCTGTGAGCACCCCCAGTTTACAGAGGAGGAAACAGAGGCTCAGAGAGGTGAAGTAACCTGTCTAAGGCCACACAGCTGGCAAAGAAAGCAGAGCCGAGGTCTACCAGGTGACTGCAAAGCAGCCGCCCTTCCCACCAGGCACCAGCAGTCTGTAGAGAAGCCGGGAGCACTGGCCACCCGCCCAGGACTCCCAGAGTCCAGGGCCGCAGCCATCCCACGCCAGCCAACCCCAGAGGCGCAAGGAAACCAACCCCTCCAGATAAACAAAGCACTTCCTCCCCAAGCCCAAAGCCCAGGCTCAGAAGGAGGAGGCACCGCACGCAACTGTTTATAGAGACAGATGTTTGGGACGGGACGAGAGAGACGGCCCTTCTCCATCCCCATGGAGACAGAGGAAGTTTGCAACTCAGGCAGAGGCAACTAAACTGAAAAAGGAGAAGGGGAAAGAAGGGAGGGAACCAGGTCGGACCACCGTTTGGCATTTTCAGATGCTGGTGCCTAAGCAAGGGGGTTGCCAAGGCAACTGCAGCCAACTACCTGGGGCCAGAGCCCAGAGATAAATAAGTACAGCGGGAGGCAGCAAATACCAAGGCAGGGCAACTACACCGGCACACTCACCTAGGGGCCTCTCAGCCTGGAGTCCCCCAGGGGTCTCTGCAAAGTTGGGAGGTAACTCAGGCCCCTTCCCCCTATCTCTCCTTTCATCTTTACTTCCTCCCCTCCCCTCTCTCTCCACCTGTCTGCCCCTCTCTCCCTTCTTAGTCTCTTCCTTCCATTTTTCCTCCCTCCAGTGCTCCCCAGGGGGCTGACCTCGCTCCTGCCCTGGCCCAGGACCCACACCCCTAGCTCCCTGGTGGCAGCTGGCAGGTGGCTCTTGGCATGTGTGACACCACAGGGCTGCCTTTGCATGAAGTGAGCCCCCCACCCCGGGGCGGGGGCAGGGTGGCCACATTCTCACTCCCTCTGGCTGGAAACCCTAGACCCCCCCTCTCCCCGAGGCAGCAGTCACCACGAGGAGGCGGCAGCGAGGGCAGCCCTGGGCCTCCTCTAAGGAGCCATGCCTGGCAAGGGGTGACCTAGGAATCAGGGAACCAGAAGCACTGGGTCACAAAGAACGCCACCCTGTGGCAGGGCAGGGCTCTTTGAGATGGGAGCCTGAGACTGAGGATGAAAGTCAGCCTGGCCCTGGCACAGCGGCCCAAACCAGGGCCCTACCATGCTGCGCCCAGGAAACAGTGCCGAGGTTCAGTGCCTGCCTCTGTCCCAGCTAGCGGGGTGACCCTGGGCAAGTGACTTAACCTCTCTGGGCTTCAGTTAGCTCACCCATAAAACGGAGATGACATGCCTGGCTCAGATGCTGTGAAGACCAACCGAGACAGTATGTGGGAAGTGTGTTTCACTCACAAACACTAGTGAGCACCTACGTGTGCCAGTCCCTGTGCCATGCTGCCTGTTAGGAAAGAGGTCGTGGGGGGTGGGGCAGGGTGAATGCTCAGCTGCCCTTAGCCAGTGCCCCACCCCTCCCCATGCACAAGCCTCCTTGGGGAGGGGGCGGGGAGAGGAAGGAGGCGGGGAGAGCTGTTCCTTATCGCCAGGAAGGGCCCTGGGAAATCAGGACATTCCTTTCCAAGGAGCCTGGGGACAATTCTCTTCTCCTTTCTGTGGGCTTGGCGACACCTGCCTCCCTCTCCCCAAGGAGCCCAGACTGAGCTCAGGACTCTTGGGGAGGGAGGGACAGGGAGGTTCCAGGGGCTGCTGTCTCTATCCTAGGGGCCCCGAGGCCCATGGGTGCTCTCTCTGACCCCTGCCTGGCCATAGCGGGAGCGGCACTGACACAGTAGGTGGAGGGTCACCCTCCCGCCAGTGCAGGCCCACATCTGGCCAGGTGGTGCTAAGGCCACGGCTGGGCCCCACACAGCCTTTGGGCCGGAGAGCATGGTAAAGCCTCCCTAGGAGGACTGGGGGTACAGGAGGGTCTCAGGGGGACACCTGGGCATTTACAGGGCAAACCACACTGTCTAGCTGGGGAGAGTGGTGCCCACTGCCATGCCAACACGCTTCGGGCCGCCCCATGAGGGGGAGTGGGGCAGGCCTAGCCTGAGGGTGCCGAGAGGTCTCTCTTCTGGAGGTGAGCTCTGGTGCATCTGGGACCAGTTAGAGGGACTCTAGAAACACCCCTCAGCCATCTCTGACTCCCCAAAGTTAGGAGGTCTCAAAGGTGGGAGACTCAAAGGAGTGAGGAGGCTCTTTGCTCTTACCCGCTGGGTGTCCCTGCCCTGGAGGACAGGCAGGCTCGAGGAGAAGGCGCCAATGCCTTCAGGAGGCCAGCTGGTGTACCAGGTGGAGGTCAAAGTCCCAGGGGCTCTGGGGTGGGGGCGTGTCATGGGAATGCTGGTCCATCCGTGCCACAGGGTTGCAAAGGACACACTCCTCCAGTTGGACAGGGAGAGCTGGCTGGGGCCCTGGTTCCCTGCTGAGCCTGCCACGAGGCAGGACATCATCGGAGGCTCCCCTCTGCCCCCTGCTGCTCCTCACACAGCTGCAGGGGTAGGAGTCTGGGCCTTCGGCCCTCCCTGCTCCATAGCCCCAACCCTGCCCCCCCACCCCCTCCATGAGCCGGGCCAGTCGGCTCCAGCCCCTGTCCTCTGGGCCCACATGCAGCAGCTCCAGCACCGGGGAGCCCCACCTCCCAGCCGCCCTGGGCTCTGGAACCCAGATGCTCAAGCCCCTGGACATTGCTTCACCCCACTGAATCTTCCAGCCTCCGTCCCCACCCTTGCCCTTTCCCACTCCTCCCCAAACTCCCCAGAGCTCCTCCCCTGCCTGCCTGCAAATCACCTGACCGGGCAGCAGGAGCCCAGCCCCACCCAGACTCCCTACCCCTCTCAGCTCCACGACATCCCTGCACTGAAATCCCCCAGCCAGTCCTAGGCACTCATCCCGGCCTCACCACTCTGGCACCTGAGCTCCTATAAACATGCACATACCCATCTTCTCACCACACATGCTCACTTGCACATGCTCACACGCACAAACCCACCGTGCACTCTCACGTGTGCAGCACACACATGTGTGTCAGCATTCTCCCGTGTGCCTGCACACACAGGTGCACTCTTGCACTGTAGTCGGCTTCACAGGCCATATTCACTCCCAGGACCCTGTGCTGCTCCTGCCTGTCTCTTGGGTCCCCTCCGGGGCTGCACCTGTGACTTGGGGCCAACAGGAGCTCCCCCAGGCTCTTTCCTGAGTAGCATCCACCCCACCTCGAAGGACAGTTGTATTTCCCTGCTCCCAAGAACTGACACCTATTACCTCAATCCATTTTTTACAGCCAGGATTTTTTAAAAAACGAACCCACTATTACTGCCCAGTATGGTGAATGATTGCGAGGAGGGGAGGTCCCCGCCCACAAGGCTCAGTTTCGCTGGGAAAGGGACTTTCCTTAGAAAGAACCAAGGCGTCTTGTATCAGCTCTGAACGATTTGGGAAGGGACGCTCAATAGCTCTTTACTGTAATTCGAACAACTAAATTATTCATCAGGAGCGGCAGACAGAGATTAGACAGCAACTGGAGAGACAGGAGACCCCAACCCGGCCTGTGACCCAAGCCTGGGGCCACCTCCCCCTGCAGTTGGAGGGGTCTGGGAAGCAAGAGGCCCTGGGAGTGTTGAGGATTCCAGCCAGGAGGTGGGGGTGGGGGTGGGGGCGACTGAGTCAAGTGTGAGGAGCAACTTTAGGAGGTGCTGCTGGCCCCTCAGGAACTTGTCCTAGTGGAGGGGCCTCAGTGCTGGCCAGAGGGACAGCAGGCCGCAACTCTGTCCTGAGAGGCCAGGCTCCCGGGTGCCCAGCTCCCCTCTATGTCTTCCTCCTGCAGCCTGGAGCCTACCCTGCCGCTCTCAGTGGCCGGGGTGGTGGGGGCACGGCCGGAGCCCTCCACAAAGCACAGGCCTGGCCTCTTTCGCCCATAGGAGGCCCAGGATGGAGAGGCAGGGAACAGGTGGACGTCAGAATTCATCCCTCAAATTCAAAACACAGCCCAGCGCCCCACCTCCCTGACCCCTGCTCTGGGCAGGGGAGGGACAGTGGGGAAGACGTGCCTCCCCGTCAGCTCTCTGGCTCTGCTTGGCCCACCCACCCCACCCTCAGCCCACCAGCCCTGTGCTCTGACGGGGAGGAAGGCAGGACAGGGGGCTTGAAATGAAGCCCCAGGCACTGTCCCTTGGCCTTTGGGTTGGGGTCCGGCTCTGCCTGTCCCATGGGAGGGAGTGACCAGGGGAGCAGGGGGAGGTGGGGCCCGGCCCAGGACTCTGGCTGCGGTGGGTGCTCCGTAATGCAAATAGAAGAACAGGGGATGAATAGACCGCGGATGAGGAGAGATCAGTGAGCCAGTGCGCATGTGTGAGGTCTGGGGCAGGAGCAGAGGCAACTCAGGTGGGGGTGGGAGGGAGAAGTGGGGACCGGGCAGGAGGGAAAGGAAAAGAGGAGGAGAGGGGGGACCCCGTGGTGGTGGGGAGCCTACTGAAGGGGGTGGGCATCGGTGCCCGGAGCGGGAGGGTGGAGGGCAAAAAGGGGGAGAGGGCGGGGGTGAGGGCGGGGCGGGGGCAGGGGCGCAGCCTTTTGGAAAGCGGAGCCAAGGGACCGCACGTGCTGACTCACCCGCCTGCCTTCAATTTTCCCTGCTTCCTGGGGATTCTCATTTTATTTTCGGGAAAACTGCCTGTTCCGTGACTAATTTGTTCTTAAACAAACCAAACCCAGGCGATGGGAGGCTTGGCGGGGCCTGAGTCACTCTCTGCCCAGGGGGGGCCACACCTCAGCTCAGGGCCTGGCCTCCCCCAGCTCCTGGGGGGCCCCTCAGCCCTGGCCTGCAGGCAGCTCTGAAGCTCTTCTGACGGGACGCCCTGGGGACCCCGGGCTGCTGAGCGAGCTCCCTGACCGTCCATCGCCTAGGGCGCGCCTGGCACAGAGCCCACGCTCAGTTAATGTCTGTTGACTGACAGGCTCTTTGGTCCCTTGCTCTCCTTTCCCGCCAGCTCCTCCTTGGTCCCTTCCTCTCCCTCCTGCCACAGCCACTCAGTTTTGTGACATAGAGTTTGCCAACAGTCAGCCCTCACCGGGGCCATATCCTAACCAGACATGTGATAAAGTCCTCCTGCCTGAATCTGCATGACCCTCATTGGACCCTGCCTGGCCCCGGGCTCTGCTCCCACTGCTTTGCCCTCAGGGTTGCTCAGGCTCTCTCCCACAGCCTGCCGGCACCCACGGGGCAGTGGAGCCTGGAGCAGGCATCAGCCCGCCGGCCTCCAGGCCCTCCCCTAGGCAGGAGGGAGATGCTGCTCCCTCAGTCTTACAGGGAGGAAACTGAGGCTCAGAGAGGCCCAGGGTCACTGAGCCAGTGAGTAGCAAAGGCAAAATCTGAACCCAGACCTCAGGGCATTGTCAGGCACCCCAGCCAGCTGTCTACTTCCCTCTGCGGAGGCCTATGAAGTAGAGACCAGGGGTCCAAAGGCAGCCTGGTGGGGCAGGGTGACGTGGAGCCCAGTAGGAGGGTGGGTGTGGGGTGTTTTCTCCAGCCCCAGGCCCAGCCCGGGAGCATCCACCTAACTCAGGGCTGCAGGGTGGGCCCCAGAATCACAGCCCTTCTGCTTTTGGTCTCATCCTTTAAAAATGTCAACTTTTGTGGGTACATAACATACAAACCTAGAGACAGTGTGGCCGTGGTTTTAAATAAACAAATAGCTACCCTCTGGGACTTCTTCCTGAAAGGGTGCTCGCTGCACCCCGGACTCCCACCAGGTCGGTGCTCAGCAGGCATCTGTGACTGCAGGGTTGCCCCGGGCGGCGGCAGGGGCGGGGGCGAGGCGGGGAGGGTCTTCCTGTGTCAGGAGACAGAGTCCCGAGCCCCTCCTGGGCCCAGCCCCACCTGCACCCTCCTCAGGGCTGGGGCTCTGGTCCCCGCCTGGCGTGGCGCCACCTTCCTGGGGCGGCCGCGAGGATACCGGGAAGGGAGGTGGCTTCGTTCTGCAGCTGCTGACATCCCGCCCCGCGGCTTCCCCGGTGGGTCCCCCGCCCGGGCAGGGCGCCAGCGCCCTCCGCCTTCAGCCCGCCCGGGAGGCCCCGTGCGCCCCGCGACGTACCGGGTCCCACGGAGCCGGCGCGCCCCACCCCCGCGGGCGGCCCTGCGGGGGTAGCAGCCGCGGACGCCCCGGGGCCCGGCCCAGCCCTCGGACGAGGCGTCCGGGTCTCGGTCCATCGAACCTCTCGTCGCCCGCTCGGGAGCACGTTTCCAGTAAGCGCGCGCGGGGCCGCCGATTCCCGACAGCCGCCCGGCGCGGGCGCGGGCGCGGGCGCGGGCGCGGAGCAGCAGCCGCAGCTGCGTCTCCACCAGCAATCGATGCGCGCCCGGCGCTCCGCCCGCCTAATGGAGCGAGGGCCCGGCCGCCCCCCGCACACGCCCGGGGCTGGAGCTCGGCTCACCGGCGGCCCCCTGGGCCCTTCTCGGTGGACAAGTCGCTCCTTGCCTGTGTGTAGCAGGACAGTGAGCACTCCCCACCCCACCCGACCCCCACCCCAGAGCTGCGGGCGCGGTAGCCGGTGCAGGGCGCCCAGGACCGGCCTGTGACCCATCAGAAGTCGCGGCTCTTATTGGTACCCAGCAAATACGAGCAGAGGCCCCGCTGGCCAGGCCGGCTGTCCTGTACTTGAACCAGCTAGCAAGTCGCCCTTAACCGAAACTATTCTCTCCGTCCCCCCATGCTCCCACCCTGCTCTTTGAAGGGGTTCCAGTGATCAGCAGAAATTCCCTCCAAATTCCTAGAGTTCAGGGACTTGCTCTGGTCCAGGCTTGGGGCAGCAGCTGCTTTGTCCCCATAAAGGGGACGTGTCTGTTATGGGGGGACCAGGTCCTGAGACCCGCGGGGGACTGCGGGAAAAGGCCGGGGAGGAGCTTCACTGCAGCTCAGGTGCCTGGCCCCAGGTGGGAGCTGGGAGGGAGAGGGGAGGCGGGAGAGGAGAGAGAGATGGGCGGCAGCTGGAGGAAGACCGAGCTTTGTCAGCTCCTGTCCTGCTGAGTGTGTGGGGAAGGGAGGCAGGTGGGGTCTGCACTGCCTTCCACTCCGTGGGTCCCCTGGGGCCCAGCCCCCGCCTCAGGACTGCCTTCGTGAGCCTCCAGAAGGCCAGAGAGAGGTCCTCACGGGGACCAGGGGCAGGGGCAGAGGCAGAGCAGGACCCACGAGGCTGCAGGTCCTGCTCTGGGATCTCCCCTCCACTCATGGCTCATGGCTCTTCTCGGACAGGAGGACCCCGGATCTGAGCACCCACCCCCTGTCCTGCCTCTGACCCCGTGGACTCAGAGCCCTGGTCCACCTGGGACCACAGTGTGAAGGGGCAGGAGACCTCGGGGCGTCAGCCTCAGGCAGGGTCTGCCATAGATAGTGGTAATAGTGATGGGGACGTCTGGGGTGTTTGGGCGGGACAGTAAGGAAGTGTCGCTGTGGACTCTGAAGTCACAGAGTGGGTGTCTGAAAGTGGGAGACTGGGGACTTGAGTCCCTTGTGTTGTTGGCTGCCAGGCAGTGCGTTTGAGGGGGACCCAGGACTCGGGCCAGGCGTGTGGTCTGGCTTTCCCAGGGGCTTCCCTGCTCCAAAGTCCAGGGACAGTCACCTCCTTCCTCGAGCTCTCCACCCGTAAGTCTGTTCACACATCCATCCAAGCACTCATTGCCTCTCACCCGCCTTTTCTGAGCGCCCCGGGTGGGTCCGACGCCGGCGACACCGAGTGCTGTGGAAGGGCTCCGACTGGTGCAGGGGAACCCCCGTTACAGGCCAGGGCAGCCATGCACACAGGGGAGAGAGCAGCCCCTAAGCTGGTTCATGGCCCGTCAGTTATAAACTGAATGTTTGGGTCCCCCCACAAATTAACACGTTGAAGCCCTGACCCCCAATGTGAGGGGATCTGGAGGTGGGGCCCCCATGATGGGGTTCAACCTTATTATTATTGCCGTGGCCTTTGTAAGAAGAGACACCAGAGCCCGCTCGTGCTTTCTCTCTCTCTCTCTCTCTCTCTCTCTCTCTCTCTCTGTCACATGCAGACAAGGAGAGAAGGTGGCCGGCCATCTGGAAGCCAGGAAGAGGGCTCTGACCAGAAACATCACTGGCTAGACGTCGATCATGGACTTCCAGCCTCCGGCAGTGTGAGAAACACATTTGTTGTTTAAGCGCCCCCCCCCCCCACCAGCTGATGGCATTTTGTTACGGTCACCACGGTCACCTGGGCTAAGACATCCTTCCTCCTGCTTCAAAGCCAAGAGACGCCCAACGCTTGTGATGAGGGTTAGGGTTCACCTGGGTGATCCAGGTGCTGATCCAGGTGCTCTCCTGTGTCAAGGCCCTTAACTTAAGCTCACCTGCCAGGTCCTTTTGGCCAAGCAACGTATCACAGTCACAGGCTCTGGGGACTGAGATGGGGACATCTTCGGGGCCCCAATGTTCAGCCACACACAGAGTGGCGACATTTCTCAATCAACCTTTTTCACACCTGAATTTTGGGTCATGGGATATACGACCCACGTAAAAACCTGACACCAGTCAGGCTGGCAGAGGAGACCCAAGGTGAAGAAGCCAGGGGTGCACAGGACAGAGGGGAGCAGGCGTGACCCTGGGACCTGGAGCTGTGGACAGCAGTGCCCCTCCCAGAGCCTCTGTCCTTCCCTGTTGGACGGAGACGGGGACAGTTCCTTTCCTCCCAAACGGAAGTCATCCTCACTGCACCCCAAAAGGAACCGGTAGTCTTGGGAAAGGTGGTGCAGAAGGCACCTGCCATAATCTCCCCGGCACGGAGGAAAAGCAGTGCCCGCCCCCCACGGCCCACTTGCCTGCAGAGGTGCTGGGCCCTCCTGGTGCTGCCTGCGGCACCTGGCGGTGCCCTCCTCTTTGAGGAAGGAGGCCCGGGAGTCAGCACCCTGTGACATCGCAGACACCCCGGGAATCTCACCTCTGCTCCCAGTCATGTAGGTGGCCCCAGGGGGCACTATTCTCATTCCCCGCTCTCGGGCCGAGAGAGGTGGGCTCCCTTGCCCACTTCACCCCTCCAGGGAAACAGCGCTCAGTGCTTTCCGCATGTGACCTCATTTAAGCGCGAGGACCTGGGACTGGCATGGATCCTGTTTCATGGAGCAGAGGGTCTAGAGGGGTCGGGTCACAGGACCAGGCCCTCAGCGCTCTGGGCGCTGGATAAAACCCAGGCGTCTCGCAGTGGCCAGCTGCCTACCCACAGGTGCTGGAAGAACAACACATGGCCTGTGCAGACAGGGGGACACTATTCAGCCGTAAGAGGGAAAGAAATTCTGACACCTGCTACAACGTGGGTGAGGGATCGGCCAGACACTGTGCTCAGTGAAGGAAGTCAGACTCGAAAAGAAAATACTGTGCAACCCCATTTACATGAGGGACCCAAAATAGCCAAGTCCCCAGAGACAGGAAGTGGAATGGGGGCGCCGGGGAGGGGGAGGGGAGTGAGTGGTTCACGACGGTGGTGGCGGCCCCACAACAGTGTGCGTGTGCCTCACGCCCCTGAGCTGTGCACTTAAAGTGATTAAAATGGCAAGTTTTATGTTACGTATATTTTACCACAATAAAAAACATTAAGAAAAAACAAAAAATCCCAGTTATTGAACTATGTTTATGGCACAACCGCCAAAATGCCTGAATCCAGGCTGCTGAGCCCAAATTTTTGCTTTTCACCATCCCCACCGGCCCTGGCAGGGGTGGGGATGCAGACGCTGGGTCGCTGGAATACGGGTCCCAGCCCCTGGCGCCTGAAGGACGGTCTGGGACAAGGTCCTGGGCGGCTGCCTCGTGGAAGGAAACAGACTGTGGATGAGCAGCCCGAGCTGCACGGTCCCTGCCCCAGGCCCCCGGAGCAAGGCCCCCCCAGGGAAGATGGGGTACCCACACATGCTGGGGTGCTGGGGCAAAGGCCGACTGGTGGCCCCTGGGTGCACACACGCACACCCACACTCACACTCTAACAGGTCCTGTTGCCCAGGTCGCCTGAGCCCCCAGCACCGCAGAGGACGGTAGATCCTTGCCCCGTCCCCCAAGATCCCAACCCCTACCTGCCCATCTCAACTGCTGCCCCAAGCAAGGCTCAAATGCTCCCCATATGGTGCCCTGGCACCCAGGCTCGGGCAGGCCAGGCTGGGGCCGACGCAGAGGCTGCCTGGAAATAGGAGGCCAAAGAATGCAGTGGGCAGCTTGGCAGAGAGACAGGCAGAGCCGCGGGCTTCCAGGAACAGCCGGCCCTGCCCTGACCTCACCCACCGGCCCAGGGGCTCAGCCAATAGATGTCCGGGTCCAGGACTCCAGCCCCCGGCCTCGCCCAGTCCCGCACAGCTGCTGCAGGGCCCTCCTGGTCACCGCCCCTGCCCCCGGCGGCTACGGGGCGGGAACTGAATCCCTGTCCTCTCAGGGTCCCTGCAGTGCCGGGAAGGGGGTATCTTTAGCTTCCCTTCCTGGAAGTCCACTGGCTCCTGTCCCACCATGCCCAGCAGCGTCGCCTGCAAGCCCAGGCCACCTCCCCCTCCAGCACCGAGTCCCTAAAAGAGGAAAGGTCACCCCAGAAAGGCTGGCTTGGTCAGCTTGTTGCCCACCCGGTTCAGGACTCGGGGCCCAGCCTGATCCAGAGACTGCCGACCCCAGTCCTTGCCCCCATCCCCTGCCCCGCTTCCTTCCCACCCTGAGGGGGTTCACAGGAAGCCTGCTCCCCAAATATTCCCAGCCTCAACTCGTTGAGGACCTGAGGCAGTACCTGTCAGGTGAGTTCTTTTGCTGGAACCAGAGGTTGAGGCTAGGACAGGGTCACAGAGCAAGTTACAAACGGGTCAGGTCAAGACCTGGGCCGCTCCGGCACCAGCATCTCCCTGTCCCCGGGCTTGATTCATGACCTGAACAGCTGTTCGTGAGATGTCCCGGGTGGGGGCTGTGGGGTGAGTGAGCTGCTGGGTGCAGTGTGGGGGCATGACTTTGAGAAAGCTGAATCCAGAAGAGAGGGACCGTGTTGGACGAGGCAGAGGAGCTGCTGGGAGCAGCCAGAAGAGCATTTGTGTTCCCAGAGAGAAGGGGAGGTGGGGCTCCTCCCACGAGGAGGGCCTGGGGCAGGCCTGACGAGAAGGAGCTGAGGCAGCCACAGCACAGGGCGGAGAGGACAACCATGTGGGGTGGGGCGGAGGTGCAGGGCCCCCTGGCCCAGGAATGACACCTGTTGGGCCAGGCCTCACCTCATGTCCTGGTACAGAGACAACTGCTGTGGCCCACTCTGTGTGCCAGGACCGAGACGGAGTGGAGACTGAGAAAGCTGGCTATCTGTACCACCCCCCTGGGGGCTTGTCGTTGGCAGGTGGTGGGAAGGAGAGCGGGCAGAGAGAAGAGACACTGAGCGTTAGGTGCGGGGCAGGCCAGAGCATGAGAAGAAGTGTCAGGAGGAAGAGGGAACAAGGGACAGCAAAGAGGAGCGAGTCCCCAGCTGGTGATGGTGAAGCCACGAGGGTGGAGGGGGCCTGGCAGGGTGCAAGCAGTGTCCCCTAGCAGACACGAGAGCTGAGGGGTTGGGGGCCCAGTGCACGGAGCAGCATAAAGACAAGGGTGGGGTTGTGCAGCTGGCATGCCTGTGACCTCCAGGGCAAGCAGCAGAGACTTAAACCAGAAAGGCATCTGTTGTTTATGTAACAAAAATCCCAGAGGTTAGGGATTCCAGAGATGGTGGGTAGCCCAAGGGTGCTGGCAAGGACCCACGCACTTTCTGTGCTTCCGTGCCACCGACTTAGGGTGGCCAATCGTCCTGTTGCCCAGGACTTCGCCACTTCTAGTGCTGGAAGTCCTGCTCCCTGAAATCAAATCCAGACTTTTAGTCACCCTAGCATTGAAGAGGTGGCTCCTCATGGGCACAAAAGAGCTGCCACAGCCCCAAGCATCACACTCTCACGTGGCAGTGCACTGAGGAAGAGGAAGTGGGGTGCAAGCAAAACAGATTTCTCCTTGAAATTCTCAGAAGCCCTCAGTGACCTGCTCTTTACATTTCATTGGCAATCCTGGGTGACATGGTCACCCCCGGACTTTAGTTGTCCCTTGGTAGCCACAGGAGCTCAGTTCCAGGCCCCCTTGCAAACACCAACATCCTTGGATACTCAAGTCCCCCCTAGGAAATGGGGTGGGTCAGTGCATACTGAGTCCGCTGAGCCCACAGACTCCCAGCTACAGAAAACAGTACAGGTGCTTGTTGGAAACAACCCTTGTGTGAGCGGGCCCGCACAGCCCAAACCCAAGTTGTTCACGGGTCAGCGTACTTCCTGCCATTTCAAACCCCCGAAGAGCAAAGATGGGCGCCGGCCTCCTCTTTGTAAATGGTTGCACAGTTCGATGTGTGGCGGAGTGTCCACACCGCCCTGCTTCCCTGGGCTTCTTACACACCGCCTGCTCAGCCCCGGGCCCGCATCGTCCCACAGGACGGCTGGCCCCTAAGATTACGTGTTGAGGGTGTGGGCCCGGGAGCCCCTCCAGGATGCACATCTGCTGGCCTTACTTCTGGGATACCCTCCCGGCTTAAGAAACAAGACCCCTTCCTGCAGCTGGACCCTGTGGCACGTCCGCAGGGACCCAGGCAGCAGCTGAGACTGATGCACGTTTCACAGCCCGGTGCCCACGGCCCTGGGTGACTCTGCAGCCTCGAAGGGTCCAGTGCTCAGCATTCCCACGTTCCCATCTGGGCCTTGCTTCAGACAGAGCCCCTCCCCCAGCCTTCAGGGGGAGTCTGCTTCCCTCTTCGTAGTTCGTGTCCCCATCTACCTCCTTGACCACCACCACTTTTGGTCACTCACTGACCCCTCAAAGGCCTCTGACCCGTGGAGAACCGCGGGGGCCTCTCACGCCCTCCCTCGATATGTCAGTACCCGTGCTGACATCGTCTCCCGTGAGGGTCACCCCCAAGGGATGGGGTAGGGTCTAGCAGGACCAGCTTGATGGGGTCGAAGACCCTCAGGGAGAGAGATTCTGGAGAGACACAAAGGGGGGGTGGCCAAATGTAAGAGTTTGGAGGGGGTGCTCCGGGCAGAGAGCAGAGGGTCCTGGGGGTCACAACTTCGTGTACAGGAGTTGAGACCGCAGGTAGAAAGGTCGGGACAGTAAAATGCCAGGTCAGGATCAGCGTTGGTGCCCTCCTGAGACAGGATGTTCTGGACATCAAGTGGGGCCCCTGTGGCGGGGCACTGGGGGGAGGGGTGCGCTGACCCTCTTGGGAATGCAGACAACCGTGCCTGCTAGGACGCTCTGAAGTGCAAGTGAGCAAGAACCAAGTTCAACCTAGCTTCACGTCGAGGGGCAGAGATGGGCACAGGTAACTGTTGTTGAGGGGTTTGGAAAGGCTCTTCCATACTGACGAGCAGCCAGTGAGAGGCACCCCGCTCCCCAGGGCCCGGTGACCCCCACGGCCGCTGCCCTCCCCATCCTCAAAGGTGCTCCTGAGCAGCCCCAGAGCCCTGCGCCTCTAGGTTCACATCTGACAGGAAACAACGAGTCTCTTCCAGCCAATGCAAAGGCTGGGCAGTCACATCTCACGGGGCCCATCTGGCCTGGGCTGGGATATGTGTCCAAGGGGCGGAGGTAGTCAAACTGGCCCGAGCCAGCCTAGGTGCACCCCTGTGGCTGCTGGAGGGTTCATGGGGAAAGGGAATCTTGGGGTGGGGACAGTAAGAGCCATCCCTCTTGGCGGGGGACTGGGCGCGTCCCGAAGTTCTGTGGTCATAGGTTCCTGCAGGACATCTGCAGCAGTGTGTCCTCCTAGGAAACCATGTTTAATAACTGGTTGTTGAGTGGGTAGGTGAGAGAGAGGGAAGGGAAGGAAAGGGAAGGGAAGGGAAGGGAAGGGAAGGGAAGGGAAGGGAAGGGAAGGGAAGGGAAGGAAAGGAAAGGAAAGGAAAGGAAAGGAAAGGAAAGGAAAGGAAAGGAAAGGAAAGGAAAGGAAAGGAGGGAGGGAGCTGGAGATACAGAGGCCAGTGTGCAGCTCGGGCTTCCTGGAGCTGGTGGAGTTGGGAGCAGAGCCCAGGACACATGGCTGATCAAGGTCAAGAGCAGAGGCTCCTGGCAACAAGGAGAGTCTCTCCTGAGAGCAGAGGCAAACTTGCTCTTCCCTGGGAGGAGAAGCCAAGTCAAAGGTGGAGAGTGAAGAGGAGGGTGAGGCCCAAGGAGGCAATTGTTTGGACCCCCAAGTGGTGGAGTGGGGCTGCATGGGGACCTGGGCTGATCCCGGCAGTGGGGACCCCCACATTTCTTTGATGCCCTCTTTGGCAAGCCGGGCAGATCCGGAGGCAAATCCTCAGATCAGAAGAGGGTGAGCCAGAGTGTGGGACACAGGCTAGGTGGAAGGAACTAGGCCCCCTGCCCTCCTGCCTGGTGACCTCCAGCTACCCTTGGTTGGTTTGTCACTGCCAAGTGTTCAAGGCACCTGGGGAAAGTCTTGCTGGGTCCAGTGTGGACCCTGGAGAGGCCTCCAGCGTCGTCCTCCCTGCTGGCCAGGATGCTGCCTATTCCCAGAACACCACCTGCCCCCAAGGACATTCACCCAGGCTGGTCAGCTGGGCCAGAGGGCAGCTGCCCAGCCCCGGAGCCAGGGGTGAAGGATGAAAGATGCCCGCTGACAGGTCCCTTGTGTCCCCAATGAGGCTGTCCAGGGCGGGGCTGCTGTGGGGGCCCTGAGAGGCCGGTGTGAAGGTGCATGGGCTATCTGAGTGGGCTGGGATGGAGGCTCCCGAAAGGGTGGGCAGCTGAGGCTGAACGCCAGCATGTTGACCTCAGACCTCCCCTCTCCCCAAGGGAACTGGGGGTGCAGGAAGGCCCAGGAAGCTGAACAGATGGTGGGCTGACCATTCTGAGTAAGACCCCGGCCTCAGGGTCCCCCCTAACAACCCAGGGTGGGTGTGAGTGGGCTCGGAGATGCCATTGCTCTGAGAGAAACAGATCCTCAACTTTCAGCCCCATTTTAGGGGGGCAACTAACCCAGAGGCTGAGCAAGTGTGGGCCCCAAGTGAGTGTGGGCCCCAGAAATAAGGGCCCACCCCTTTGGGGAGGGACAGGTCAGCATCTCTGGGGTCCCCACTGCTGGTCCTTTGCCCTTTCTCCCTGGAGGAGGCTCCTGGCCCTCTGCACCTGGGATGCCAGATGGGCCGGTGACAGGACCGACAGAGGTGACCCGACCACAGGTGCAGAGTGAACGTGCCGGGCCCTGGGCTCCAGAAGCTTTGAGAATTTCAAGATGGGACAGGAGAGTATGAGAGCCAGGGAAGGGTCCCTCTGCACGTGGGTGCTGTTCTGTACTGGCCTCAGCCTATTGATGACCAGAGTCACGGCTGGACTGGGCCTTGGGGCTCTGACCACGACTGCCAGACCCCCCCTCAGCAACAGCATCAGGGAGCTTTGGAAGGAGACAGCTCTGTGACTCACAGGACCTGCCGTCGCCCACGCCTGGCCTCCCAGGGAGGTCCCGGGTTGAAGGAGAGTGTGCGCAAGCTGGGGGTGCTGCTTGCCGGGGGCCCGGGGTCGAGGGCGGGGATCCCTCTGTGTTGGGGAATGTGAGATGACTGGGGAGGAAGAAAAAACAGACGGTGGCCCAACGGTCAGTTGTTGGGACCAACCAGTTCTCTGGAGCCCGGGTCAGGGGAGGGCCTGGCTCTTTATCCGGCCTCTCTACGAGCTTATTCTTTGAGGCGGACGCGTCTTTGCAACGGGGAGGAGGGCAGGGTGGTCGGGGGAGCAAGGCTGCTGTGCGGGGCACCTTAGGCACACTGGCCAGATGTGCAAAGGCCTTGGGGCCACGGGGCAGGGGTCCTAGCCAGAGCCCTGGGGTCCACCTCCCTTACACCCTGCAGCCCCGTCCCACCTCTGAAGGCACCAGGAGTCCCATTCCACAGAGGGGGGAGTGACGCTCCCAGAGACGAGGGGACTGGCCCGAGGACGCTCAGCCAGCAGAGAATGGGGCTGGAACCCACAGCCAGGCCCAGCGGGCAGTCTCAGCCGGCCGGGCCTCCTTAGCTCCCCTCCGTGGCTTCCAGCCCCTGGTCTGGCTTTATTTACAGCTCTAGCAAGTTCCTCAGCCTCTCAGCCCCAGTTTCTTGGTCTGTAAAATGGCTATTGTATTAACAGACCCTGCCCTCTGTAGGGTTATTTCCCATAGTGCACACAGAATGCTTAGGACGGCACCATGCACTGGAAAGGCTCCCGACACCTGTGCTCCTTCGTGGTTCTCTCTGCTGACCTCCCTGCCGAGGGGCCACCTCCTCCTGCTCCCCAGCTCTGACGTCTCACCCACCCCTCAGTACACAGAATTTCTCCCCCTGTTGGGGCTCAGACTGCTGCCAGGGTTGGACACAGGCACACTCCCTCCCTCTGTCCCCCAGGCTGTGCGGTAGGGCTGCACCCGGTGGCTTTGGCTGTGTGAGGCTGGGCCGCCAAGGTCTCCCTCTAGCGGCTCCAGCAGCAGCAACTGTGGCCTGGGCCTGACTTCTAAACCCTCTGCAGGAAGCCATGGAACCTGGGACGGGCCCCCACTCCCTCCCAGTTCCTGGCCAGGCCCGGACAACCGTTCATGCGTGAACCTGAGCAGCAGCGGAAAGTGAGCATGTGCCAGCAGCAGCCCAAGGCAGGGGCTGGAAGCTCGGAGCAGAAGAACAGCATCCAGGACCTCATGGGCTCCCAGGCTGGGGGGAGCAAACAGGTCCCCGCTGGGTTCTGAGGGCTACCCCATGGATCACACCATTTACAGAGCCAGCAGACAGGGTGAGCTCCGCGGGAAGGTGTCCCAGAACCCCCCACTGTCTTGGCAAAGGGGGAGAAGAAAGGCACCCCGGGGGAAGGGAAGGCCTGGCCCAGGGCTGGGGGCATGAAGCTACCTGCAGCATTCGGAATTGTAGGCAGCTGGGCTTGGCTGAGATTTAAGGGGCTGGCTGGAGGGCGGGTGGTAAGAGATGGGGCTGGAAGGGAGACTTACCACCTATCATCCTGAGGGCCAGAGGCACTTTCTAACCACAGAACCAAAGTGCCTTTCCCTGCCCGCTAGTTTGGACTTAGCAGGAAAGAAGACAGGGGACCAGATGGTAGCAAGCGGCCCGAGGAACTCTGAGATCGGGTCCGGAAGGGCCCTGGGCTCCCTGTGGCATCACGTGACTGCCTGGGCAGGCCCCAGGCCCGAGGTCCTGAGCTGGGAGGTCCGGAGCTGGGAGGTCCGGGGTGTGTTCCGGAAGCCTTGTGTAACAAGCCACCCCCCCCCCACCCCGGTCCCGAGGCGGGAGGTGCTGGCCACACAGAGGCCCGATAGATGAAAGGGGGCTCAGAGGGACCCCGAGCTAATGATGTCAGGAGGGAACGGGCCAGGCTCTGGTGACCTCAGCGAACCCCACCCTGCCTGGGCCTCTGGGCCCACTCAGTGGGGGAGGCACCCCGTCCCCAGCTGCAGCTCCCTCCGGCCGAAGCCACTGACCAGCCGCCTGTCCCATGGAGCCCGACCCACCTCTCTGAGACCCACACAGTCACCTGGGCCCAGAAGAACCACGGATTCCTCGTGAGTTTTTGTTTTTCTTCCTTAAAAAAACACGACATGGAGTCCCCCCCTTCGAGCCATTTGCAAATGTTCCAGTTCAGCGGCGTCCGGCACAGCCACCCCCGCCACCCGTCTCCGGAACTCTTGCATCTCCCCAAACTACATCTCTGTGGCCACCACCAGCAGTGCCCCACCCCTCCCCCACCCTCCGGTCCATGATCAGACTCCCCAGACATCTCGTACCTGGGGGGAATCACACAGTGACTGTCCGTTTGCATTTCGTCGATCACAGTGGCCCCAGGCTCCGTCCAGGTGGCAGCAGGTGGCGGGATCCCCTCCCTTGTCATGACTGTGTGATATTCCATTGTCCGGGTGGACCTCGTGGCCCCCCAGTGTCCCCTCCTGCTTGATTCCATCCTTGGGGCTGGTGCTTCTTGGCTTTTCCATCTTACCTCCTGACTGGCAATAATAATGATGATGATGATATTATTATTGTAATGGATTGAATGGACCACGCCCCCCCAAAAAAATATGTGCCCCCAGCACCTTTGAAAGGACTGTATTTGGAAGACAGTATTTGGGGATGCAGTTAAGTTAGAGGTCTTGAATGAGCTCATCCCGGATTAGGCTGTGCCCTCAACCCAACGCCGTGTCCTTGGAAGAGGAGAGAGGACAGACACAGAAACCTGAGACCAGCGATGTGGCCACTAGCCCAGCCGTGCCTGAGGTAGCGGGGCTGGATGAGGTGACAGAGGGTTCTCCCCTGGAGCCCCGGAGCCCCGGTCCGTCGGGAGCTGGCCCTGCTGCCATTTCAGACTGCTTTTTTTTTAATTTAATTTTATTTATTTTTAGAGGGGAAGGGAAGGGAAGGAGAGAGGGAGAGAAACATCAATGTGTGGTTGCCTCTCATGTGGCCCCCACTGGGGACCTGGCCTGCAACCCAGGCATGTGCCCTGACTGGGAATCAAACCTGCGACCTTTTGGTTCTCAGGCCAGCGCTCAATCCTTTGAGCCACAGCAGCCAAGGCTGATTTCAGACTCCTGCCTCCAACCCCCCCGCCGAGAAAAGCAGTTTCCATTGTTGCCAGCCCCCCAGCGGTCCCAGGAAACCAGCACAGGGACCACTCAATGGGAGGCTGCTACAGGCTCTCGGACCAACCCCGCGACGTGGGTCCCGCTGCTCCCATCTCACAGGCCACTGAGGCTCTGACGTGTTAAGCGCCTCACTGCCCGGGCGGACCGCAGAGACGTGGCTTCGCCCTTCTGAAGCCTACGCAGGCCGCCCGTGGCTGGGGTGGGCCTCACCCCGAGGTCCCGTCAGGAGAGACCCAGGGAGCCACTTTTTCCGAGAAGAATGTCGTAAGGGCTCCACAGTCATTCCGCTATTATGTTCATTATTTACGGCCAGTTCTCGGGACATCAAACTGTAGCCGTATTGTTTGTAGTAAATTTTATTTCCATGGCTGTAAAACACTAAAACAAAAATAATCATCCTGGTAGGAGCTGAGTGTTGTCATCGTTCTGGAGAATATAAATTTTACTACAATAATAACTGTGGAATATCATCCAGAACCCATGACAGCAAGATTATTGTGCATGCATGTTACGTCTGGGCCTGGGCACGGACTCAGTCCACTCTGGCCTCGAAGGCACCTCCGCCAGGTCCGCAGCGCCTCGTGGGGCTTTGAGAGTCTCCCGGACCGGGCCGAAGGAGCCGGACGGAGACCTCGGGCCAGGCCTGCCCGCTGACAGCGTGCACACAGAACCAGCGATGCCCTTCAGAGGTAAATTTGCAGTCCTCCTGCTGCCGAGAATTTTTCACGGCTGCCATTGCAAAGCTACAAAATGTCAAAACAAAACAAAACAAAAAACCCATTTCGGCTCCAACATACAAAGGCAAGATACCCACGGGGTGGACGGGACCGGGTTGCCGGCGAAAACCCAGGAAGCCCAGTTCATTCTGAATCTCAGGCACGGAGCCAACAACGTTCGGTGTAAGTGCCGCACATTCCACATATTGCATGTGTCTGTTACCTGAAATTCACATCGAATTTGGCACCTGGCCTCTGGCTTGTTGATCGCGTTCAATTTGGCCACCTCAGGTGGGATTATAGCTCAAGAATGAACCTCCACTCTCAGGAGTAAATTCTTAAAGGGGACAACTGAGGAACCTGGGGGACAGCCACGGGTGCAGGCGCTCAGTGTGGGCCAGGTAGGGGGACCTTGGTTCTCAGTGAGTTTGCCGTGTTCCCAGCCGTGAGCGAGGGCGGGTGAGGGGTGCTCCGAGGGGGTTAGTGTAGCTTTGGTACTGGTCGTTCAGGTACAAAAGTGAGTGAATTATAAGGGACACAGGTATGACAGCGATGCGGGTCACTGTCACCTTCACTGAAGCCACACAACCGTGATGGGAAGTGTGGATGCCAGCCACTGGTTGGCAAAAGAGAGATCAAGTAGCTGGTCACACAGCTAAACAGGGACCCGTGGAACCAGGACTGGGTAGCCCGACTTCTTCCCCCGATGGCAGGGTGAAGTCACCCAGGGGGGCACTTCTGGGTTAGCCCTGCAGAACGTGTCCGCTTGGAGACTGACCTTGCAGGAGGTCTGGCCTCCGGAGTGACCCAAGCCCCCCTGGAAAGCCAGCTCAGGACTCGAGGAGCAAGGGATTGTTTTGGTCCAGATCCAGTCAGGACCAGCCACTCGCTCGCCGAGCCTCGAAGCCAGGGACTCGGCTGCTGCCTCAAACCCACCTCCCCAGGTGGGCAGCTTTGCTCCTTCCTTCCAACAGGATGAAGTCAGGAGGGGTGCACCCCAGAGATCCCCAAATAGGCTCCACCCCAAGGGGGCTCCATGGGTAAGCCTCCTGTCCTGGTCCCACTTGGGTTTGGCTTAGTTTGGGTGGACACTAGCAGCATATGGACGGGTCCACAAAGACACCTTCCCTGGCCCTGGGGACCTTCCACCCTCCCCACCTCCCATTTCAGGAGCACCCACGGGCTCAGTGCTTCTACAGACACCCACGTCCCTGGACACGCAGGTCTGTTTCTGCTTTTTGTGTTTTCTTAATACAAACAAGGTGGAAATACACTAATGCTCCCACAATACACCCAGAGGCCAGCTGCTTCCCCACGCAGTGGTCTCCGTCCCGCCACCGGGGTGCCTGCAAGGCCCCCCCCCGACCCCCGCTTCCCCCACCTGCCTGCACCTTTCCACCTGGAGCCAGGGCCCCCTGCAGTTCCTGGACACAGAGACCCAGCATCTCGTCCAGGGCTGTGGTCTCCCTGGGCCGTTTGCTCCAGCTGCCCCCAGGCTCCTTTGAGGCTGGCCCCTGCCCGCCTGCCCGCCACCTGCATTTTGTCTGCGGTGCCTCCCAGCCCCTGGAGCAGGGAACACACAGCTGGCTCGCCACAGGCACCAAGCAGAGTTGCCGAGCGAGGGAGCGAGGGAGCCAGGGAGGGAGTGGATGGCGGAGCGAGGAGCTTGTTTTACACGAGATCCCTGACACCAGGCGCATCTGCGCACATCCTGGGGGACCGCCGCTTTCTGGCGCGCTCAGCTGTCGCTGTGGGGTCCCACAGACCTCTTCCTTGTCTCCCTTTCACAGTAAATCCTCTAAAAGCCACGAGAGCACCTTCCTGATCGCCGCCCCCTGGCCTGTCCGAAGACCCTGCCTGCAGTAGGCACCCCTGCAGCTGCAGGACTGGGGGTGCCCGCCTGGTGCGGGGCCTCATTGACATGTGCTTTGCATAAATGCCACAGCCCTCCCTTCCTCCCAGCAGGGGCATCCCCAGGCAGCGGCAGGGTGGGGCTGGTGCCCAGACCCAGACAAGTGTCCTCAGGGCAGCCTGCTCCCGGGACTGGGCATTTGAAATGCCAGACAGAGGACAGAGGGCTACTACGGGTCCCTGAAGAGCTAGGAGAGTCAGGAGCCTGTCCTGACCACACTGGGCCCAGGAAAGGTGGGCACAGAGGGGACTGGGCCTCAAGGCACAGAGGGCAGTTGTCCTCCCCAGGGGGTCTCCTTGAGGACCGTCTTCACCCTCCAACTGGCTTGTCTCCCAGAGGCCAGGTCACAGGGTGAAGCTTCTGGCCACAAACAGGGAGGGTGATGGAGGCTTCAGAGCTCCCCAGATGCTGCTTCCTTCCTCTTTCTGGAAAAGGAGGGGCCACCCTGCAGGCCCTGGGCACCTGCCCAAAGGCCTCCCTGGAGACCAGGCTTGCTCCCTGCCCCTGAGTGACTGGGAGGTAGGCAGGGGCAAGGACTGCCCACACTTCACGATGAGCCCCAGGTCCTAGGAGAGCAGAGGTGGGGGAGAGGACAGCAGAGAGGTGTCAGCATGCAGCCTTGTATCCTCTGCCATGTCCCCCTTGCTGAAGAGAGGCAGGGAGAGAGCCCCGGGTCCCTCAGAGCGGGGTTACAGGGAGCTCTGGAGAAGGTCCCAGGCCATCTGCCAGGGAAACACCTCCTCCCTTTCCTGCCCCCAGGCCCTGGGAGGGAGGCAGGAATCCACTTCCCCAACCCCAGCATGTCGGCAGGTGCTCAATTCGGACCTGGCTGGGAAGGTGTCTGGGCTGGTGGCAGGTTGAAGAAGGGGGCATTGGTGTCCCCTGACCCTTTAGCAGGAGTCCCCAGGGGCTCTGCTTCTCTTCCCAGCTGTCCCTCAGAAGGGCCCATGTACCTGTCTGGGGGTGGGGTAGCCCCAGCTCTCCCCTCCAGGGTGGCCTTAGTCAGGTAGGAGTGGGGGAGGGAGGACTGCAGGGAGGAGGGGGAAGAAAAGTCATCAGGATGGGGGACAGATGGGAGACAGCTGAGGTGGGGTGGGGCCCCAGGCTCAGGCCACACAGAAGCTGGCACCTCACCCCACATTCTGTTGTTCCCGGAATGCAGGGCCCTCTGGGGTCTCAGCAGAGCTGTCTGCTGGTAAGTCCTTCCCCCAGTGGCCCCTGGGCCCCTCCCACAGCCCAGCTGTGCCAGCTGCCCCACAATGGCCCTTGCAGCAGGTGGCCTCCTGTGGTCCTGAGGCCCCAGCGGTGGCGGGGTGGGCATCCACACCCAGCTGGCTTGGCCTCTCTTTCTACAGAGGCCTCCTCCATGTGCAGCCCTTGACTCACCAGAAACAGCACTAATGCCCAGACTTATGGGCCACAACAAGGACCCCTGTGGGGCGGGGTGGGGGGAGGCGTGGGCAGCAGTGGGCAGCGAGCAGGCAAGAGGCTCTGCCTCCCTCTGAGCTCCACCTGAAGCCTCAGAGAGCCAGGCCCCAGCAGGCCCTCCTCAGCGTCCCGTCTGGCCGGGAGAAGCACATAGCGACCCCATTCCAAGTTCAATACCATGTTCAATACTGTGCCCCAGTGTTGGGCAGGCTGAGGGGCAGGGTGTCAGCTGAAGCCTAGCTGAGCCCACAGCCAGCTTACTGGTGAGCAGGGAAGGGTGGCTGCCTTCCTTCCGGGTGTCACAACAGCCTGTCAGGCAAGGAGCTCTTCTGTCCACATATGCCTTCAGCCTCCAAACGCCTCATCCCGGGGGAAAGGGGATCATTCTCAGTGCCTCTCCCCCAGCCTCCCCGCACACCCCACTGCAGTCCAGGCCTTGGGGTCTGCCTCCCACTTCCCTGGCAGTGACCTGTTAACGCCCACCCCACCCTAGCAGGGGCCCAGGTGTACACCTGTCTTTGGATCCTAGCTATGTGCCTTCAGGCACACCACCTGTCCATGCCAACCTCCTGGCCTCACCCACAATGGGCCCCCTAAACAGCACGTACCTCATGGGTGGCGTTGGGACAGAGCTTGGGGGTGGGGGAGCCTGGCACGCAGTCGGCGTTCAGCTCACGGAAGCTGGGGCCACCGGGGAGCTGCTGTCGGGAGCTGAAGGTTCTGCGGCTCAGCAGGGCTCGGGGCGGGGTGGGGTCCCGGGAGGCTAGGGGGTCAGCTTGTCCAGGTGTCAGGCCAAGCTGGAGAGGCAGGCCTGGGGAGAGGGGTGGGACCCGGCCCGGACCCGGCCCTGAGCCGAGCCCCGAGGACACTGGCGGAGGAGAGAGCCCATGGCCAGCATCGTCCGGTCCATGTGAGCCTCGCTTAACGGGTCCCTAAGGCTGACAGACCCAAGACCTGCAGGCGTCTCTTGGTCAGTGCCCCAGGCTGTGGCTGTTCGAGGCAGATCGTGGGGAACTTGCTGGTCAGCAGGTGCAGGTTCCAGGCTCAGCAGTCTGGTCCCTGGTGCTAGTCCAGGTGTCCCTGCATATGACTGTCCTGGAACGGCTGTAGCAAACGGCCGCAAACTGAGTGGCCACAACAGCTGCCATTTATTACTCCATAGCTCCGGAGGCCAGCAGTTCGAACTCAAGGGGCAGGCAGGGTCGCGCTCCCTCTCAGGCCTCTAGGGGAGAGTCTTCCCTCAGCTTTCCCCTTCTGGGTCCCAAGCACCCCTTGGCTTGTGGCAGCCTCCCTCCAGTCTCCTTTTGTCCATGTCCTACGAGGACACCAGCCCTCGGATGTAGGGCCTGCCCAGTTAAGCCAGGAGGGTCTCATCGCGAGATCCTTAACTAATTACATCTGCAAAGACCCTCTTTCCTAATCAGGCCGCCTTCAGAGGTCTGGGGTTTAGGACATGGATGCATCTTTTTGGGGGATCACCATTTCTGGGAGTCTTATGGTGGCTTCTTCAGGGGTCCCTCACGGCATGTGACTGCAGACTCCTTCTACCTAGTGTCCACTTGCCACACTCTCAGCCTTGGGCATTGGTACCCCAGCAGGTACCCCTGGTAGCCCCGACCTTGCCACAGGGTCCTCGCTTTTCCTGGCGTCCCCCGAGTCTGCAGCAGGGAGGGATGTGAGAAGCACAGCAAGGTCAGCTGTTGGGACAGTTCCAGAATCCATTCTCTCCTCCTCTGCAGGGTCGGGGGCTGCTGTCCCCACCCCCACTGCAGTAGGTGTGGCCCTGCGGTGACACTCCACCAGAGCTGAGCCCCTGCCTCCTGTCAGCGGGTCAGGCGGCCACAGAAGCTTCATCTCCAGTCGAGAGAGCGGCCATCCACTGGGGTCCCCAAAACGATTAGCCCTTCCCCTGACTGGGAGCCCCCACCTGGGAAGGCACAAGAAGGAGAAGTGAACGTGACCCTGAGCCACTGCTGCTCCCAGAGGTCTCTCTTCTCTCGTGACAGCCACTAACTAGTGCCAGTTACCAGAAACAGAAACCCATCTCAGATCAGCTGAGAGATCACAAGTGCAGATCAAAGCCCATGGGAGATGCAGCTCTACCCCTGGGAGGGTGATGACTATAAAATCAACAACAACAAAAAACCAGAAAAGAACAGGGTTGGGGGGTGGAACCGGAGCCCTGGTGCCTCGCTGGTGGGAATCAGCACGGTGTGGAGGTAGCCTCGCGGCTCCTTAGAAAGTGAGCCCGAGAGTGACCGTGGGACCTGCCAACTGCACTTCTGGGGAGCAACGGAAAAGAATGGAAAGCAGGGTGGCGACAGGCGCACACCCGTGTTCACAGCGGCAGCGCTCACAGCCCTGGAGAGGTGGACGCCGCCCCGGGGCCGTACTCAGCCTCACGCAGGCAGGGAGTCCTGCCATCTGTTACAACAAGCACGGAAGGACCTGGAAAGCACCAATTTATGGGAAATGAGCCAGTCACAATGTTGTGCGGTTTCTCTTATATGAGGAACCGGGGAGACTCAGACTGGTAGAGGCAGAAAGTGGAAGGGAGGTGGCCGGGGTGGGGGTGGGGAGGGGCGCTACTGGTTCATGGGCCCCCGAGGGTCAGTGTCCCCAGGCTGGGACAGTGGTGATGGCCCCGCAACAGCATGCACGTGCCTAATGTCCCGGAGCTGTGTACTTAAAGTGGTTGAGATGGTAAATTTGTGTTAGGTACATTTTACCTCAAACTTTAAAAAGTTAAAAATATCTTCACAAGGAAAAAACAACAGATCTCACTATCGGGGAGATTGATGTCCGGTGGGGACTCACTCATGAAGCCTTTCTGCCTACTTTTGTTTTTTAAAAACTATTTTCACAATGAAACTCAGAAATGAAAAAGGGGAGCCCTGGCTGGTGTGGCTCGGTGGACTGAGTGCCGGCCTGTGAACTCAAAGGTCACTGGTTCGATTCCCAGTCAGGGCACAGGCCTGGGTTGTGGGTCAGGTCCTTGGCTGCGGGCGTGCGAGAGGCAACCACACACTGATGTTTCTCTCCCTCTCTTTCTCCCTCCCTTCCCCTCTCTAGAAATAAATAAAATATTAAAAAAAATGAGAAAGTGGAAACTGAGCTATCCATCCTGCTTCTTCACGTGCTTCGGCTACAATGATGCATCCATGCCCTTGACCTGGGCGTGGCCATCTGCGCCAGCCTGTTTGGGCCGCTGTAACAGAATGCCGCAGACGGGGTGACTTGTCAATAACAGAAATGGATTCCTCACAGTTTTAGAGCGGAAAGTCCAAGATCAAATGGGCACTGGGTACTGGGGAAGACCTCCCCACTGGCTCATGGTGGGTGGGCCTCTCACTGTGGGCTCCCAGGGTGGGAGGGGCTGGGAGCTCTGTGGGGTCTTCACGGAGGGCACTAAACCCATTCACGAGGGCAGAGCCCTTGTGACCTGCCCACTTCCCAAAGGGTCCACCTCTTAACACCATCATCTTTGAGGGTTAGATTTCCATATCTAACGGGACCATTCTGAGCATAGCACCATGTGACTCGCTTTGTCCAATGGGACATGAGCTTGCCCAACAAACATGCTCCCTCATGGGGATGAAACAACCCCAGAAAGATCACACCCAGGATACCTGCTAGTCTGGGAAGGTAAGAAACACGTGGTGCATTCCTGGACCCAAGCTGTAGCCTGGAGCCAAGTCCAGTTACTCCCAGACTGGGTCTGCTGAACCCCAACAAACCCACAGAAAGGAGAGCAAAAAATAAACAATAAAGCTCTTGAATGCCATCGAGATAGCGGGACTATTTGTTACGTGGCCCATCATGGCAATAGCTGACTGATACAGGGGCAGATACCCACCCTCTGCAGGAACACAGGCAGGGGCCGAAGGCAGGCACAGGCTCTCCGCTCTGCCTCTGCCCTCTGTCTGGGATGCAGAGCCTTTCAGATGGTGCCCTTTCTGCATGACCACCAAGCATTCCCAGGTTCCGCGCACCTAGCTCAGCCACCGCAGGGAGACCGGCTTCTCTTGCTCAGCTGCAGCAGCCAGCTGAGGTGTCCACAAGCTCCCCACGTCGCTGTGCCAAGGACACGCAGACAAGGTTCCTAGGTACGAGGGGGAGGGGGAGGCGGGGGAAGCTAAAGGTGTCACTGGAACCTGGAGTCTGGCTCTGATGTTACTGACTTGGTAACGTGGGGTGGCTGGCTAAGTTAAATGCGCCTGGTGAGTCAGCTGTGTGACCACTTCACCTCGTAGGACTGTCGAGATGTACTCAAGTCCTGGCACATAGTAGGTGCTGAAGAAAAACAAAGAGCCAGGCAGCCCTGGAAAGAGCCAGATGATGGAGAGGGTGCAGGCTGGGCATAGGGACACACACCTGCTGGCACTGGCCTCTGCCCCCCAGCTTCTGCTGCAGCCTTCTCACTGAACCCAGCAGAAGGGGTGCAGGTGGGGGGCACATCCTCATTCCCTGGAGGGCTGGCTGTCCTCACGCACTTCCTGAGCAATGCCCTCACTGGCCAACTACACCCCTGGGGTCATCTCCACTCCTCTGTCCCCTGTCCCCAGTTCCTAGTCACTCAGTGCCACGCCTCTCCCTCCTCTGCACACACACCGGAGCTGGCACAGCCTCTCTATCCCACATTGCGGTCTCAGCCCAGGCCCCGTCACGGCTCATTTGGACCAGGTGCTCTGCTCCCCTCCCAGCTCCCCATCGAGGTCTGCTCTCTCCAGCCCACGCGCCACACAGCTGCAGGGCTGGGCTGCTATACCCGGTCTCCACGTGCCCGCACGGGTGCCTGCTGTCACACTCCTTGATGCCCAGCAGCCAGGGTGGGGGCTGACCCCTCGAGTGGCGCTTGGGGCTCCCACTTTGTCCCCCGGGGCTGGCAGACACGTCAGAGCCTGGGTCCTCAAGTCAGAGGGTGTGGGAGCCCACTGTTGATACTCAGCGTCCTCACATTTATCTGTTCGTCTGACCGGCTGTCTGTTCCTTCACTCACTCATCCAACAAGCCCTCACTTGTGTGAGGTTAGGCTGACCCGTGGGGGAACGAGCCCACACGCAGCCTTTGTGGGGCCTACATCTACAGGGGATTGTCGGGAGGGTTAAGGAGTCCCTGTAACGCAGTTGGGACAGGGCCTGGCCTGGAGCAAAAGCTATGGAACTGTGTGCCCTTGTGACAAATCACCGGTGCCCTCCAGCAAGCCTGGCCTGGCCTGGCCATGAGGGCAGAGCTTGCCCCCTTCGGTCCCACCCACGTTTGCATGGCTGAGCCCCCACTCAACCCAGAGGGTGGGCACTCGGCCTTTACTTTCCTGTCAATCCCGAGGGCTGCCCAGGGGCGGGAGGGCTGCAGAAGTGCTGGACTGAGTGGAGAGAGACCCAGAGAGCCCGGGGCTGCCCACAGGTCCAGTGGAGTGCCTCTCCCTGGAGGGTCATGGGACCCTGCTCAGGGCCTGACCCCAGGAGAGGAGTCCAGCATGCAGTAGGACATGCCCTGCCCCCACTCCTTGGGAGGAGGGGTCCCCTCTCCTTGGGGAAAGGGGGCCTCCCACCTTGTCTCTTGGAGAGAAATGGGCGGAGCCATAGCTCAGGGGCAGAACCAGCCTCCCCTCCTTCCTGAAAGGGGGGGCGGGACCCAGGCCCGGGTGAGCCCCAGTCCTGCAGAGGGAGCGTCCAGGGCTGGCGCAGCAGGAGGCTCCCGCACAGGCGGCGGGCAGCCCTCTTTATCATCTGCAGCGAAGCACTTACAGTCAATAAACGGGCTAATTAATTCTCTTCAAAGACCTCTCAATTATTCATCCTGGGCTACAGAGAGAGCAATTAGAGCGTGTCCTCCTCACAGCTCCGGACACACTGCAGCGGGGCTGGGCCACGGTGCTGAGCCCCTGCCTGCACAGCCTCAGGGGCCTCCAGGGGCCCCTCCGGGATGGAGGCGGGGCAGGCCGGTCCTGCGGGCCCAGCAGACGGGCTCTTCTTTCTCAAATCTGCGAGCAGCCCACATCGCCATCCCCACTTCTCAGGCGAGGAAGGCCAGACCCTGAGGGTCAGCCCCCTCTGTCCAACAGCCCATCAGGGCCACCTGTGGGCACAGCGCCAGGCTCTGGGCCTGCAGCCCACCTTGGGGGGCTTCCAGTGCCCGGCAGTGGGACCCCGGGGCCTGAACGGAGCCCTCTGTCTCTAGGACAGAGGTTGTGCTGGGAGAGGGACGGAGGGAGAGGGACCAGCCCCTGCCACCCCAACAGCAGTGGGGTCCCCCTTGGAGAGCTGGAGCCCAGCCTTGGCACACTGGGAGTGGCCCTGACCCCAGCGAGTCCCCTCCCAGGAGGGGGCCTTGTGTCAGGAACTACTGTCCTTTCTCTCCTGCAACTTCCTGACGCTGTTCAAGCAGGCTTGCTGGGGCCTTGAGGGACAGGGCAGCTGGCCTATCCCCTGCACACCTTCTCCTCGCCTTCTCTCTGCCCAGGTCCCCACTGTCGGCTCTCACTCCCCCAAACTCCCCCTTAGAGCATCTGCCGGCAAGCGGAGGGTTAACTCCCAGCTGCTCCCAGACCGCGAGAGTGGGGGTGGGGGCTGGGGGTTGGGGGGCGTGCCTGTCGGGAAGTATGGATTTCTGCAGTGGTTTTACTGGAAAAGCTGTAGCTGAAGGTGGGAGGGGTCACCATGGCAACTTCTGGCTAAGGGAACAGGTTGGCTGCTGGGGACCAATTCCTCTAGGGGCCCAAGGGGGCCCGGCAGGCGCTTGGCACCCAGAGGCCCCACAGCTGCCTCCCAGGAGTCCTCACCCTTTGGGGAAGCAGAGAGACCTTCTCCAGCCTGGAATGACCGCCTCCCCCGCCTCCCTCCGGCGACAGCTCCCCAGCGCTGGGCCCCGGCCTGCGCCACCCCAATCGCAGCCCCCGCCCCATGCGCAGTTAGAGGGACCAGTTACCCCGCGGCCGCCTGGGAGCTGGCGGGAATCTCCCTCCGGAAGGAGCTTTACCCCTGGAAAGAGCCTCGCCTCCGGGGCCTGGGGCGAAATTTGGGAGTGCCCTGAATGAAGCTGCCCTCCGCGGCCCGGCCCTATCCGGGGAGTCTAGGATTCCAGGGGGCTCAAGAGCTGACCCCACCGTCCCCCACCGGGAAGGTTATGGTCTAAGCGGCCAGTTCAAGGAAGTTCTCCCAACCCCCAGCGCCAACACGCATCGCCCCGCGGCGAGGGTCCTCGGGAAGCCCGAGGTGGGGTGGGGACAAGCAGCGCCCAGGCAAGGGGGACCCTGGGTGCACCTCCAAATCCGACACCCCGCCCACTCGCCACCCCGGGGAATTCCAGGCGGCTGGGGTCGCACCGGCCCAGCGCCCCACCCCGTCGAGGCAGCCCCCAGTCCTCAGGTCAGGACCCTCCGCTGCGCCCTGCCTGGGCGCGGGAAGGACCTTGCAGTCGGCCAGGGCGCTGCGGGCGCTGCCGGTGGGAGGGGCCTGGGACTCCTGGGGTCCTCCAGGCTCAGGTTTCTGGGGCTCCACGGGGCGGAGGCATTGGCCTCGGAGCCCGCCTCCGCCCCACCCCATGCAAATCCTGCCGGCGCAGGGTGGGCGAGTGCGAGGGGGGCGTTGTGTGTGCCCGGGAGGCGCTTCCAGGAATCTGCGAGGGCGCTGCCCCAACGGCCAGGAAGAGAGGGCATACCGAGGGCACAGGCAGCGGGGGGCCGGGCGGGAGGGGGCCCACGTGAGGGGCAGGCCCGGCCCCCCACCCACTTGGGCCCGTGGGGGCACCAGTCGCCGCTCTGCTGGAGAACCTGCGACGGGGAACTCCCCCGAACCTCCATTTGCTCCGCGGTAACGGGGCAGGATAAAACCACTCACTCTCCAAGGGGTGCGGAGCGCCCAGCAGACCGTGGGTGCCCGGCCCGCTCACGGGTGCGGGATTCACGGCTGCGCCTGTTCTCACCTCCCCACTCCCATTAGGAAAATCCCGGGACCCCTCTTAAGGCCGCTTAGGTTGCTGCTGAGAAGTGGCTCTGCGCCCTCCTTTTCGTCCACCAGGGACGCACACCAGGCGGGGCCCGCGCGGGCCTGAGCGGTGGAGTAAACCTGGCCCAGGTGTGGCCTCCCGCGGGCCCACACCCAGCTCCTGCTTCCCGACGACGCCCGCCAGCGCCTGAAAGGCTTTAACCGACCACGGATCGGATCGGGATCCTCCCTGCCCTCCCCCGCGAGTCGGTTTAGGGGACGCCTAAATCGGCTTCCCGGCTCCGGCAGCCCCCGTCAAGTCCCCTCCCCGCCCTCGCGCCGCCCCGGGCATCCATCTAGCGCTCTCGGATCTCAGATCTGCCGAATCCCGATAAAACATTTGGGGGAGATAAGTGCTGCATATAAATAATTAAGACCACGTGCATATTCGCCAACAACAAAAAAAAAGTTTAAAACCCCCATTCCGGGAACAGCTGCGTGTGTGGGGCCCGGGCGGGGCTGCGGAGACCCGCCCCCACCCACTCGCTCCGCCCCGAGCAAGCCCGGCCCCCAGGTCTGGGGGAGGGGCGGGGGGCTGTCTCCCTGTGGGGCTCAGGCGGGCGGAGCGACAGCATGGGATGGGGAGACTCGCCCCAGCGTGGGGATGGGGGTAGTCACGTGCCTACCCCAGAGGCCCAGCCCTTAAGCAGGGTCTTCCAACCAACTCTAGTGCCAGGGACCCCCCCACCCAGGAACCCCCCCGCCCCCCCC
>VMDR010000349.1:0-141236 GCA_007922815.1 Macrotus californicus | reverse complement strand
TGGGAAGGATGGAAGAGCTTCCGGCTGCTCGCCAGGCAGTCCTGGGTGTCCCGGGCAGCAGGGTCAGCAGGGGCTTGCCCAGCCAGGCCCTGCCTCCCCGTGTGTGTCCCCTTCCTGTCTGGGTCTGGTTCCCGTCCCGGGAAGGAAGCCCTTACACCCCTACTCTCCACACTCTCATCCACATCTGCTCAGGTGTTTCCTTAACCTTCACCAGGTTCCAAGCTTTGTGCTGGGGTCCCAAGGACAAATATGCAGGCCTTGCCCTTCAGTTGCCCTCAGCCTGGTGAGGGACACCTGCAAGAGGTAAGTCAGGTGCAGAGAAAGAGGCAGAGAAGGGGATGTGTCTTTGCCAAGGGTCGAAAGCTATCATGGAAGCCCTCCTGGAGGAGGGCGGCAGCAGGGTGGCACCTGGAAGACAGATGGGGCTGCCAGGTTCAGATGGGGAGGAAGGCTGGGCAGTGCCTCCAGGCCCTCCCCACACTGTCCCCTGCTGGCTCTACCCACACCTGTGGTGCCCACAGCCCGATCACTGAGGCCTGGATTCCAATCCTCACTCTGCTACTTTGCATCAGGGACTCCAACTTGCAGGCCTCAGTTTCCTCACCTATAAAATGGGGACCATGGTCTCAGCCATGCAGAGCCCCCTGGGGCATCCACCTCCAGTGCTCTATCCCCAGCGGGATACAGTGGCCCCCCCCCCACCCCGCCCCAGCACAGGCTGGCAACCCTACCCCAGGCACCCAGCAGATAGAGACTGGTGGGTAGGTTGAGACCTGGGAGTTTTCTCCCTGAACTTCCTTGCTCAAGGACAGCCAGTCCCTGCAGGGAACCCCAGCCCCTGCTCACCCAGGACTCGGGGATGTACCTGGCATCTTATATGGTCCACCACCCACCTGACGTGGATCACGTGACACACAGGCCCTGCAGGAGCATAACCAATGTTTGTCTGTGGCATTCATCTCTCCCGTGATGAAGCTCCTCCCGGGGACCCAGGGCCGGGGAGACAAGTGTGCGTGCCCTGGCAGGTGCAGCTGTGGGCACTGTCATTCGCTCTGAGGAAGGGATGCCTGGTCCCTGAGCAGAAGGCCGGGCACGGCAGCCTCCCTGACACCCGTGTCATGCCAGCTCGAGACCTTTCCTGGCAGCAAGCCTTCCAGGTCCTTGAATGCAGGGCCTTGCTTCATCCCGCCATTGAGGACTTTGGGCTCGGCACGCAGGTGCACAGGACAAGAAATCATCCACCTAGGACATGTGAACTTCAGACCTCACACTGTTCGGGTCAGGCGCTGAGTCGGAGCTGTGTGAGCTTGTCACCCTGATGTACGGTCAGCTCCCACAAGTTCCCACGACTGTGTTACTGTTACCTGTGTTATAAAACGTTCACAACCGTGGACATTTTAAAAGGATGAAATTTAGAGATAAGCACAAAACCCTCCCACCCCCGGGGACCATGCTGCATAACTCCCTTTGGAGACCTTGGGCTCCCCAGCATGTGGGGTCCCCAGCACCTCCCCTACTTTGGCCCAGTCCCCAGCCTCTCAAGTTCCAACCTTCCTTCTTCCTAGAGCCATCCTGTCAATGGCTGGGGGCTGTGCCAGCATGCCCAGAGGGCCCCCCAGCAAGGGCCACTTTCCGCCCTCTGCAGGACGGCTGGGGGAGACAAACTGGATTTGTCTGTGGCACAGGGGACAGAAACAGGCCAACCAGGGACTAGATAACAGAAGGACTGGGGTTCCTTATCAGACAAATTTCCCAGGCGGTTAGGGCACAGAACGAGGGTGCTCTTCAGCACTAGATAATCCGGGTTTGGATCCCACCTCTGGGGTCAATGACAGATCGGGAAGCTTGATCTAGAACCCACTGTGGATGCCTGCTCTCTGCCAGGCCCGAGGGGTAGTGGAGGAGCCCTGGTCCCCTGCTTTGCAGGATCACGAGCAGCCAGCCTCATCCTTGGGTCCTTTGTGCCCAGCACACGGTCGGCATCTGGAATAGGACCTACCCCCAGAAGACAGGCCGCCGTGGCCATGTCTCCCGTCTGAGCCCCCTGTCCTCGCCACCTGGTGGGCCGAGGGGCCAGGGCAGAGGCCCCAGGAGCAGGCGAGGGCCCCACCAGCACGGAGCTGACCTAGCGCTTCGGCCCAGGCTGAGTAACAGGAAACAAGAGGCTGGTGCCAGTAAGCGAGCGATCCGAGAGATTAGAGGCCTGCTGCCTGGAGTGGAGGACAAGTTACTGGAAGGGGGAGGAAGCTGCAGCCGTGAATAATGCCAGACCCGTCGATGCCTCAGTGTCCCCAGGGCCGGGGCCCAGCTGAGCACTCCTGCTGGGGCCCTGGGAAGGGGCTGGTGGGGCAGAGGCCACAGGGCGGGGCTCTAGTTGCAGCCATGGGGTGGGGGGGTGAGCCTGGGAGGGCAGGGTCCAGCGGGCCGGCCAGAAAGGCAAAGGGTCTCCCAAGCTCTGCAGAGGGTCCCCTGGGCCCAGTCCCCAGGCCTCCATGCATCCCTCAGCCCCCAACCCCCAAGGAAGCCCTTGAAGGGGGGACCCACCCCTGGGCTTGCTTGGCTCCCCCCACCTTCCTCCCTGCCCCCACCCTGAGGCTGATTCCTGGAAGGCTGGCTGCTTCCCAGCAAAGCAGAGGGAGCCCTGGGGCGACTGTCCCAACGGACTTCCCAGGATTCCAGCTGCTCCACCCACCAGGCGCCAGGCCTTTACCCTGGGCATTTCTGCCCCTGGGGCCCCCCAGAAGCCCTTAAGACCTGGAGCTCCCCATGACTCCTCCCCACTGGACTACAAGCTGTGGGTGCCTTGGTGGGAAGGGTCAGGCCCCCAGCCCCTGCAATCCCAAGAGGCTGAGCACCCCCACCCCACTGCCACCTTGCGCAATGTGGGAGGGACCCTGAGAGGCAGTAGAGGCCTCCCATCCCCGAGGGGGAAAGCTTAGGGATGGAGGGGCAGGGACAGTTGTGCACCAGGCGCCCTGAGGTTCACAGGCCAAAGGCCTGCCCGAGGCCACTTGCCTCCCGCCCTCCCCTCCCCTTCAGCCCCAGGCAGCTGCTCCTCCCTGCAGTCGGTTCTGCGATTCCCACCCTACCAACCTGGGCCCGGGTGCAACAGCCATCCCAGAGCAGCTGAGCGGCCCCCCGGGGTGGAGGGAAAGCAGCTGCAGAGTGCGACAGGCGACTCCCCCTACACACCCCTCAAGCTGTAGGCAGAGCTGGTGGTTATAAGGACACAGCTGGTCCACAAGTGTAAACTTCCTGGGAAAGGCAGCACTTCCAAACTTTAGAAGATCCTTAGGAGAAGATCACCATGACCCTGAGGAGAGGAAGGAGTTCCTGAGGCCCAGGGCTGGGGTGGGGGGTGTACAGGTAAGGACATAAAAGGAAGAATTTGCCATCTGTCAAGAAGCACGCACAGGAGCCGTCACGGCGGCCAGAACGTGCACAGTGCTCAGCTTCACTAGCTGTCAGGGAAGAGCAGATGAAAGTCAGATGAGCCCCACTCATCCGCCCAAATGGCTAGAGCTGCGAAGTCTGATAAGGCTCAGTGACGGGGACGGTGACAGGTGACGGGAAGGTAGGAGCGGAAAACATTTCAGCCTCGAGTAGAGTAACGATGCTGGAGATGAGTATCTCTGCCCCAGCGGCTCCGCCCCAGGCAGCCGCCCTCCAGGCGAGCAGGTGCTCCGGGAAGCAGCAGGTTAGTCAGTCGGTCTGAAAGCCAGCTCAGGTCCCCAACCGGTGGAGCGGGGATGTCAGCTGTGGCCCAGGCACACCGTGGAAAAGCACACGGATGCACTAGATCAACACGCGTGGATCTCATGGGCTTAACGTCCCCCCCTGAAGGAGCCAGACAGACAAGAGTACATGCCCAGTCACTTTGTATCAAGTTCAAAATCTAGTAGCCTCAGCTCATATTAAGGGATCCACCATGGTGGCAAAACCATAAAGAGAAGTGGGTAATATGATCACAAAAGGCAGCGGAAGTGAATGCCAGGATGCCAGAGCCTTCTGGCATCCTGGCCATGGTCTGTGTCTTGATCAGGGTGGCAACGACGGGAGACTCCATTTTACGTTGACTTGTAAAAGTGAACACACACTTCTGTGCCTGTGGCGTGCTAGCTCGTAACTTAAAACGACGGAACAAACCCAGGTGTACTCCAACAGCCCCGGATGGGGCTCCGCCACTTCCACCCACCCTGCCCCTGGCCCGCCCGGTCCAGGAGCCCACGGAGCAAGGAAGAAAGTGCCATGGTTCTTCCTTGGCCGGGACAGTGCGGGGTCCCTCGCTTGCCTTGGCCTCAGGCCACCATGGGCTGTCCGTAGACCCCACCTGCTGAGCAGCGGGATGCAGCCCCCTCTCGCCCTCACTGCCCCCCTCTCTCCTGACCCCCCAGCCTGTCTGGATTTCCCTAGACGGCTCTGAAGAGGACCCCTCTGATATACTGTCTTGTTTCTGTCACCGCTGAGGGGGACACAGGTCTTGGGGAAATCTTGCTACCCATGCTCCCTCCCAACAGCACATGGGGCCTTGACCTGGGGCAGCCCCGACAGGGGTCAAGTGCATGCCCACGGCCTGCTTGTCCTGGGCCCCAGATCCAGCATTCTCTCCTTTGCCTCCTCCCAACCCGCCCAGTCCGGGGAGATCAAGGTGCTAACAGCTCTCGCGTCACGTGCAGGCTGTCGGGCTGGACCCAGGCCAGCATCCTATAGATCCCATGGGGTCGGGGCCAAGAGGATGGGCTGGGGAGGACGTCCCCCAACCTGTTTACCAGGACCCAGGCCGCTATCTCCAGCTCCAATCTGCTGCCTCGCTTTATCTCGGCCGGGCCAGCGAGGTTCCCAGCAGCAGCCTCCTGCCATCACTTCCTGCCAGAGGCCCGGCCTTCCAGGAACACGCGCACTGCACTCCGCTCGTGCGTGTGGGAGCCCACACCCCAGTGCCTGCACCTGGAGGGGTGCCAGGGAGCCTTGGGGCGCTGTGAGAGACAGCTGCCCCAGGGTTCACGTGTTGTTCCCCCGGCCAGCTTGCCCTGCTTCCTCCCACTGCTTTGGGGAGACGCAAAGATCTCAGAAAGGCCAGGGAGGGGGTTATCCCTGGGACCCCAGGCCTTCCCACGTGGAGGAGCTGAGGCAGGACTGGCGTACGCTCCTCACCCGTTCCTGGTCTCCCCTGCACTGGCATGCAGGGCCTGCCCCCTGCCTTGGACAGCAGCGCCATGTCCCGAGCTCCTGGGGTCCCCTCGGGAAGCTGCGCCATGAGTGCTGGTCTCCTTGGTCATTCAGCTCGAATTCCCGAGGCCTGTGGGCTGGGCACACAGAACACTCCAAAGGCCGAGAGCACCCCAGCCCCTGCCCATAACCCACGGGCAGTGAGGAGGGGCGTCGTAATCCCAGAGCAGGGTTACCTCCTTCCCCTGCTGGGCTGGGTTCGGGGGCTTCCTGGAAAAGGGGTGTTTCAGCTGAGACCTGTAGACTGAGAAGGTGGGAACCAGGGACACCTGCCCATGGTTGGGGAGTTTCCAGGCGGAAGAAATGTCAGGTGTAAAGGTCGGGGTGAGAGAGAGGTGTGAGGGAGGCAGCTGGGAGCAGGAGGGTAGGGGAGTGACCCTGGGGTGGGGCAGGAGGCCGCCTGGCCCAGGGTGATGGCTGTGGGGGAGAAGGGGACAGCTGGTGGGTGGGGTGGGGCAAGTCTGCATGGAGGCCGGAGATGATCACGTGGTCTCCAGGGGTGGGGGCTGGTAAGCAGACTGGACCCTCCTTTTAAGAAGAGGAGGGAAGGGGTCAGCTCGGTGACCTGGGCAGTGGGGAGCGGCAAGTTCCATGGGCTGCACAGGGGACTTCCAGCTTCTCATCCCTGCCTAGGAGCTGTGGATTGTCCCCTACAATCCTGTGGGGCTACAGGATGACTCAGATCTGACATAGTCAGGGACACACCCCCCCAAATACACAGGCACGCGTCACACAGGCACCCACGTCTACCTGCATGGGGATACGCTGCCCACATACCCACCCCACAGACACGGGCACACAGCAATCCTTGTACATAGATGCATACACATGCACACAGGTAAGCAAGCCACACACACATGTGCACACACACATGTGCTGACATGCACACACATGCATGTACAGCACATGTGTCCACCCCCCCCCCACCCCCCCGCACACACATAGGCCTAGACAACCGCTGAGACCAAGGCTTGGTAGGAGGGTCTCCCCGCACGACAAGGCCTCAGAACATGCCTCGTTGCCCCAGCAGTGCCTCCAACCCTCCCCCACCTCCCTGCTCCCTCCACACCGGGGCAAGGTGTCACTGGGACAAGGTGTCACTGGGACAAGGCAGGGTTGGGCCAGTTACCCTGGGACTAGGTAGGAGGTGACCAGCAGCTGCTGGGCAGAAGGAATCTCTGTGGGGCCCCAGCTTCCCCCAGGAAGGGTCAGCTCTCAGGGAGACAGCCTGGCTGTGGGAGGACAAAGGCCTAGTCCGGGGACTAGTAGTGTCGCCTTGGTGGCATTCTCAGATTGCCCTAAACTGCCTGCCCAGACCTCTGCCCAGGTTGCTGCAAGGGTTAACAGGGAGGTTGCATGAGCTGTGAAGCACCTGCAAGCAGAAGGGAGTGCCCAAGCACCCAGATGCTGGTCCCTTTCTCCTCGGCCCATGACCCAACCCCGCCCTTCCTTCCCACAGAGGCCTCTGCTCCCCACCCCCACTTCCCAGCAGCAGGGCTGGAGCCAGACCGAGATAAGGGGCTTGTTTCCTAAGGGCCTGGAATTCAGTGGAGGTTGCGGGTCAGGGCCAGAGGGGCACTGGAATGGGGGAGGGCACAGAGAGCCTTGCCTTCAGAAGGGGTTCGTTCCTTGGGGCCACAGATCCTACAGGGACTTGCATTTGTGGCCCTTCAGGATGACCCTGCGGGGCACGGGGCAAGAGGGGGCGAGTTCTGGGGAGGCTGCCAGACCCTGGACGAAGCTGTTGGGCTCCACCTCCACCCCTGCTCACTTCTCCAGCCAGGCTGGCCTTCCTTCAGGGCCTCCGACACTCCAGACGCCTCCCACCCCAAGCCTGTGCCCTCAGTCTGCGGCACCATCCCCTATGCCTTCTTACTGCCCTGCTCTGCTTCCCACACTCAGCCCAGGGAGCCTGGGCCAGGCCGGGCCTGGGGCAGCTTCTCCTAGGGCTGCCGTCCTCCCTCCCGGTGAGCCTCCGTCCTGCAACGACCTGAGCTCCGAGGGCAGGCTGCTCTGGCTCTCCTTTGTCCCAGAGGGACCGGAGCAGGCATTCACAGAGCTCAGACCAGGGTCAATGACTGAGGAAGGACGCATGGCCTCTTTGCTCAGGGGTGCCCTGACTGGGTCTGCGGCCTCTGGGACTGGCCACCTCACCAGGGGCATGTCTGCACTCCGGTCCCTCCGGCGTCGGGCACTGCCCCTCCAGGGCCGGGGTGAGTGGAAGGGGCTGTCTGTGCAGCCCTCTGATTCTGCCTCCCTTTGTGCCTGTGAAGTCAGCTGCACCATCGTGTGTCCCTCTGCCCCGCACCTGGACAAAGCCGGGCACACAGTAGGTGCTCTGCAAATCGGCTGCGTATTTTATTATGTATTGTGTATTATGTACTGAAAACACAAACGTCAAAGTGGCTCAGAGCTGGTCTCTGGAGACGGCAGCACCGGCCAATTCCTCATCAAGTGAGCTCAGGCACGGTCACCAGCTTCTGTGTGTCCCAGGGTCCCCATCTGTAAAACCAGGGTGATCCCGGTACTTGTCACCTAGGGCTGAGGGGAGGCTCAACTGCGCGGACGTTTGTAAAGTGCCCAGGCCAGGTCTTGGCACGGGGCAAGAGCTGCGGGAGCGTCTGCGTTCTGAAAGCTCGCCCTGCCTGGGCTTCTTCTTGGCCAAGCAGAACCGCCCCCGCTGCGGTCCATCCCGGGATCACCTTGAGCTTCGCCGCGAGGAAGTCCGAACTACAACTCCCAGCACGCCGCGCGGCCCTCCCGCCCCGGCTCTCGCGATGCTTGCCACGAGGTAGCCCAAACTACGATTCCCAGCATGCCGTGGTGCCCCCCCCCCCCCCAACTTTGCCCCAGGCCAACCGTGTCCGAAGTTTGGGAAGTCCTGCCATGGAGACCCTGCAGTTCCCGGTTGTCCTCGCCTGGGAGAGGCAGGGAGGGGGCTCGGACGCTGCTGCCGCCAAGCTCTGCAGACTGGCCCGGGCCGCGGCCCGGCGGCAAGGGGCAAGCTGGGCGCGGGCATCTAGGAGCTCCGCGGGGGTCCCGACACACATGGTGGACCTGCGTAGCGATACGGTGACCAAGCGCCGGCCGACCAGGAGGCATGCCAAGGTCGAGGCAGTCTTGGGGGACGACGACTATGGCGAAAACCCTACCGTCCAGGGTTAGCCCGGCATCAGGCCGGGGGCACGGGGTCATCTTGACGACCCCAGGCGCTGTCCGTGGTGCTGGCGGGAGGGGTGACCTGGAGCGCACGGAGCGGCGGCGGCTGCAGGCGAGGCTTTGATCTCTGCGTCCCTGCTGCTCACTCTGGCCCATCCTCCGAAGTCCTGGTAGAAATCTACAGAATCTCGGGTCCCACACCGGACCTGCGGAGCCAGAATATATATTTTTAATTAATTATTTTTAGACAGAGGGGAAGGGTGGGAGAAAGAGAGAGAAACATCAATGTGTAGTTGCCACTTGCAGGCCCCCTCCTGGGGACCCGGCCCACAACCTAGGCGTGTGCCCTGACTGGGAATCGAACCAGCGACCCCTTGGTTCATAGGCCGGCACTCAATCCACTGAGCCACACCAGCCAGGGCCTGAGCCAGAACCTTTATGTTAACAACGTCCCCAGGTGATGTGTGTGTGCACATTAAAGTGTTGCCAACAGCCTGATGAGGTGGGTGTTAGTCCATTTTGAAGAGGGGCTCTGAGGTGCTGAGCAAGGTACTCAACATCCTGTGCTGAGTACATGGCAAAGCAGAATTTGAACCCACATCTTTTCTAAAACCTACAGCTATCACCCTGCACTCACCCCCTTCCCACATGAAGACAAACAGAAAACTAATCTGGAAAAGAGGATCCTCCACAGGCTGCACCTCCAGAGAAGGGGGTCCTAACAATCTAGGGTGTGTTTGCCAGGCACGGTGACTCACACTCCCACCCTTGGTCAGCAGTTTCTGCCATAACGAGCCGTTGCTGTTGCCGGGTGTGTACAACCCTCAGCCGTGCCAGGGACAAGTCAGAGTCCCCACTGGAGCCCCAAGGGCCTGCAGTAGGGTCAGGTGGTGGTTGGGACTGAGCAGGCATCCAGCCCACAGCCACTGTTGCCTGGAACTTCAAAGATGCTGAGCCCACTGCTCAGCAGGCAGCCTGATGTATAAACAGTCACTGCCAGCAGCCGGGTGGGGGAGGTCCTGGGCTTGACAGGCACCCACAGAGAGCGCCTTGGGAACTGGGGGGTGAGGGGAGGCCTGGGACAGCAGGGGAGGAAGTGCTGGCTCACTGGGTGCGAAACAGCAGAGGCGGAAGTAGAGTGGTGAGAAAGGAGTTGAGGATAGGACCAGGAATGTGCTGGAGTGCAGGGGGCACCCTGTCCCTGGAGGGGGAAGCAGAGGCCAGATCCCACCCACTTTGAATGCCATGCTGAAAGCTTTGTACTTGATGCCACTGGAAGGGAGTGCCACAGTGAACTTTAAAGCAGGAGCCCCAAAACCCCATCCCCCAGCCCCCCCAGAGTCTCCCCTTCGGCAGGCTCCAGTCCTTCTGTTCTGGGAGAGGAAGTCAGCAATGAAACCGCAGGGCCCCACCTGCAAGGGGCTGATGGGAAAGGAAGTAAGACAGGTGTGAGATCTGAGTGGGTCAGGGGGGTTCAAACCACAGTTCCAATGTGGGGGGACCATGGCCCAGGAGGAGGTGGGGTGCAGGAGGGAAATGAGGGGCCTCCGGGCCGGATACCTGGTTACTAAGACCACAGGCTGTGCAGCGGGCTGACTGGGGCTCCAGTCCTGCTTGGCCACTCCGGCACAGGGTCCTCACCGGGGAGCCGTTAGCAAAGCCTCGGGGCCAGTGCCAGCATTGGTGGAGCCCCCTCCTGTCCCACCCCTTCCCTCAGAGCTGCAGGAAAAGGCAGCCAGCTGGAGGGGCAGAGGTGAGGGGAAGTGGGGGAGGGGGGAGCAGACCTGGTTTGTGTCCACCAGCGCTGTGGCCAACCTCATCTCTAGTGAGCGAGGGCGACATCCCTTTGCCTTCCAGGGCCTCCCTCCATGCTTCCCCCGTCCGTGCTGGGGGCTGTGACCACACCAGAGGTCCCAGCCTTCCTGTTGGTGTCAACTAGTGAGGCCCCAACAGGAGACGAGGGAGGGGAGGCGAGTCAGGTCAGTGTGTCCATGCCCCTGCCCAGCTCCCTCCTTGAAGGGTGTCCCTGAGCCAGGCAGGGGTCCTCTCCATGCACCCCCATCTGCAGGTTCCTGCCACCCCCTCCTCTCACCCATTCTGGCCTGGAGGTCCTGCACCATCCCTGCTGACTTCCCTCCGCCCTGCCACACCTCTGTGGATTGTTCAAACCCTCCGGCTTCCCAGTGTCCCTGTATGCTCTGTTTCCTGCTGATGGCTGTGCCCAGCCACTGGTCTCCCAAGGAGGCAGGTGATGCCCTGCAGGTGGGCCTCAGAGCAGAGGGCGCAAGTTGGCAAGGCCCAGAGATCATAGGACGGTTACCCTAGACTTGTGCAGTTCTTTAGTGGGACCGTTTTCTGGCACACGGCAGTAAGGTGCCTTGGAGGGGCGCTGTTCCCTAAGTGGCACTTGGGAGTCAGCTGTGGCTCTGGAGCTCAGCCTGGCTGAGCTGCATGGGGCCCATGGGGCCTTGGGACCCTGTGCCAACACTGCCCCCACCTGTCTAAGTGATGTGTCACTTCAGGCATTGGGGCTCCTAGCTCTTCCTCAGGCAGAAGTGTCACCTCTACGTGTATAAGCAAGGCTAGGTGGCTTAGGTAAGGACCCGGCAACCCTCCCCTGGGAGCAGCGCAGGGTGCTTCCCAGGCACTGGGCTGGGATCTGGGATGGCCTCTCCAGGTAGACGAGGAGAGCCATTCCCAGATTGACCACGTGGGGGCAGCAGCGGCTCAGACGCGGGCAGAGCTGCTGCCCCCTAGTGGCCACTTGGAACACTGGGAGCCCATGGTGGGAGGGACAGCACTCTCTCAAAAGAACAGGGCTGTTCCGACCGGCCTCCTCCATCGCTGGGACACCGGTGCCCACGTCCACAGCACAAGGGAAGGCTCCATGGCCCGGCACTGAGGAGGCCGACAGGGCAGAGGAAAGAAGCGCCCTGGACCCCTGCACCTGACCCCCATCCACCATCCACACACACCTCAACATTGCAGACATGCACCCCACCCCTTCCAGACCTGCCCATGGCAACCGGGACCTGGTCGGACTGCAGGACACCCACAGCTGCTGCAGGGTAGGGGACAGGTGCTCCCCTGGCCACCTGTGCCAGGTAGGCCCGGCCCCACCACTGCTGTGCCCTCCCCTGGGATCTGGTCCCCTCTGGCACTGGAGGTGGGTGTTCCTCAGGGGTCAGAACTGATGTGGTCAGGGGACATCTGTGGACCTAGGCTACAGAGGTAAAGGGACTTATTGCTACATTTTAGGGCCCCTCATGCCAGAACTTTCTGCAAAAGAGCAGAGAACCTCACTCCCCCTCACCTGTCCCCCATAGCAGCACCAGCTTCCACCTGGTCCCTGGGCCGGGAGGCTGACCTCGGCTCACAGGTAGGACGGAGGGCACTGCCTCCCTCTCCAGATCTGCTCCTCACTGCGAATGGGACCGGCGCTCCTCTCTCATGGAGTCGGGGGCTAGGGGCACTCAAATAAGAGGCACTCATCCCTGCGGCCACAGCAAGCATTTGGCCCACCTCAGCACAAGAGAAACATGAGATGAAATGATTGTCCTCCCCACCCACAGAGGGCCACACAGCAGCAGTGACAGCTCAGGTTCCAGGTGACCAAACTGGTCACCAGCCCCTCTCCTGGCCCCAACCCCTTGTGCTTCCTCAAGGAGCCAAGCCCAGAGGCCTTCTGGAGCCACGTTCTCCGGCCACTGGTCCCCCAAACCCTGCCCCTCTGCCCTCTGCCGCATCTTGGTCTCAGGTGCCCCTCCTGGCCTGGTGCTGCGGGGTCTGGGGCACCTGGTCAGGGACAGCTGGTAAATGCTGTGGTGGCTCCGCCCCATCCTGGAGTGCTGTGACTCTGTATCTCTTTCTCCAAGGTGGGGATGCTTCTGGGCCCTCCCCCTCCCACACACAGGAGGGAGGGGGTGCTCACAGCAGGAGGCGCTGTGGGGCTCTGAGCACCTGTGCAGGCAGCCGCTGGTCCTGGGCCCCTTCACCTCCTCCCCAGATGGGGCCACACTGTCTGCTCCTCCTTGTCCCCTCCATGGCTGTAGGCAGGAGCCTCAGTTCCCCGCGGGGGCATTCCCAGGGCTGCCTGGTGTCCTCATAGCCTGACGCTGGCTTCCTCACCACACAACCTCAACACTGCACCTTGCCCCCACACCCACCCTCGGGGAGCTCTGGGATCCTCGCAGCCACCGACATTTGACATTAGTCTTCTCCAGGGTCCTGTCCTCAGAGCCCTGGCCCACCCACAGTCTGAGAGGCCGGGAACTAAACACATTGCACCCCCAGCCAGACCAACCCGCCAACCCAACCAACCGGCCAGGCCAGGCCAAGCTGCTGTGGGGTCCACAGGGGGCAAAAGTTAGGGACTCATGAGCCAGGAGACCTGCCCACAAGGCCAGGCCAGGCCCTGAATCTGCGGTGCAGGGCCACCCCCCCACCCCACCATCCACCGCCCGCCTGTACGGACTGGGAGTAAGGAGCTGTGCCTGCAGATGACTCTCTAGGTGCACACACGCACACATGCACACACAGGGTCTCTGGACGGAGGGACACACGCACACAGCTGGTAGCAGGGGTTTGGCCCTTGCACTGTTGGTGGGTCAGAGGTGTTCATGGCCTCTCTATCCTAGAAATGCCTGGGAGGCACCCGGCTGGCACCGTGCACGGAACATTCACTGCAGGACAAATGCGCAGTGCTGCTGAGGGCAATGAGGAATGTTAACATAGCAGGAGGGGAGCCCCACCGAACCCTCCAGCTCTTTGCTTCTCAGTGGGACCCCAAGATGGTGCCAGCCCCTGTGCCCCCAGGAGCTCCTTATGATCTTTACAGCAATGGAGGTGGGGGGCGGGGGAAGGGAAACAGGACAAGAGAGGCCACCCCCACCCCCTGGCACACGCCCAGACTCCGGCAGGCCCTGAAATGGGGCTGTTCTGGACTTCAGGTGCCGCATAGCCCGAGGACCCTTCTCCTCTGTCACCCCGATTTCTCTGCCTGCAGGAAAGTGAGCTGACTCAGCCCCCACAGACCAGGTATGGGCTGGCCACCTGGCCTCCCGACTGTCCAGCCCTCCAAGCAGACCTCTTCTGTGACCTGCGGGCTGGGGTCTCAGCAGAGCCTCCCAACCCCCAGCCTGGGTGCGGCCTCTATTCAACAAGGCTGCAGCCAAAACCCAGGGCCCAGGCCTCTGCCAGGTGGACCACCCAGCCCCCCACCCCACTAGGACTTCCACACCTGCTGTGCAGGGCACCCGCGGCCCCTGGCGATCTCGGCCCCCTCCCAGGGAGCTGCAGATGGGACGCTCTGGTCCTGCAGGGCTGGAAGGAGCAGCAGCCACTCCCAGACAAGGACAGAGGCTTGAGAACAAGGGACAAGCCATGGTGTGCCCAGCCCGCTCGCTGGGTCACTCCGCTTGCCTGCACTGCAGATACGAAGGGGCTCTCGGGCCCGCTGTCTCCTCCCACCTTTGGGGGTGAGTGGACAGAACAGAGGCTGGGAGCCCCACCAGCCAGCGAGGGCACCTGGCCCTTTGCCCCAGGGTGACACGGACCCTGGTCTCCCTTCTGTAAAATGGGTGAGCAGTGAGTACTGTCAAGGTGACTGGATGGCGGGATAGGCAGGTAGCACACGGCGCTCAGCACCAGGTACTTAACAGACGTACCTTACCTGCCTCTCTCTCTGCCTTCCCCTCCCCAAGACAGGGGTAGCTTCTCCACCTGACCCAGGTCCCCAGGAATGGGGACAGCTGTGGCACACTAGGATTGATGGCACAGGGGCAAATGCAAGCTACACCCCAAGCTTTGAGGGAACCACTGAGCACCCTGCCCTGCTCCACCTTAACCCCCTTGGGCACCTATTTCCTCTTTGGGACTCACTTTCTCATCCCTGAAGGCAGCCTGGAGGCCCAACGGGGCAGGGGAACCCAGCTCTGCCCAGCAAGAGCAGCCTGAGTTCTTGCCCCCAGCTCCCTGCCTGCCCCCAGGGCCCCCTCCCAGCCGGGACTCCGGCCAAGCCTGCAGAGCTGGGATGCCCAATCCCAGGATGCAAAGGGAAACTGAACCCCTCTCTGATCCCCCAACCTTCCTGCCTGGGACTCAGATGGCCACAGAATGGGGGGCACTAGGCTGCCGGCTCAGGCTGAGGGCTCGGGCTGCTGCAAGCAGGAGATGCCGCTGAGTGTCTCGGAGGCGCAGGAGCCCCAGGGACCAGCCAAAGCTGATGCCGATGTCCTGCACGTGCGCTGCTCACTTGCCAGGCTCGCCGAGCCCCTCGGGCTCACAGATAAATGGATCCCACCCCTCTGCTATCGCCAGCTGAGCCCTGAGGTCCGGTCCGGAGGACCTGATGCAGACCTGGGTTCAAGTCCCAGCTTCCCCACCCAGCGGGTGGCTGGCTGACGGTCCTGGGGCATCCCTTTCATCGTTGGGCTTTCAGGGGCTGAAGCCTCCCATCGCCGCCCTGGGAGCTGGATCCCGTGGGCCATCAGAGGGGTCCAGTCTGGGGTGGGGTGGGAGGGCAGGGGCAGCTGGCAAGGGCACTGCAGCAGGAAGTCCTGCTTAGCTCCTGGTTACAAACCCACGTGGGGTGTGGGCAAGTCTCTGCCCATCCATCGCCCACTCAGCAAACACGCTGGAAGCCCGTCCAGGACTGTGTCAGGGGTTCAGGGGGTGGGGCTGGGGAGGAACCAGGGAGTGAGTGCCCAACCCAGGGGCAGACAGGATGTGCGTGGAGGGACGGGCTGCAGCTGTCACGTGGGGGCTGTCGGCTTCAGTGTTGGGCCCTGGACTGTTCCTCACCGGGGGAGGGGCTGCACAGAACCTATGGAGATGGGGTCACAGGTCTGACCCCCACATCCTCCCTGGGGGGGCCCTTCCCAGACAAAGCAGCTCCACGACGTGGGGTCACCCAGGACTTTCCTTTCAGCCCCTTTTCTCTGCCCAGGCGCCTCCAGGCGTGAGGGACAGTCAGTAGAAAACATCGTAGCGAAGTTATTGAAATAGTCCTTCAAACCACATTCAGACAGGGCGGCGGGGAGGGCTGGGGCCTCGTGCAGGGCACCCACCTTTCCCCACAAGGCCGGGTTGGGGCCCGGTGCTGGGGGCTTTCCGGCTGCGGCCATAGCATGGCCTCTGTGCCTCATAGCCACGCTCCTAGCCCCTGCTCGGGAAGCGGTGGCAGTGAGGGGTCCCTCTCCGGGGCACTGGGACTGCAAGGTCAGAAATTCCAGCAGTCAGGCTGGGAAACGCATCTGAACAGCAAGAGGGGCAGGGGCGGGGGCAGGGCTTCTGCAGGAGAGCCGCCTCCTCCTGCAGGGAAAGAAGGCAGACCAGGGCCCGGATATCCACCCACGTGACCAGGATCGACATGGCCTGAGTGGGGTGAAACCCTCTGTGTGTTTGGGTGTGACCCCAGAGACGCTGTTGAGGGAGCTCCCCCTGTGGTGGCATGCTCCCATGCTTGCTCCCAGCGCCCTCCCACCTCCTGGCCTGAGCTGGTCTGCAGGGGTCTCCTCTGCACCCCTGTAAAACTCATGCAGACCAGGGCTCAGCTGTCAGGGCCAGTGGGCACTGTTGGAAGCCGACGGGACCACTGAGCCGCGCACCTCTACAGGGGAGTAGATGCGCCCCACCCCCTCCACGTTCCGTGTGGGGAGCGGGGGAGTGGTCTGCACCCCACCTGCCTTGAAGCCCTGGTTCCAATGTGCACGTGGAGCCACTGACTGGGCCGTCCACTGGGCTGCAGGTGCTGGTCCCTGCGAGGCTCCCTGGATGAGTCCCACCAGTCTACGTCCCTTGAGGTGGGCCCTGGTCATACCCTAGCCCAGGTCTGAAAAGGTGCCGCATTCTCTTCATTAGCTGCCCCCCTGGTCTGCTTGTGGCCCACCACGAGGGCCCTTGGCTGGCTGCTCCGCGAGCACCAAGCCTGTCTCAGGCTACCAGGGCCACCTCAACGCCAGCAGCAGGCCACTACCGCTGAAATCGGGTAGGAGCGGCCCTCTGATGGAAGACACTCCGACTGCAAGTGACAAAAACAGGACTGTGCACAAGCCCCTTTTCTTGGAACTGACACTCGACCCACTGGCCCCGCTGACGGCCCTCCTGACCGCTTGGCCTCCTGCTCCAGGCCAGATGGCGAGCCACCTCCGGGCAGGACCACTTATGTCACCGTCAGACAGCTCCGCACCAACGACCCTGCAGCGCATCTCTTGGCATTTGGCAGACGCCCTCCAACAGGACATGAATTTACGACATCACCCGCAAGGCCCCTCATCCACTCGGGCTCACAGTGAGGGAGGGGGTCCAGCCTGGTAGGCCCCAGGCAGCGTTTTAGCCAATGCCAGCCATTCCAAAGGGCGCTGAGGCCGAGGCTGCAAGTGCCTGCCCTCTCCACCGGCACGGGACAGCCTGTGTCCTTGGTGAGACGTGGCCCTGACCGCGAGGTAGCCACACGGCAATGGGAAGTCTCACCCCTGAGAACCCACAGCCAGGGCTGGGAAGGGCCCCTCAAAGCCACCTCGGGCTCACCTGTGCCTGTCCAGCAGGCCTGGTGATCTCTGACAGGGCTTTGCTAACCAGGAAGCAGGAAGGTGCCCCGATGGCACCTGGCTCCCCCCATGGCCAGGAACGCACCTGCACCCTGGAACGCCCACTCTGTTCCCACTGCCCGCTGCACCTTCCCCTTCCCTGTCCACCCAGAGCCTCTGCCTCGACCCTGGACAAATGGATGCTCAGTTCTCTCCTGTTGCCATGCCAGCCGAGGCAGAGTTCATTGCGGCCTTGGGGCCCCTGTGGACGTGTGCCACACTCGGGGCTGGTGCTGGCTGTTGTCCTCCCACACTTCAGAAAACAAGGCAGGCTGTGAGTTTACCACAGGACACTGAGCCCTCTTTGCGCTTTGGATACTAGATGCAGTGACCGGTGCACGTGAGCCAACCAATGTGAAACTGTCACCTCCGGGGAACAGGTGGGAAACAGCCACAGAAGCTGCGGTCTCAGTGTGGTCCCAGCCACCGGCCCAGACAGTGTGGCAAGGGCTCCTCAGCTCGGGAGCAAGCTCGCCCTGGGGCGGGACAAGGGGTCACCCACCCCGGCGGCTCCAGCTCCCAGCAGTCGGCCCTCACCCCGGCCTGGGCTCAGGCCTCACACCTTGAAAAGTGAGTGCGGACGTTGGACCAGTTACGACAAGCTGGGTGGAGGGGACAAGGAACCCTCCCCGCCCCGTACTGTCTTTACGTCCGGTGGGCTAGTTCAGAGCAGAATGGGAGGTGTCGCTCAGTGAGGGTCAGCGGGGGCCAGACCCAGGTGCGCAGGGCCTTCCTGGCAAAGCCGTCTGAGACGGATGGGGACGGTTCCAAGGCAGCCCTCGCTCCAGTCAGGCAGCTGACCGCGGCCGCGCTGCAGCTCTGGGGCCACACTGCCTGGGCCCCATCCCACCCCGAATACTCACTGGCTGTGTGATCTTGGACAAGCTACCTCACCTCTTTATGTCTCCGTTTCTGCACCAAAAATGTCGCCGATGAGATCGCATCAGACCTCACTGGCCATCGTGAGCGACCTCTTGGAGCACAGCCTGCAAAGCATGTCCACACCACAAGGGGGCGCCCGCCGCTGCCAAGCTGGGACAGGGGGGTGGACTTGGGTTCCCTAGGCTGGCCCGCAGGGCTCTGACTGTGAGTCTGCCTGTGAACCCCTGTCTGTAGCCCCTGCCCGCCTCCCATTCGCCTCGGAGAACCCAAGACCGGAGCACCGGCCAGAAGGAAAGCCGAAGTGCTGCTCTCCGCCAGGGCCAAAGGCTTGGTCAGCCCCCGTCAGTTCGGGCTCCCACACCGGCAGTCACTAAAGGCCAGGCCAACGCCGGTTTTAGAAAATGCGCTTCTGGAAGAGGCAATGTGTGAGGTGCGGCACACTCCGACGGGGCCATGCCAACGCCTGCCAAGCAAAGGAACTGAGGACAAAGACGCCCTTCAGCCTGCTGCTCTGCAAAGCCACCGGTGAGGACCGTGGTTGAAGGAAGTGCCCATGACGGCCCTCAGCTCCAATGCGAGGAGAGGCTGGAGGCCTCTTCCCCTGACAAAGCCACCAGTCCCCTCCCAGCTCAGAGGGGACAACACTCCTCTGCCTGACGTGTGGCAGGAGAACGTCAGCCAGAGGTGATTTTCACAGCTGGTTTATCTGCAGTTGTAATGACCCAAAGAAATGGTCTGGGGCTCCAGTGGCGGCTGGGACACGCCCCTCCCCCACAGGGGCGGGCTAAGAAACCACCATGAAAAGCCAACAATACTTCAAAAACCCAGTAGGGTCCTCAGCCATGTTTAGAATGAAGTGGTTTTTATTTTCAAACAACTGAGATGACCTCCAGAGGCTTCTGACAGGACAGAACACTCCACCCGCAGCTTAGCCCCAGGGAGGCCGAAACCAATCTATCACCTTCCCATCGGGCCGCAGCCCTGCACAAGCTGGCCAGCGGGAGGACAGCGGGGCACCGGAGCAGGGCTGGATGTGGAGGGAGTTGCAGCAATGAAGATGGGGCCAGTCGTGCTGACAGATGGCCCACAGCAGCCCCCCAGTCCTCAGCTCTGAGCCCAGTCACTTAAAAAGGACTCAGGCCACTGTGTTGTTCTGGGGAGGGAGCGACCAGCCTGTGCCCCGCGGCTCACTGGGCTGCTAATCGTGTGGCAATTTCATAAGAGACCATTTCTGCCAGACGATATTTCCTGCTACCCTGCTTCCTGTCTGAATCCACCCCAAGTTCACATCGGTCCCCCCAATTGCTTAGAATGGCCGTGTGCTCACTTAGAATCCTGGATGGTGCTGATCTGTGAAATAGTTCAAACCGCCCAAGAGGACGGCATGTAGAGCCTTGGAGGGGCCGAGGACTTTGTCTCGATTCCCCTCCCCATCACATAAAAACCCCGCTCTTACAGTAAGAAAAGCCAGCTGAGGCTTTCCGACCCCCGTGTGGCGGACGACAAACTGCAGCTGAGTCAGCCAGGGCGGGGCCGCGGGGCCACCCCAGACCCGACCACCTGTCCCGAGACAGCTGCTCGGACCCCCCTCTTAGTCCATGCCAGGGCGGAAACTCAAGTATCACTGAGTTTGTGACCTTGTAAGGGTGCAAACAAGAGAAAACGTTACCTTTAAAATTTTCCCCAAAGGTTTTTCAATACAACTTTTAAACTAATTTATGCCATGTCCTACTTTAGCAAGATTCACATTAGAAAGACAGGCAAAGTGTCAGCCGCCTGTCCCAGTGATGAGCGGGGAATACCTGCTTGCAGGACCCTGGGAACACAAGACCAGAAGCCCCTCTCGTGGGCTCCTCCCACCGCTGCCCACCTGTAGGTGACAGCCCACCCAGGGCAGGGCTCCCTGGAAGAAGCCACCCCACCCTCTTCCAACCAGAGAGGGGCTGAAGCGCCTCACCGGGCCCTGGCAATGCTGGGACCCTGCGGTGTGCCCAGTGGAGGTGAGGGGTCTCCAACTGACCTCAAAGCCAGAGGCCAGCTTTACCCAAAATGCCAGCTTCCTCTGTCCCTCCATCACAGGCGGGGGCCCCCCCTACAATCCAGAGGCAGCCTGGGCTCAGTGCCACCAGCTGTCCCTCTGCGGCTTTGAAGATCACGAAGTGATGAAACAGGGAGGAAAGCCCTTCCCACGCATGGCACAGTCAGAGGCCTGGCAGGCGAGGGTGCTGTAGGCCTTGTCGAAGTGACACCCTACAGAGCACGGGGGACGCAAGAAACGCACACCGTAAACTCAGATTATGCAAATGACACTTTAAATGGTACCCTAATTCTGTTTGTCTGGCAACAACGGACCTATGATTGCATTCACATTGGATCTCGGCTCCACGGCCAGGCAACAGGAAGCCCCGCCACCTTGCCCAGGAAGGGCTCTGTCCACGTGACCGAACTTCTCGCCTTTCCACCCTGACCGCATCCAGGACTGACAACACAAAAACGTCGGAGGAAAAGGAATAAGTCACCAGACTTGGTGACACCAGAGGCGAAGACAGAAGTAGCCTGTGGTCCCACTTCCAAGAGGAAAAGAATATATAGTTTAAATATTCTCATTTCAAAGTTGTGATGTTCTTCTTGCCTAAGTCACGGTGAGGGGCCCAGAGCACAGCCAGTGCCCAGCGGCCGAGCCTCGGCCCACCCCTGGCTGAAGTGGGCGGGGCCTCACTTCCTGGCCCCCAGCTGCTCAATGGCACGGCGGACTTGCTTTGCAGTGTCTTCAAATTCTTTCTGCTTACTGGTGGCCTCCTTTGCCTGGAAATAAAGAACAGACTCATGAAATCAAAACAACAGCTTCCAAATCGCACGCTGTTGATGAGACCAGGGAGACTGAGGCCCAGGGCGGCACAGGCTGGGGTCACCCAGCAAGCCTGGCACAGCCCTGCCCTTCAAGCCTCCCTGACTTCATCTGAGCTCTTCCAGGAAAGGCCCGAGCCCCTCCCCTGCCCAAGGGAGGGGAGCCTGTGGAGCATTAGCTTTCTCCTGAGACACAGGAACCTTCGCCTCCAGCCTCCCCTAAATCTAGCTCCCGACTGCCACTGGGCTGTGTGCGCCCTCCAGAGGGAGGGGAGGGCGGTGCAAAGGGCAGTGTGGCAGCCCACCAGGGACGGCTCCTCCTGCCTTGTGCCTGTCACTTTAAAATCCAACAGCTTTCGTAGCGTAAATGTTTTCTAATAAAAAAAACGATAAAGGCTAATGTGGTAAAGATCACTTTCAACATGTACTTTTTTTGTGTGTTAAATATTGCCCATTATGAGGCCTACTTATTTTAAAAGTAAAAGGAAACCCAATTGCAAGGATGATGCGCTGACGGGAACACGAGACGGCAGCAGTGAGGGGTGGGGGCCTGGCAGTGGATACCCTCCGGCTGAGCCCCCAGAGCCCGTGTGTGCAGGCCGTACCTGGTGTGCCCCGAAACTTGGAGGGCAGCAGCTTCCTTGTACCCCCACCCCACCCCATGCCACGCCCTGACCGCACGGGCTCCCAGCGCGGGTCTCACACGGTGGTGGTGGTGGTGGGGGGGCCTCTCCGCTGGCTCCCAGGACGGACTCCGTTCGCAGTGGCTCTAACTCCCTTCACTTTCCCCGACGACCGAGGCAGCGGTGCTGGTGCAGGAGTGCAGCCACTGGCGCCCGGGCATCGGCCCTGCCGCACCCACCTGTGGCAGCCCTCACAGGCAGGCTGGGGGCCTCGGAGGCACGCAGCACCACGAGGAACGCCTGCCCTCGTCTCCAGCGGCTGCCCATCGCAGCGCCTCCCACACCTCGTTCACACAGGGTCAGCGCACGACCGCCTGCGCCGTGGGGCCCTCACACTGCTGACCCGACACAGGGTTCCCAGCACCAGCTCTGGCCCTCGCCCGCCCTGCAGAACAGACGAGCCTCGGGTGCCAGCCCACCTCAGGGAGTCCCGAGTGCCGAGCCTGATGCAGATAGGCCCTGGTCCCACCTGTCCCGGCACTGGCCCTCACCATCCATTCACACGGGGACACCAGGGGACCTGTTTTGTATCAGTGACAAGTTACCTGCATCAAGCCTCACAACTGGCTGGCAGCCCAGAGCAGCCCTGTTCAACAGAGCTTTCCTCGGTGGCGGGCACCGCCCAGTACAGAAGCCGCTTCGGGGGTGTGGCTGGAGAGCTCCGCTTCAGTGACTGCAGCACGTGGGCCTGGGGCCGCGCCACCCCACGGCCCTGCGAGAGGACCTCACACAGGGGGGCTGAGCGAGGGCCACGTACTTAAAAACCCTTCCTGTTGTGCAGTTTTATAAACCAATTAGGTACGAATAGCTTAACCTTTCTATTCTTTAAAATATATAAACTGTTAAATGATCTGGAAGGAAATAGACCCTATAGAAGCCCATGTTGTTTGTTTGTAACTAAACAAATAAATAAAAACTCACACGTTATTTTAAGTATTCTGTAGTCTGGCTCCAGGGGGACAAAACCAGTTGCTGAATGACCGCGCCCCCAGTGGGCTTCCTCCCCCGCAGGCTGCCCGGCTGCCTCCGCCAGACCACAGGGGACTGAGCACTCGGGAGCCGCCCAGCACAGTGTCTCCCCGTTGGTCTCGACTCCTGCAGCTCCTTTGTCCTTCTCAGTGTCCCGCAGCCGCTTCAGCCTCGCTGGCCACGCCCCCGCCCCCTCCGTCTGCTCAGGCTCCGCTGCTCCCCAACCCACATGGGGCGTCCCTCCTCTAGAGCTGGGCATCCTCGGGACATGCCGGCCAGCCCTAGCCTGTTTCTGCACAGCCTCTGGAAACAGCTGAGGCACAACCCAAAGAGAACGTTGTCTCACAGAAACCACGTGGCCCGCCGACTCCGCCGACCCAGGGCAGCAGGCGCAGTTCCCAGCGGGTCTCCCCAGCACCCCCACCGTGGCCCCCTGGCAAGCAGATAGCGCGCCGCCCCCCAAGCTGGGCCTTTGAGGGACCGAGAGGACAAGGACACAGGACCCCCCGCACATGCTGACCTACAAGGGTATCAAAATGCCCCCCTAGACCCCTGTGGGGCCACCAGGTTGAGTGCAAAGACAGAGGGCGCCCAGTTAAGTTTCACCCTCGCAGGAACGAGTCGTTTTTCGTGAGCAGCCCTCCACCATCAGTCCCTGGGCACCGGGAGTCCCGGTTCCCCCAGCAACCCTTCCCCCTGCACCCGCCGGCTCAGAGCTTTACTCCCCTGACCTCCGAGTCACCCAGGCTGCCCATCCAAGAGTCCACGCTCGCCTGGAGAAGTCCCCTCAGGTTGCAGCGGGCCCAGTGCCTCTTCCCCAACCCGCGCTCTGCTAGGTGTCCCCAACCCCTCTGCCCCCACCTCCCATCTGGACTATCCCACCAGCAGAGGGCACTCCCATTACAGACACTGTCCCCGAGGGAACCCGCTGGCTGGCACCATCACATGGGTGGTCCTTGCAGGCCTGCACACACGCAGCTGAGCGTCGTCAGAAAGGCGAGTGTGTGAGGGGCTGGGAAGGTCAGGGTTAAAGACACTGCATGGCGTGGGCTCTGGACTCTTACTGTGGATCATACGTACAATTTTGTTCTTGGCTCTTTCTTTGTCCAGTTTCAAAAACTCCCCGAGGGTCAGTTCTTCACACGCCTTCTTGAGAGACAGGAAGGCACAGCCCGGTGAGTGCTTTCTATGTTCTGCCCTAGAAAAACCAACACAGGGCACGTCGACCCGAGAGCCAGTAAGGGTGAAGGGCAACAGCCTGTGCTCACAGCCTCACCTGTCGCCCACTCCGCCCCCGATACCCTGCTTGGCTGCAAGAGCGAAGTGAGGCCCGAAGCCGACGGAACCAGGGCTGGGTGCCAGGCCACCTTCCTCCACAGCTCATCCGAGCAGCCCCTCCCTGTGGATGCCACCCCTGCATCCTTGTGCTGACGTCGGCTGCCTGGCGCCCTCCGGCCGTGAGTGGGAAAAGTGCTCCCCGTTGCAGCCCAGAGCCATCAGTCAGGGCCCTCCAAGACCCCCAAGGGACAGTGGGAAGCCGTTGCATTCCACTGGCGTTGTCACATACTCTGCTGGTTTGGATGAGGGCAGGCAGCCCTCTGGCCCGCACCCTCGTTTCCTGCCGGGGGAACTAGCTCTGCGGAGCACCCAGCGCTGAACCGGCACAGCGCTGGGACGGGCACACTGCCACACGAGGTGCGCAGCGACGGCCAACAGTAATTAGAATCTCACGAAAACACGCCAGCACTGAGGAACCCACTCCCCGCACCACCCGTGCTCTCCCTGTGAGTCCTGGCATGCTCACCGCAAGGGAAAACATATGTCCCGCCCACGGCGAGAAGCAACGTGGTTGATTCTCTAGGAAAAAAAACTAAAGTCACCCAAACAATCAACGCTGATGGGGGGCGAGGTGATAAGAGAAAGTGGCATCACGTGGCAGGGACAGCTGCCGCGCTCTCTCTCTGTCCACGCACACGGGACTCTGGCCCTTGCAGAACAAGGTCCAAAGCACCAGGGAGGTAGACCCCTTCGACCATCGGGGTCGCAGCTGGTCGGAGAGATACAGACTCTCCTCTGAAACACCGTTCCGTGTACTGGGCACAGAGGTTCAAGGTCATGATCAGCTGCGCGTCTGTCCGTGACTAATGCCAAGCTGTGATGTTTAAACCAGCAGTTTGGTTATGACGCGTGTCCCGTCGGGGTGCGTGCTGTTGGACAGTGAACTGCGTGGGAGGCTCACGAAGTCCGAGGTCAGTGTCGCTGCAGCTGGGTTTGTGTTCTGGGGTCTGTGTGAGTGTGTGTGAATTCTGAAGTCAGTGTTCTGGCTTCTCCATTTACCCCAGAAAAGGGCTGGAAAATGCATCAACGGATAACCCAAGAGACAGGGAGGAACCCCAGCAAATGCTCCCGGAGTCGGAGAGAATGAGAAAGTCGAACGCAAACAGGAAGCGGCTTAGACGACTACACCTGCGTGGAAGTCCGTCCAGAAGACTCGGACGCCGAGCAAGACATTTCTAGTGAAGAAAGTGACAATGCGTTAGATGTGGATGAAGAGTATTTTTCCAGAACGGATGAAGAATCAAGATGGAGGAAGAATCCAGTGAGAAGACAAGTTAGAAAACAGCCACGGAATATTTCGTGTCAACTTCCACCAGTTCAGCCAAACGCAAAAAATGCCAAGAACTTGAAACCTGGAACTTCATCACAAATAACACTTTAGATTGAATTTATTGTGTGTAAATAAATAAATACATCGATTCTACCTCAGGCCGGTTTTCATGAGAGAGATGCTCAACAAACACAAAAGCGAAATGACGGCTACAGCGCGGCACTCGGCCCCACCTGCAGGGCAGGGGCTACAGATGGTGGGGGACTGAACGTGGGCTGGCGATGTCTTTACGGAGAGTTAGGTCTATGCACAATTGTATCGGGTTTGATGCAAAGTTACCTGCTTAGAACAAACACGAGAAAGCGGACAAATTAGCGGCTGTGAGAGACAGTTTCTCGGCATTTGTAGAAAATTGCAAATCCTGCCACTCTATGGGGCAGAATGTAACAACAGACGGAGTGTTACCCGGATGCAGAGGCAAATGTGGGTCTAGAAAACGTATCCCATCCAAACTCAGTAAATACGGTGTATTTTACACAGGAAATCCTGAAGTCTATGCCGGCAAGCAGCCCGAGGGCCCTCACTTGATGGGTGACAAGCCAGCAGATGCATCAGAGACGTGCAGAACTGCTCACTCATCAGGACGCAATATTATGGGAGGTAATGGGTTCACTGGTATGGGTTTCATCTCTGCTTGAAAAAGAAGCGACTTTCACACGTAGGCACTGTTTGTAGGAGAAAACCCCAGCAACCCCCTGAGCTCGTCTTCTAAAAACAGGCTCTGGTGCAGAGTGCACACTTGCTTCTCGCATCCCCCAGAAGGGAAAAAACGTAACTAATGGCATTTTGATGATGCTGTACATTTAGATTCACAAAAGCCTGACAAAATAGAATGTTACACCCAAACCAAGTCAGGAGTTGACATGTGGACCAGACGACAGGGACATACGAGGTGGCCAGGAGCACCAGGAGGTGGCCAATGGTGATGTCCTACAGTTCTGCCCGTTGCAGGAACAAACCCTCAAGACTATTCAGCTGCTGAACTGCAGTGTGAAAATAAGGAGCAGAATACTTGTTAGCAATCTCGTAAAGTAGTTAGTGTCAGAACACAAAAACGTGTTCGGAAATCTCTGCAGGTGTGCATAAGGCTCCACACCTGAGACTTCATCAATTTCAAACATAAACGGAAGGAAATTCTAACGACAACACAGACACGGCTCCCTCGACAAGCAGGGAAAGGAAAAGATGCAGTTAGTACGAAGCATCCAAGACGAGTTGCTTCTCAAAATATTTTTTGCCGCCCTGGCTGGTGTGGCTCCGTGGATTGAGCGCTGGCCTGGGAACCACAGGGCCACCAGTTCGATTCCCAGTCAGGGCACCTGCCTGGGTTGCGGGCCAGGTCCCCAGTAGGGGGCGCAGGAGAGGCAACTGATTATTGCACACATGAAGATTTCTCTCCCCTCCTTTCTCCCTCCCTTCCCCTCTTCCTAAAAGTAAACAAATAAAACCCTTAAAAAACATTTTGCAAGTGCTGTGAACGGCATTCAAGCTTCGAGCACAGCACTGTCATCTGGGATGGCTGTCACCAGAGTTTTGCAAAGCCGACTATTGAAGATTCCAATTAGTGAACGCGAAAGACATTTCGGGTTGTTTTTTAGCAGCATCCATGTTTCTGTTCTTTGAAAAGAAAATTGTTTATGATGTTTTCATCTTTGTTTAATATAATTTCAAGATTGTAAGTGAAAAACAAAAAAATCACATATTTTATTATGTAAATGCAATAAATGCCAATTTGCAGTGTTTTAATTTTTTTTCGCGTTTCGGCACACACTAGTAATGGATGCATCTCTCCGATGGACAGGGCGCCCAGCGCTGCAACCTTCTGACCTGGACCTCCGCAGGGTTAAAAGGGCGGTGTCTGAGGCGTGTGAGCGACAGCTCAACAAAGTTCCAGGTTTAAAAACTGCAATGAGACAAGCACCTGCACGTCCCTAGGTCACAACACGATCTGCCCCCATGTTCTGTCGACGCTGAAAGGCACCCAGTGCCTACAAGAATGAGCCTCTCTTCAACGCGCCCCCGAAGAACGTTTGGCCAAACCACGACGATGAGGCTGAAAGCATCACCCAGGCGCCAGCACACAGGGGTTCAGCCACTCGCAACAGCTGTTCAGGGCCCAAAATGAGGTCGGAAAACCGCGCCTCCTTCACTAAGCGTCTTCGAAATTCAAATACTTTTCCCGAGCACTGCTCAAAACAAGCTCTGGATGCAGCCGGGCACCCAGGGGCCCAGCCAGGCTGGCTTGGGGTACTCACATGGGGTCGTCGTCTGGCTCCCAGCCTTCCAGCTCCTTGAAGCACAAGAAACACTGGGCCAAGTCGGGCTCGTTCTCAGTGGGGCAGTGGATGAAGCCGGCCGCGGCCATCTGCAAAGGACAGCACGGCTCTGAACCTGGCGGGGCGCGGCCCGGGCCCCGGGAACCCAGAGAGGGGCCGGAGCCCCGCGGGAGCACCGCCCCGGGCCCCGGGAGCCCACAGAGGAGCCGGAGGCCCGCGGAAAGGGTCACCCCGGGCCCCGGGAGCCCGCTGAGGAGCCGGAGGCCTGGGTCGGAGCTCTGGCGCGAGACCCGCGAGGCCTCTCGGTCTCACCTGTTCCGGGGTGCAGGCGCAGCCCTCCAAGAAGGGCCAGTTCTTGAACGTAGCGAGGCGGTGGTCCTTAGAGTAGGGCTTCCAGGTCTCGGGCAACGACGGGGCACTCATCTCACTGCCAGCCCGCCGGCGCCACGGAGCGCCGTCCCAATTCAAATCCGGCGGTTGGCAGCGGCCGAAAGACAAGTCCGCGATGTCCCGCTTTTGAATGGGTGAGCGGGCCCCCGCGGCCTTCTGGGAACGCGAGGCGGGGCGGCGTGGGGCGTGCTGGGAGTTGTAGTCTTCCTGCGTGGCGCGGCTTCTGCCTGGTGCGCACCTGTCGACCTCGGTCCCACGTTCGCCTCTTCACATGCGCCCAGCAGAGTGGTGGGAAGTGGAGCTGAGGGTAGGCGGGAGCCCCCGGAGTGCATCTAAAGAGGGGCGCCTGTCGAGTACCTATCTATTAAGCCCTTTCAACCTGCAAACCCTCGTTGTTTTTATGCGCGCCCAGGCCGGAACCCTCTAGGACCAGCTGCCCCTGCCCTCGTGCGGGCTGGGTTGGACTGGATGCCGAGGCACGTCCATCTGGGCGGCGCATCTTCCAGCGAAAAGATGTCATGTGAATGACACCCACAGCGCAACCTCCACCCTTGCTCGAGGGAAGTTAACTCGTCTCGTAGTCTCACTGGGGCTTTCTGGAAGTCCAGAAGCGGACTCTTGGATCTTTGTTTTTCCCTTTCCATCCGAATTCCTCAGAAATTAGTTGGCTCTTCAGTCAATGGCTAGAGCTCTGGGCGGCAGCATCCAGATACTTACTCCGTCATGCACCTGTTGATGAGCCCTCAGGTTTTCAATTTTGTGCCATTACACATACTACTACAATAAATACTTTGTATGAATATCTCTGTGTTCTGGTACTTTTGCTTCCAGGGGCTAGATTTCTAAAAGTGGATTTCTAGGCTAATGTGCATTTAAAATTTTAACACTTAACGCCAAATTATTCTCCAAAAAGCTGCGGCAGGCCTCATTGCCATCTGCCATGCCTGTCTGCCTTGCCAGCACCTTTCAAATGTTTGCCAGCGTGTACTTTTTGTACTCTTGTCTGCTGAGTTGTTCCTCCTTTTCTTACCAATTTTAGTTCATAGTTCTCCTTCTGGCTGTTAGGTGTTACAACTTGCCATTTCACAGATGAGAAAACCGAGGTCCGTGCGGCATAAGTGATGTCCACAGAGGTCACACAAGCGTCAGAGCCGTCACAAAACAACATTCAACTACGTAAATTTAAAGATCTAATTGGCTTTATTAAATGATTCATGAATCCGACAGCATCACAAGAAACAGAGATATTCCCAGGAGCTACGCAAAATGGAACAGTTTTCTTTTTAAGATTTTATTTATTTATTTTTAGAGAGAGGGGAAGGGGGGAAGGGAGGAAGGGAGAGAATCATCAATGAGGGAGAGAAACATCAATTGGCTGCCACTCACATGTCTCCAACCAGGGACCTGGCCCACAACCCAGGCGTGTGCCCTGACTGGGGATTGAACAGATCTTTTTAGTTTGCAGGCAGGCACTCGATCCACTGAGCCACACTAGCCAGGGGGAAAAAATGGAAAGCTTTTATAGAAAGTAGGGTCCACAACAAAATCCTTAGGGGGAAAAAGTTCATTAGAGAGTTCAGGGTGATGTGGCTTCTCATTGGCTGAGCTGCTGCACTTTCCATTGGCTGGGCTTGGGGCTTGTTGCTGGACAAGAAGAAAATCTTCCTCTTGCCCATATCGTAAATATGCCTTCCTGTGGGAGATGCAGGGTTAGTTTTTTCCTGTTTGGGATAACTGACTGTGAGTGGTAGAATATGAGATCATTCCCTACAGGCCTTCCAGATTCCAATTTCAGTTGAGGTTCTGAGCATCACACAGCATTGTCCAGGGCTGGACAGTCCCTGGAGCCACTTGATCCAGACAGGGCGCAACTATGGACACCTGTATTTCTTCTCAGAGCAGTGGGAAGAATGGGCTCTTGCCAGGGTGGGCGGACAAATGGAGGCTACCGCGCAGCTGGGAAGCAGAGGCTGGAGGGAAGGGGGTGTGGTCAGGCCCTTTGGAGAAGACTGACAGGTTGGGTGCACGCTGGCTGGGGTTCAGAGGCCATCCTGGAAGATTGTTTTCAAAATAATCTGCAGTGGGGAGAAGACACAAGCCCCAGAATTGGAGAGGCTCTTGTGAGGACCTCTCAGAGGGATCTGACTAAACAACCCGCATCAGTGATCACAGAAATATAACTCAGGAGTCTTTCCCTGCTCCCATGGGAAAGGTGCTAATGAAGCTCCCAGCCCGTGTGGACTGACCTCCTGGTTGCTGCCCAACTATGTATGACCCACGAGCCAAGAAAGGTTTTATGTTTTGTTTTGTTTTTTAATTTTTACTTATTTTTAGAGAGAGGGGAAGGGAAGGAGAAAGAGAGAGAAGCATCCATGTGTGTTTGCCTCTCGTGCAACCCCCACGGGGGACCCGGCCCACAACCCAGGCATGTGCCCCAACCGGGAATCAAACCAGTGACCCTTTGGTTCACAGGCCCGCCCTCAATCCACTGAGCCACATCAGCCAGGGCAGGCTTCATGTTTCTAAACAGTGAAAAGAAATCTAAAACAATATTATTTTGGAATATGTAAATATCATATAAGATTGAAATTTCACAGGGGGATCACTTTGTAAATTACATAATAGTCTAACCACTATGCTGTACGTCTGAAACTAATGTAAAAAAATACCGACTGCCATTGTAATTAAAAATAAAACTTCAAAAAAGAAATAATACAACATTCACACTTCAGCACCATAAATACAGGGTTTGTGGGGCCCGACCACGCCCATTCATTCACAAACTGTCAGTGGCAGCTTTTAAGTCACAGCGCAGTGGCCGAGGCGGAGAGTTACGCAGGAGGCTGCAGCCGCCAAGTCCTAACACGTCGCTTAGGTTTTCGAGAGAATCATGTAGGGGTGTGTGTTTCTCCCAGTTAGAAAAAGGAACGCATGTTCGTGGAAGACCATAGACATGGGTTCCAAAGATGCACTCGGCACACCGCTGGTGAACGGCTCTTCTCGTCCGCCTGCGGACGCCTCAAAGGGTCTGGGCTGGCCGTCTGCATGTTAGGCTAGGCATCGCTGGGTCAGCTCTTCCCCGTTTCTGCTTCCACATGTGAATCAATGTGACATGTCCTCCCTGTCACAAACCTCCTTTTGCCATGGGATGGTACATAATTTGACCTAAGTGGGCATTTAGGTCATTTCCAAGTTTGGAGAATGAATAAAGCCACAGAAACCACCTCTGTGCATTTCTGCAATTTTCCTGAAGATAGATTCCAGAAACATTGCTGGGTCAGCGGGTTTGGGCCATCCGGCCAGCTCAGCGTGAGCACCCTATGGCAGCCCTGGAAGGACGCCTCTGGGGGCCTGTCCACCAGAGCTGGGCCCTGCCAGAACGCAAGTGGCCGCAGTGAACGGGGATTTCAGGTACATTTCTATGATCACTAACGCATTTTAATCCTTCCCCATGTTTACTGGCTATTTGTATTTTTTGAAAAGGTCTCTGACCCTTTGTCCATTTTCCACTTATTTCAGTTCCTAAAGGAAAATAAGATATTCCTTTTTTAAAGGATTTTATTTATTTTTAGAGATTGGGGAAGAGAGAGAGAGAAACATCAGTGTGTGGTTGCCTCTCACACGCCCCGAAATAGGGACCTGGCCTGCAACCCAGGCATGTGCCCTGATGGGGAATCAAACTGGCGACCTTTCAGTTCTCAGGCCAGTGCTCAACCCACTGTGCCATGCCAGCTGGGGCTGACCTGCTTAGTTCTTGATTTGAAAGGGCTCTTGCGGTAAGGATGCTAACTATGTGCACTGATAGCCTGGCAGAGGTGGCAGCTGATTAAAACGTGAAGGTAATCAGGGGCCTACTCGTCCAGAAAAAAAAAAAGTAGTAACTCTTTTTCTGCCAGTTCTGAGGCACACATTTTTTCCCAACTTATCCATCGACTTTAGAAAGGATTTTCCGTATTAAAATTGTAACAAACATTTATACACCGAATTCACCCGCCCTCTCCCATATGGAGTTGGCTTCACTTTTCTGCTTAGACTCAGACAGGTTAATACGTCTTGTACCTGCCTCTCCCTGTCCACAGCCCCGTGAAGATCCCACCTGTGCGCCCAGGACCAGGCTCTGCACCTCACCCGGGGCTGTTTTGGAGGGAGGCGAACTGCAGGAAGCAAGTATGGCACTCGATTCCTCTGATCAGGTCCCCCAACCTCCTGGACACCAAAAAACCCGGGAGAGTGGCTCTTCCGTGCTCCCGCCTCCCCGCCTGTCCTTCCCAGTAGGGGCCACACAGGACCCATTCCGTCCACAGTGAAGGGACACTGTGTGCCTACCTGGTTGAGCACATAGTCCTTCTGGGTTAGTTTCCAGATGATCTCAAAGTGATCCACGTCCTGGATTTCCTCGAATGAGGTTCTCCACCCTCCTCGGCACAGTGTCTGGGCAGGAGAAACGAGGGACAGGGGGCTCTCACTCCGTGCCCGGCATGACCAGGGGCTCACTAAACATCTGCTGAATAAGTGACTGATGGTCTTGGGGCCACTGGGGTGAAATACACGTAAGGATAATGAGACTGCATGACCCTCAACCTCCAGCCCAAAGCAGGGTGCTCAGGGTACCTGATAGAACTCCCTGGACTGCAGATGGAACTCAGGGCTGTCATGTTGGCCCACAAGCACCAGCACGAGGTAGGCTGGATTTGCTGGCTGCCTAGGGGCCGCCTCCAGGAGCAGCTGTGGGCTGTTCCTCTGAGCATCCTCCCTGGTGCAGGGGGTGGGGGTGGGGTCAGGACCGAGAGAAGCTCATGTCTCCCCCCAGCCCCTCCTCCCAGGCTCCAAGTAGCGGGGGGAGGGCGGGGGGGCGGTGACTTACAGGGTCAGGAGAAGAGGGGTGTTCTGAGAGGTGTGCATGACGGGCTCCAGGTCATAGATCCCACTCAACAGGAAAAAGCCTGTGACGGTGATGCGGTCAGAGAGCCCAGTGGCAAGTGGGGCTGTCACGCCACCAAGACCAGGTCTCATGGAGGTGCCAAGCAGACAAGAGGAGGCCAGCCCAGCCTCCACGGCCAGGGGGACAAGACCAGAGCTGGGGGGCGGGAGAAGAAGCCAACAGGCCCGCTCCCAGGGCTCAGAGTCCCTGGGTCAAGCCAAACCCGCCCGTGGGGATTTCCAGCACTTAGTACAGAGCCTCAGACCAGTAGGGGAGGGGGGAGCTGCCCAGCCAGGGTGCGGTCCCCATGAAGACCTTTGATGTTGCACATGACTCCGTGCTTGGTCCAGTTAACCAAAAGCATCATGGCGGCCAGGTGGGCTCCAGCTGAGTGTCCACACAGGTAAATTCCCCTGGATGGGGCAGAGCAGTGACAGGTTTGCATTCAGTTTCCCTAGAGCCTCAGGCCAGTACCAAGGAGTTCCGCTTTGTCCTCTGCTCCACAGGCCAGAGGGGCGGATGGGCTGTATCGAAGGGGCTGAACCCAGGCTCCCTGCCCGCCTGGATGAGAGGAAACCCTGCCGGGATGCTCACTCATTGCGTGGATACCGCTTCTGGACAAAGGCGACGCTCCGCGTCACCTGGTCCACCATCTGGTCCAGGGTGCCTGCCCAGAGAGCAAGGGCTGGGTCAGGCTCTGTCAGGGGCTCCCTCCCCTCCAAAGCCCACCAGCCCCTGAACGTGCAAGAGCACCCCCTTTACCTTTAGGGGCAATGTCATAATTCACTATCACCACAGCCACTCCCTGAGCTGTCAGCGGGTTTACCATGAAGGCCGACTCGTCTTTACTGTGGAGAGAGACAAAGAGGTGACAACCGCAGGCAGCTCGGCTGCCACATGGCTCCAGTGTCCTGTCCTCCCGGAGTGCCGCCCCTCACTGACCCCGCGGGGCGTGGAGAAGGGTGTAGGCTCTGTCCTCACCACCTCGCACGCACGTGATGGGACCTCGGGGACTTCATTTAACCTCTAAGGCTGGTTTCCTCATCTGCACAATTATGTTCTTTCCCTGAAGTGCTGTTTTTGAGAACTGAAGATCAGATACGCCGAGACTGTCGCCTGGCAAAGGGCACAGGTGCAGTAAATGTCCTATTAACGTGAAGGCGTGAGGGTGGGGGACCCTATCGCAGTACCTCCTTAGTCAGAGTCCAGGGAGCAAGTGCCCTTAAAGATCCCACATGCCCCTCTTCCTGCCTTAGGGTGACCAGCTGTCCTGGTGTGCCCAGGTCTTTCTGTTTCTCCTTGCCGCCAGGCCCACGTCCAGGAACCCACTCAGTGCGAGCGCCCTCGACGGTGACTCGCTGTGACTTTCCCTTTGATGACAGGATGGACTGAACATGCTTGTCACTGGGTATAGTGGGTCAAATAGTGCTCCCCAAAAACATATGCCTGCATCCTAACCCCCAATACCTTCGAATGTGACCTTATTTGGAAATAGGGTCTCTGTAGACGTGACCAAGGATCTTGAGATGAGGTTCCCCCCGAGTTTAGGAGGGGCCCTAAACCTGAGGACTGGTGCTGTCGTAAGAGCAAAGGAAGGAGATGGGAAACACAGACACGCGAAGGCCATGCGGAGAGGGGGCTGTGCCTGGAGCAACGCAGCCCCAAGCCATGGAAGGCCAAGAGCCAACAGAGGCAGGAAGAGGCAAGGACAGGTCCTACCCTGAGGCCTTGGGCGGGAGTGAGACACCTTGATCTCCGATCTGCGATCTGGGACAGAGCGCACTTCCCTTGTGCAAGTCCACCCCCCACCCGCAGCGTGCGGCCATTTGCTGCAGCAGGTCTAAGGAGCAGGAAACTCAGCAGCCAGGGAAAGAGGACTCTCCCTTCGTCTGTCCTCTTCCAAATTTCCGGACCCACCTGCCACTCTGCCAGTACCCTCCATGAAGGAACACAAGGAAAGGTAGGGCTGCAAGACAAGACACAGAGCAGGCTGAGGCAGGGCACGCGGCTGAGCTCTGCCCAGGGACCACCAGCCCCCGCTGCTCACCTTCACGCCCTGCCTCCGGAAAGTAAATGTCCAGTTTCTCCCTTTCGCCATCTCCATAGGGGACATTCAGCAGGTTCCTCTTGGTAGCCCGGGCCTCCTTGGTGGCTGTCTCGGGAAACAGACAAGCTCCTGTCAGCACAAGCTCAGGGAGCAGCAATTTGTATTTTATTTCAGGTAGAAACCTTTTTGCTAAAAGCCCCTCGGGGTTGACCAGTTGGCTGCAGCAGCCGTACTCAGGGCCCTGTGCTGGGTTCTGAGGCACTCCACATGTGTGTGCTCACAAGGAGACTGGACTGGCACATCCAAGTGGGACCCACACTATCTGCTGACGTCTGCCCGGAAGTGAGTGTTCGGTTCTGAGAGGCACCCTTCGACCCCGGCTTCAGCACGTGTGTACCTGTGTGCGTTATACTGCGCTGCGTGCTCTGGGAAGTGCAAGCTTTTCCAGGTATTTGGAAAAACAATCTTCTAGGGAAACCCGATAAATACATAGACGGCAGAGCAGCGTAAGTGTGTAACTGGGTGCCGAGGTGAGAGCGACAGGAAAACTGGGTGGCACTTGGGTTGGGAGAAAGGGGGAAGGGCACTGAAGGGAATCGTAAGGGCCGTGTCTAAATGCCGCAGGCGAAGGTGGGCTGGCAGGGGCGCCGCATGTTCATGCCACAGTAAAAAACGTCTCCAAGGGCTCCCGCAGGGTTCCCCGAAACCTGGCACTTGGTAAGCTCCTCTGGATGACAACTTGGAAATATGTATCTAAGCCCAAGAAGAGCATATTTCTTCTCTTGTTTTCTTTTTTCTTTTAAGAGAGAGGGGAAGGGAGGGAGAAAGAGAGGGAGAGAAACATCAGTGAGTTGCCTCTTGCGCGCCCTGACCAGGGAACGAAACTGCAACCCAGGCCTGTGCCCTGACCAGGAGTCAAACTGGCGACTTTCACTTTTTGGGGTGACGCCCCAACCCACTGAGCCACACCAGTCAGGGCAAAGATCATATTTCTTGACTCGTAAGTCTTTATCGATATATTTATCATAAAATGTAATCAGGTCAAGGTGCCAGCAGAAGTGGCAGGTGGTGGGGGCCACCCCCTTGGACTGTGGGTGGTGTAGCCTCTTGCTCCGAGCTCACACAGCCTCTCTGTGCCCGGACGTCTCTCCCCTCTGGGGAGGCAAGCTCTCTGGTGTCCCTCTCTGGTGTCTCTTCCGGTAATCCTCCAGATCAGTATCCCACACTTATGACCTCATTTGACCCTAACTACATCCTTAGAGGCCCCGTCTCCAAATGCAGCCACATGAGGGGACAGGGCTCCAACATGTGAACTGGGGGGCACAAAGATCCGGCTCCTGTGCTTCCCCAGTGGTTCTGGGGCTGCACACCATCAAGTCTCCCCTGCCTGTCTTCCCCAGGAGGGTGACTCTGGCCCCCCAACACCACTCCTCCGCCAACCCCCTCACCTGCCCCATACCTTCCATAGCGCATGCCCTTCTACCAGGCCGACACTGACTTATTCCTTCTGTCCTTTGTCTACCAGCGCCCTCCCCCCACTCAGAATCAGAACAGTTCCTGGGTGAGGGGTGGTCCTTGGTGGTCGCTGATATTTCCCACGCACGTAGGGGACCAGCACCGTAAGGCAGCCAATAAACACGCAGAGAACGGATCACTAAACGATGCTCTGTCTGCTGCTGAGAAGCGTCTGGGCTTGGCTAACACGGACAACCTGTGGTGCAGAGCCTCGTTCGCACATTGTTACACCCGCGTGCAAGGGTCTGAAGGACGTGCTCTTGGCAGTGTAACTTCTGGGTCAAAGGTATACATGCATTTGCCATTTTTTAGGCCACGGTCCACCACCCTCCATGGGGGTTCCCCTCCCACTCGCATGGTGTGAACATGTCTTTGCCTGACAAGCTCATCAAAAGACTAGGTTCAGCCGTGGCTGGTGTGGCTCAGTGGATGGAGCGCCAGCCTGTGAACCAAAAGGTCTCTTTGATTCCCAGTCAGGGCACGTGCCTGGGTTGTGGGCCAGGTCCCCAGTAGGGGGCGCGTGAGAGGCAACCACACACTGATTTTTTTTTCTGCTTTCTTTCCCTACACTTTGCTGCCTCCCATCAGTTTGATTCCAATGAGGCAAGCTCCAAGGTTACAGGCAGTGCCAATGAGGCCTAGGGAACTCCACCAGGAGAGGCCAGCTGGTGGGTACTCACCGATGTCATCTGTCACCATGCCCCCGCCTCCCCCCCCCCACATACTCACACATCACCTGCTCCACTCTTACCTGGAGCTCTGCTCAGGGGGTGCAGACAGTTATTTACCCTCATCAAGCAGGTCCTGGACTAGGGGGCGGTGATGGAGGCACTCCCTTGGGGCACAGCATTGGCGGGCGGCACCAGAAACCTCAGTAATGAAGACTGTTATGGCGTGAATGTTGGTGCCTCCCCCAAGTCCTCAGTTGAAGCCCTGGAGAGGTGGCCCCTTTGGGAGGTGACTAGGGTTAGACAAGGTCCTGAGGGGGTGCCCCAGGACGGGATAAGCAGCCTTATAAGAAGAGGCAGCAAGACCAGAACTCTCTCTGTCCCCACCGTGAGGAGCTGGAGAAGGTGGCTGTCTGCAAGCCAGGAAGGGAACGCTTGCCAGGGAACCAAGCTGGCTGGCACCTCGGCCTTGGGCTTCTTGCTTTCAGACCAATACAAAGATTAAGAGCATTTAAAAGCAATTTATATTTTTAAATAGAAATCAATGCCCCAAGTCCACAATGAACAAAACGTCAGCATTTTAAATAGAGACAGGCTTTGCCCCTGCACATGCGTGGCTCTGCTCACTCCCCTGGCCCTAGAGATGTTTCTCATCTATGAGATGGGTCTGCTGCACCTGCGGCACTGCCGGGCCAGCTGGAGCTTCAAGAAAGGACGGAGGTGGAGCATGAGCTGAGAGCTGGCCACGGGGCTCACGAGGGCAGTTCCTAAAGAGAGTATCTGAAGGCAACAGCGGCACACTTGCCTTAGCTCCTGCTGCTTACGGGCGACTCCCTTTCTCAACCGGGTTCGCTCTTCTCCCTCAGGACGAGGAAGAAAGACACCCGGGTTTTCTATGAGCTCATGTGGGCGTCACTGAACACTCAAATATTTACTGAGCAAATAGAGGCGTATTTGGCACAGACGTGAGCACGTGAGGCAACTTTTAAAGTCCAAGACGCAGCTCTACCCACATCAGTTGGGACAGCGTGGGTGCTGGGATAAGCCCCACAGGCCTGTGCGTCTGGCTGGGTCATCTCCAGTTAGAGAGCCACAGCCCCCAGGATCTCTGCTCAAACACGGCACATCTGCCAACACCTGATCTTCCCGACAGAGGGGAGAGGCTGGCCGCTTCCTCCCTTGAACCTTCCCACGAAGCTGGCTTCCCCAGCCCAGTGTTAAAACCATAGCACATCACTCTGGAAACACAGGGCACAGATGGAGATTAACCTTCACACCACACTAGCTCCCAGGTCCCCAGGGCCTCGACTTTGGGAACTGCCCTGAGAGCCACCAGGCTGTGGGGTGGCTCCCTTCCCACCCCCACCGTTTGGAACCACTGCCACATGCCAAAGTCCGCCCAAAGCAGCCATGGACAGGCCCTCTGTACCCTCTATTCCCATCTCTGAGTAGGTCTTCAGGGCTCCCTCTGGTCCCCGTCGGACAACCCACTGGCTGGGGGCATACTGCTTCTCCAGCTCCTGCGGGGCAGACACAGGTTCCGTAAGACCTCCGTTCTCCATGCAGAGTGTGCCCCGCCCGCCATGTGCGTGGGTGCACCTCTGCCTCGAGATGCCCCTTCCCTGATCTCTAAGGCTCTCACAGATGCTCTTGGCTGGCTTCCTGCAAGCCCTTCCAGTCTCCAGTCTGGCACCCCTCCTCTCTCTCCCCCCACTAATTAGTGAGGTGCTCCAGACACAACATTGCAGACGTTCTCACATCCGTGGTCTAGAGTGACAACATGCCTTTAACCAGCAAACAGCCTTAAAGCGGAGATGAGGCCCCATATATGTGTCCTGATTAACTCAGACCTCGGGAGGCTGGGGAGCTGGGGCGGCCACTGCAGACAAAGTGACGCAGAGCTGGTCCTCCCCTGAAGGGTACGATTCTGACCGCAGGGGGACACGGCACAAGCGAAGGCACAGAGGTGGAAAGGAAGAAATCGAGGGTCGGTTTGGAAACGCTGCCGGCCAGACTGCTCAAACACAGAGGCGAGGCTGGGAAGCTGCCGCTGGAGGCCCAAAGGTCTTGAATATCAGACTAAGATGTTCAGACTTAACACAGAAAGTGACAGGGAACAGGGATTTTGAGAAAGGACACAAAGGCAAAGGAGAGCGGATGAACGACAGACTGGAAAATCTGAAGATGCCGTGTGGCCTCACGGAAAGGCCCTGGGCTCTGCAGTGAGCTGGGCTAGGTGCTACCCAAGCTCCATCACTTACAGGCTGCTTTGCCCTGGGCAGCGTTAGCCTCCGGGTCTCAGTTCCTTCATACAGGCACTGGGCGCTGTCACGGCAGCCTCACAAAGGGAAAAGCCATGAAGTGTGCAAGCCAAGTAAAAGTAGCCACTCACATGTACGCTATCCCCTCTTCCTGTTGAGTGGGGCTCTTCGCCAGGGGGCTCTGGGTCTGTGCTGTCTGCCCACGGGGTGTTCACAGCCGTGCCTGGCACACTCTGTGACTGTCATCAGCCTCTTTAGTGCTGTGATCGGTCCTAATGCTACCGCAGTGGATTTCTGAGAGTCCCCTAATACTGTGGGGATGTGTGTATGTCTCAGAGAGAGACAGATGCTGGGATTTCTTAGGGGCAGCATCCCTGACTTGCGTCAGATTCTCAGATGCATCCTTGACCAGACAAAGAACCACCGCCTCAAATGCAGGAAGACAGGTTAGGAAATTGTGGTGGAAGGATAATCACAGCAGGTGCTTTCCGCACACTGTTTCTAACCCTCATAAACGCCCAGCGGTAAACACCAGGCTCTCTGCAATCCTCCAGCCTGGCACATCCCACGCACTCATTGCTCAACCTCAGACCAAAGTCAAGGACTTTCCTGCGTCCTGTAGCCTATACAGATATTCACATAGCCAGGGCTTCAGTTTTCTCTACCCTTCAAGTCAGGCCCACAGGCTCACAAAGGCCTTCCTGCGGTGGCATCATGGCGCTGCAGCTCTCGGGAGCCGGCCCACAGTCGGCACTCCACGGCGCCCACAGGAGTGGTCTATAGAGGGCTTCTAAGCTTCCTCCTTAGACCTTCCACCTAATCACCGCTGAGCTGCACTCAGCCCCAGCCCCTCGCTACAAGCCGCCTACCTCTTTTGACATCTTCTTCCAGGGAGCCTTGCTCTTGCGATCCTTCCCTGACAGTTCCATCCTGGCGCCTGCAACGTGTGTGGTGTCGCCCAGCTTGCGCACCGGGGTGGACGGGGCGGGGCTGGGCGGGCTAGGCTCTTGTCCCTGGAGCCCCGCCCCCCGGCCTCCAGGGCCGCCAGAGCCATGCAAGTCAGTGCCGGGTTCTGCCCAGGGGATAAAATCTCCCGCCAGTTCTGCGGCCGCTGTGATTGGCCCGCGCGCGGCGGGTATAGGCGGGCGCGCGGGAATCGGTGCGAGTTTCTGCAGCGGTGATCGTGGAGGCTACTGTCTTGCAAGCTTCCCGGAGGCGCTATGAGCTGCGTTACCCTGCCCACCGTGCTGCCCGGCTCTCCCAGCAAGACCCGGGGGCAGATCCAGGTGCGGGTGCGGGGTCGTGGTCGTGGCGGGTGCCCCCGGCATCTGTGCGCAGCGGGCCCCGAAGTGACCTGTCCTTCTCTCCTAGGTGATTCTCGGACCTATGTTCTCAGGAAAAAGGTAATTGGCTTCGTGGGGCGGGGGTGGTCCGGGACCACCTTCTCCTCTCGCCCGCCACCCCAGGACCTCGCCCTCCTGACCTGGCGCCTCTCCTAGGCCTGGTGCCCCTGGCACAGCTCCCCCTCCAGCACAGCCCCACTGCCGGGCCTCGCGCCCCCGCCCCCGAGCCTTCCTGCCCGGGATGCCGCTCCCCACCTCCAGACCTGATCCTAGAGGAGCCGCCCCACTCCACCCCCACCTAGGTCAAATCCTCCATCCTGAGCTGGTCTCAGGCGCAGCTGGTTTCGTGCCCCCCCAACAGAAGGGGGCGTCCAAGTCTTGAAGACTGCGAGCCCCCCTTGCAGGGAGACCGTCTCCTTAGATGGTCAGGAAACTTACTTTCCATACTGAGTCAAGCGATGCGACTTTGCTTACGAAGCTGGGGCTATGAGTCCCTCAGTAACTCCTTGGCGGTGGGGGCTGGGGAGGGGAGGGGCTGACGATGCTCCAGCCCAAATCTCTAGCCCAGGGCAGCCTCTTGGACCCAGAAGCTAAGTGCTTCCTTTCTGGCACGAGAAGGGTTTGTGACGACAGCTCCCACTGCAAAGAACTCTCAGAGGAGATTATTTCCGATTGCAGTCTGGACTCCTCTGCCTGTGGCCTGTGCCTCCGCCCTCCCCACCCTGCCCCTGAGAAGCTGACCCCTCAGGCTTTCCCCAGACCACCTCAGGGCCATTCCCACCACCAGGCCCCCCACCCCAGGGACACAGGGTGTGGGTTTACCTCCCTTTCAGGTCTAGACGGGCCCTCAGGGTGGGGCTCTCTGGTCCTCACTGTCTTTCCCAAGATCTGCCCTGCGGTCTTCCTGTCCATCAGCTGGTGTCTGTAAGCCCCTAGCAGGTGGTGGGGAGCCTGCCCTGGGCGGCTGGGTCCTGCTCGCCTGTCCTTTTGCGGTCGGCCTTACCTGCCCCTCTGCCTGTGCAGCACTGAGCTGATGAGACGGGTCCAGCGCTTTCAGATCGCCCAGTACAAGTGCCTGGTGATCAAATACGCCAAAGACACGCGGTACGGCAACATGTTCTCCACGCACAACGGGTCAGTGCCTGCCCCTTCTGTCCCTCCTCCGAGAAGCCCCCACCCCCCCGCCCCCAAAAACCGATGTGGCACAGAAGGTGCTGTGAGAGGTCTTTCGTGGGAGTGGTTAATAAAGCTGACACCTGGCACCGAATGTCCAGATTAGTGAACTTTCCAGGTGGCTTTCCAGGAACTTTCGAGGTGGCCCAGGGCTCGGCCTTCCGGGGGTCTCCAGCCCAGTGCTTCTCAACCGGGGGGATGTTGCCCCCAGAGTCCAATTAGCAATGTCTGGAGGTGTTTCTAGTTTTTGCAACTGGAGGAGGAGGTGCATGCCTCTGGCCTCTGGTGGGCATGGGCCAGGGGTGCTGCTGAGCATCCTCCCTGCACAGGATGCCCCCATGACTCAGAGCGGCCCACCCCTGTTGTCCATAGCACCTGCCAGGACCGGCAGCCCCGCTCTGGAGTTCATGCCTGTGCAGAGGTGGCAATCCGGCTTTGATCGGCCTGCACGTTAGTTCTTACTTAACTTTTCGGTCGGCTCGTCCTCGAGGACCCCCGGTGGCCTCGCGGCCTGTATGCACCCCTGTTTTGTTCACCTGCCTGCGCCCATTTCAGGCATTTCAGGCTGCAGCCTGAGCTTGGGGTTCAGTTTAGTTTCCCTCTGCCCCCTCCTTGGCAGCAGACGGGAGCCTGGTGTCTCTGCTCCTGAGTCACTCACCTGCCACTCCTGCAGACTTGTCCCCCTGAGCCCCTGGCAGCTAAGCTGTGCCGCAGATGCTGCAGATGCGTGGCGTTTCAGAAGCCAGGTGGGGGTTGGGCGGGCGGTGCCGGGAACTTGGAGTTAAAAGTGTACGAAATTAGAGTGACGTTTTGGGCTGTGCTGTCTGATGCGGGTCCACTGATGCCTCTAGTCCCTAAAATGTGGTGACTGTCGCACAGGAAGGGGGGCGCATCTGGCGAGGACAGTACACGCAGAGGAGACAGCATTGCAGTGATTGGAAGTTGGGTTTCTGGAGTCAGTCAGATCGGGGTTAAATCAGAACTGGCTGAGTGTCACAACCCTGTCTAACTTGGGCTGTGGGGGTGGTGACCCAGTGCTTGGCAGTCCCGTGAAAAGCTCCCAGTCACCGCCCTTGCTGCAGCTGGAACCGGCTTGCTCCCTGCTCGTCCTCTGCTTTCCTGTGTTTCAGGAGGGTGGGGGCAGGATTGAAAATGCACGAAATAGCAGGATGATGGCAAGATAATAACGAAGTTGTAGAGTGCTTTATTATTTTATAAATACAGCTGCAAACTGCCGAGCCTTCAGGAAACTGCCAGCTCCTCAGAAGGCTAGCCCGGGAGAGGCAGAAACGGACACAGAAAACACAGAAAGTACTTAAAAAGACAGGACAAAGAACACCATTCCTCTTCAAAAGGGCCCTGGCTTTCGGCAGGTGGGGTGGTGCGGGGTGTCCTTTACCACCTCACTGGAACGTTCCCACACTGCCCTTCACACTGCTGGGTAGGACACGCAAGGCAGCGGATGGAGTCCTGGCTCAGCCAGCTGGTCACAGGTCACACTGGTCACGGGTCATGGAGAGGTTCCTTCATGGGCTGGAGGAGCCGAGCGCAGGAAATTCTTCCGGGTCATTGCCCTGCCGTTAGGGTCTTGGCGTCACTCCGCCTGGGCACACAGGACTCACGGTCAGCATCCAGTACCGGTGGTCCACTCAGGGCCATGTCACAGCTTCCAGGGGCCCTGGGCACCTTGCCTTTGTGGGTCCCTCCCTCCATCCAAAGGAGAAAAAGCAACAGTGCATTTCATGACCGCATCGACGTGGAGACAAATGCAGTGCAAGGCTGAGTTACATTTATTCTTCTGGTTTTGGAAAGAAATTAAAACATCTGGCTGGCCCCTAAAAGTGCCGGGGGCCCTGGAGATGGCCTGGCGAGGTCACTCTGCCCGCAGCCCCTGGGCAGAAGCAGAGGTGAGAGAGCTTTCTTTACGTGTGGTCTTCCCCATCGCTGATTTCTTGTCCCAAGCAGGAGGTGAAAGCTGGTGTCACATCGCTGGTTTTCCACAGGGGGCCTCCCCTCTCCCAGTGCCTCCCCATGGGCGCAGACCTCCCCGAGCTCCAGGCAGATGCCACAGCCCGCCTTGCCCGCGGAGGTGGCCACCAGCGCTGGCCCCTGCCTTCTGGGTTCGGTCTCCTGGGTTCCCCCTGCCTGCTCACGCTCTGGCTTTCTCTCCTCAGGAGTACCATGGAGGCGCTGCCCGCCTGCCTGCTCCGGGACACGACCCAGGAGGCCCTGGGCGTGGATGTCATAGGCATTGACGAAGGGCAATTTGTAAGTGGGCCTCGGTCTCGTGAACCCGAGTCTTCCTTTTTCTTCTTTATCGTGTTCGCTGAGTTAAGATGGGCAGCCAACGAAAAGTGGTTGACCATTTTCCTCCTGGTTCCTTTGGAAAAGCATGCGCTCTCCTGTTGCTGAGGAGGAGGTCACTGTCCCCCTGCTGATTACTGTCCCGGGCAGGTCCAAGGTCTGCTTTCAAAACAGCATGTCCTGGGGTGGTGGTGTAAGTTCTCCTGCTTTGCATTCACTGTGCCTTCCTTTTTTAAAAAGTTAATTTAATTTACTTATTTTTAGAGAGGGGAAGGGAAGGAGAAGAGAAGGAGAGAAACATCAACATGTGGTTGCCTCTCATGCACCCCCCACTGGGGACCTGGCCTGCAACCCAGGCATGTGCCCTGACTGGGAATCGAACCGGTGACCCTTTGGTTCGCAGTCCAGTGCTCAGTCCACTGAGTCACAGCAGCCCTGGCTGCTGTGCCCTCTAACTGAGCACACAAGGCGTGGTTTCTGGCAGGAGGGTGAAGCTGTGACCGCTCGGGTCAGTCTCTGGAGTGTTCCTGGGGCTGCTTTCCATTCCTGGGGTTTCAGGCAGCTCCTTTTTCTGCCTGTTGCTCACCCGCGTGCAACAATTCGCTGCCTCTCTTTCCATGGACGTAGTTCTGGCTGCGTCTCTCTTTCACTCCTCCCGTGGCTGATGTCTCTCCGTGTTCATTGGCCACCAGCGTTTGTTTCTCCTGTGGAAGTTGCCTTTGAAGGGCTCGCGGACGTGCGAGACCTGGGGCTGCCCGGTCACGTGCTGTAAACATTTCTCCTCTGTTCATTCGCCAGCTGGGTTTTGTCTGGCCTGGTGCGTAGTCTTTCACCGTTTGCAGGTGAATGTTGTGCTGTCACATGCTCCGCCTCTGTCCTCGGAGGCCTCTGTGGCTTCCATGCCAGCATGACAGCCAGGAAGTGGATCCAAGGGGTGTCCAGCCACCACCCGGCTCTTGGTGAGATGGTGACGGGGGCGCAGACCTACTCCAGGCTTCCGATCTCCCCTTTGGGGTCTCTGCCCGGTCAGACCTCTTTTGGGAAGTGGCCTGTCGCAGCTCTCAGGGTGCAGTGGGCAGACCCCTCCTTTCCTGCCTGCACCCCGCACTGCAGCTACTGTCATCTACCTGGGAAGCCCCAGGTTTGCTGAGTACTTTGAAGTTGCACTTTAAATGTCACCTGCGTCGGGCCGCCCTAGCCAGCGCCCTGGCCCGGGAGGCGCTGACCACTCTGGGAGCCCGCAGTCCTGTTGTGGGTGGGGCTGGTTCGGGCCACGGCTGCAAGGGGAGCCGGCTCCAGGCCTTTCCCTGTGGCTGGTGACGGCTGTCTTCTCCCGGTGTCCTCACGTCAGCGTCTCTCCGTGTGTGCCTATCCCAATTTCCCTTCTCCTAAGCTTCTCTGTCTCCAGATAGGGTGGTACTGTGATGTGGTGGGGCTCAGGATGTTAACATCGATGGGGGGGCGGGGGGACCCCATTCAACCCCTAACATAACCTATAAAACTAATGGTGGTAGTTCCCCAACTGCCTCGACCTGGAGACTATCAGTTGCATAGCAACACATGGTGACTTCAAGGTCAAGTGTGTGATCTTTGAATGAAGTCAGCCAACAACCCATAACCCCCCAATAAAGGCAGCTGCCTCTGAACCAGCCAAAAAAACCCCTCAAAACTAATGGCAGTAAATGCCAGTGACGGGCTTACCCGTGGACATTTGGAGATGCAGCAGATATCTGGGCGTCTCCATCCTTACCTTCTTTGCTGACTCAGGAACCCCTGCTGAGGCCCAGGGTTCACTGTTCCCTGAGAGGGGGGCTGGTACGGGAATGGGACAAGCCTTCCAGTAGAAGAACCAGCTTTCTGTGGGCATCAGTTTGTGAGTGGGGGGGGCTGAGGCCCCTCCTTGTGTCCCCAGACCCTGGTGTGGACAGGACCCGTGTCCTGACTTGTCTCAGTGTGGAGGACGCTGCCGATCCAGGCGATCCAGGTGGCAGGACGTCTTGGGTGCCGCGAGGTCTTCCCCGTGGCTCCCGGAAGCTGCTCCTCCTGGTGGAGGCTCACACTCTCCTCCCCCCGCCCACCCGGCAGTTCCCTGACATCGTGGAGTTTAGTGAGACCATGGCCAACTCGGGGAAGACTGTGATCGTGGCTGCCCTGGATGGGACCTTCCAGAGGAAGGTGAGGCGGCAGGTCCTAGGTGGGAGTCGGGCGGGAGGAAGGGGCCTGGGCAGGCTCAGGGCGGTGGGCAGCCCAGGGGCCCCTTCTCCATCTCAGCCTCAATGAGGTGCGCTCTCGCTCCCTGGGCCTCCAGGCCCTGCCCGAGCCCAGGCATTCAGAAGAGCTCGACCCAGGAGCAAGTCCCCCCCACCCCCCACCCCCACAGATGCCCTCGGTGGCAGGGCTAAGGCTCGGTGGGGGGCGGGGCAGTTTCCTGGCTTCAGTGCTTGTGAATCCACCGGGCGAGGTGAGTGTGCACCGCTGTGTCTCGCACACAGGCTTTTGGAGCCATCCTGAACCTGGTGCCGCTGGCTGAGAGCGTGGTGAAGCTGAACGCCGTGTGCATGGAGTGCTTCCGGGAGGCCGCCTACACCAAGCGGCTGGGCCTGGAGAAGGAGGTAGCTGTCCCCGGCCTTCTCTGAGGGGGCGGGAGGGCGGCCCGCAGGTGCTGGGCCCGCTCAGTCCAGGCCCGTTGTGTCCCCTGGGTCAGGTGGAGGTGATCGGAGGAGCAGACAAATACCACGCCGTGTGCCGCCTCTGCTACTTCCGGAAGGCCTCGGGCCAGCCGGTCGGGCTGGACAACAAGGAGAACTGCCCGGCTCTGGGGAGGCCAGGGGAGGCCAAGCTCGGGGAGGTGGCCGGGCCCAGGAAGCCACTGGCCCCTCATCAGATCCTGCCGCACAGCCCGGCCAACTGAGCCTGGGGCAGCCAGCGCCCCCTGGTGGATGCCTTTCCCCTGCCCCCCCCCCCTCCCCCAGCGGCCTTTTCAAAGGAGGAAGTCCCGCCGGAGGAGGCTTCACTGGCTGTGGGACTTCCTGAGTCTGCGGCCCGTGCAGGCTGGTGCTCCGCAGTCCCATTTCCCTCCTGCCTTCCCGCTGGCCTTTCTCGGTTCCCTTCCCGGCTGCTGGTCCACTCACGACCCACACGGGGCTGGAGCCAGCCCTGTGCTGTGGCTCGGGTTCCGGCCTTGGCAGACACCGCTCCTGCTCCTTTAGGGTGAGGGGCCGGCCACGTGCTGCTGTGACGTGGGTGCTGCCGGCTTCCTCCCCGTGGCTTTCACTGCGGGGTTTCTGTTCTTGCCGGCAAGTCTGGTGTCAGCAGCTCTGGCTCAGCGCCGAGTCCCCTTCTACACAGAGGCTCCCGTCCCTCTGCCCGGGGTGGCCCTGGCCGTGGAGCACGGCTGGACATGGGTCTTCTTACGTCCCTCTGGGATGAAAGTCCTTCCTACTCTGGTGACCGCTTTCTCCAGAGAGCCAGCTTCTTTCACATGGGTGCTCACGTGCTGCTGGGGGTCAGGACCCAGGAGCTTGCTGGTCTTTTAAGGAGGGAGGCCGGGAGACCTGGGGCCAAGGTCCCTGATACTTCTGTTAGAGTGTGTGAAATGACTAACTGACAGTAAAATAAATGGACTGGTCGGCGGAAGCCTGTTTCTTCTTCACCCCCCGGAATTCCCCGTGGACAGTGGCGGATCTGTGGTGGGCTTCTGTCCAGACCTTTTCCCTATGCCACTGCTCTTAGCCACACCCCTCCCAACAGAAATGGTCATGATGCACGTCTGAAGAGGGATGTTCGCTTGCCCTTCTGTCTAGGTGGGTTTCGGGACAGTGGGCGCACAGAGGAGCCTGCGGCCCACACGGGGGAGAGGAGCAGGCGGAGCTGGGCGCAGTCAGCTGGGGCTGTGGGGTCAGGTTTTGTTTGTGAAACAGACACTACAGTTTGGGAGCCAAGAACTGGGGCTCAGCTGGGCCTCAGGAGGCTCAGGGAGGCCAGAGCCGGCCGGGGTGGGGGAGGGGTGGGCCTGGGCTGCAGGGGGCACGGGGCATCAGGGGCCCAGGTTGCGTGAAGGTGAGGCTACTACCCAGAACCCTACTCCTTTTCACTCAGGATTTTGAAACAACTGGGGCCTGCTTTTGACAGCTGCTCTGTTGTTGCTCAATGGGGAAGCTGGGAGCTGGTTCAGCGCCCTGGCCTGCCCAGAAGGGGGCTGGGTAGCCAGCCACCCCTGCTCCCTGCTGCGTCCTGCCTGCAGGAAGTGCAGGGCCCTGGTCCCGCCCAGGGAGCCCCTCCACTCCAAGAGGGTGGGAAGGGAAGGGGCCCCGGGAAAAGGGCGCTCAGAGGGCCAGCCCCCAGGGGCCCCCACCGGGACCCTGGCAAGGCAGTCCAGGGAGGCTGTCTTGTTTACTGGCCAAGTGCAGCTGCTATTTTAAGACCGGTGGAGGGCAGTGTGAGGGATGAGACCCCAGGCAGGGAGAGGACAGCCTGCGGAACCTGGTTCGAAATGCAAGTTCCATGAAAGCACCCCCCACACGCAAATCCCCCGGAGTAGAACTTCCCTTCCTCCTACTGAGGCCCAACCAGTGACTGGAGATCATGAACGAGGAAAACATTTATTCCATCTCCAAACAGTCTGTCACAGAGTCTGAGGGGGCTGTGGGGCCGTGGGGCACCCCACGCCGCCCAAGGAACAGTGGCAGAGTATTTACATAAAGCTGGGTGCTGTCAGGCGAAGGCCCTCCCTGCTGCGGGGTGGGCAGGAGTGACGGTAGGGGTACGGGGCAGGAAGTGCTTCCCCGTGTCCCCCGGGTGGGCACCAGCCCCACCCCACATCTGTCAGGAAGAAGGCCCAGAGGCCCTGGCACAGGGTGGTGACCCCAGACCCAAGAGCGAATAGCAGCGAGCAGGCCGCCCGCTCTGGGGCAGGCAGAGAAGGGGCAACAGACCTGAGTGAGGAGAAAGGGAGACCCAGCCCCACCGCAGTCACAGAGCAAGGGGAGGCCCCCAGCCGCATCTTTGGCAGAGAACCCGAGGCCACAGGGGCACCGTGGCTTGGACCTGGGCCTGGCTCCTGGTGAGTCTGGGACAAACTAAGGCACTTGCGAGGACAGCCGGTCAGGCACTTTCAGGCGGGGCTGCGGACCGGGGGGAGGGGTGACAAACTAGGTAAAACCCTTTCCTAAAAAAACGCCCTCAAGGGGCAGCAGCGGCCCTCAGGCAGGGGTGCAGCAGGCCAGGCTGTGCATGGAGGGACAGGCACCAGGTGGGACCAGGGGGCTGGCAGCTCAGGAGGCTGACCTCATGAGCGGAGTCCAGGATGGAGGGGTGGCCCCCAGGCACCCCCTGCGCCCTTACCATCCCTGCCTGCAGCTCAGTACACAACGGGCGGCTGGTAGCCCTCGGCGGTCTCTGCATTCTGGGTAAAAGGTGGCTGCTGGTAGTTGTCCACCGGCGGGCCCGGGTAGGAGGCATAGGACGTGCTGGGGTCCGGAGTGGGGTCCACGTAGTTCTGGAGGAAGTCGTCTACCCCGGCCTTGTAGCGCTGGTAGTCCAGGAAGGCCAGCAGGCCCTGCAGGGAGCCCCGAGGCTGGGTTCCTCCACTGCCCTTCACCCGCCCCCCACCCAACGCACGGGGTGCCTGGCCCGCCGGGCCCACCTACCCAGGAGAAGATGGAGAAGAAGCTGAAAGCAATGGCCGCACGGGCCGAGTCGGCTCCCACCAGCACGTCACTCGGCTTGGTGGCCACCCACTGGTTGGTAAGGAAGCAGAAACCAACAAACCACAGGAAGGTCCAGAGAGCTGGGGAGAGGGCCAGGAGGGCAGGGTCAGCTCCATGGACGGGCACCTTCCAGGAGCTGACAGGGCACTGGGCCATAAGCCAGGCAGGGACGGGACCCCACCCTGGGAGGCCTGGCTCCTCACCCACTCGCTCTCACTGAACACCAGTGGGTTTCAGACGGGTAGGAGTCCTGTGTACGTACGAGCTGCCTACACGCTTGGGACCCCGCACCCCTCCTGGCCCCTCCTGAGGGTGGTGAGGCCCCACAGTCAAGGGGCCCTAGAGCTTTTGGGGGAAACCATCTGCTCCGATTCACCTCTTGAGAGCAACCGAGGTGCCATGCGCAGATACCTGAGAACAGCAGGTCGCCGACGACCAGGTACTTGCGGTCGGTGACATTGCTGATCTGGGGGAAGTAGACGTCGACCACGAAGAAGAAGGCGCAGGCCAGGAAGGCCAGCACCCCGATGGCGCTGCCGTAGCGGCAGGCGTCTTCATTGTGGTTGAAGACGCAGTACCTCTGTTTGGAGTCGTGCGTGTTGCTGTAGCCCTCGCCGAAGATGCAGGAGAACACTATCAGGGCAAAGACCTGCAGGCAGAGGCAGGGAGGGGTCGGGCCACGGACCAGGCCAAGCACGGGGCAGGGCGTGGGGGGGACACCTGGCCTCTCCCACCATCACTGCTCCCCTTTAGGAAGTCTGCTTCAAAGCCCCTTCCGAACTTGGGGAGCGAGCTGATAATATGCAAATTATTCCCCGTGCACAGGCCCTTCATTCTCACTTCTCCCTTCTCCCCTCGCTCTGAGGTCAGATGACAATCGCCACCACAGGCGCCTGTGGGAGGGTGGGGGGTTCCTGGGCTGAGGACACTGAGGAAAGTATGGGGATCTCCTGGGAGGGGACTATCCTTGCCTAGAAAGGTCTTTGTGGTTGTATATGACGGGGTTTAAGGGTAGCCTACCCACCTCCCCTTTCAACGGGTTTTAAAGATTTTATTTATTTTTAGAGAGAGGGGAAGGGAGGGAGAAGGAGAGGGAGAGAAACATCAGTGTGTGGTTGCCTCTCATGTGCCCCCACGGGGGACCTGGCCTGAAACCCAGGCATGCGCCCCGACCGGGAATCAAACCGGCGACCCTTTGGTTCGCAGGCCCGCGCTCAGTCCACTGAGCCACACCAGCCAGGGCCCCTTTCAATAAGTTTTAAACATGATGGGCCACAACATCATAGAAACTCCGGCTTGGAGTGTCTGCTCCGCTCACCTGCCTGAGCCACCCGCTTCTACAGCGCGCCACCTCCCTGCCTGAATGCTCCAGGGGTGGAAGACCCCCACCTCTCTGGAAAGCCACGCCAGTGCACTGTGGGCGGGAAGACGCCGCCTCCCCAGCCCCTCCAACCTTTCTGCCCCAGACTGGCCTCCCCGGTTTGGCCAGCTTTCTTCCAACAAGGAATTCCAGGCTCTTCAGAGTCCTGGCCCCTCCTCTCCGAGGAAACCCCCGTCTGCCTCCCAACCAAAGCGGGTCCTGACCACACAGGGTGCTGCAGGCAGGCTGGCCTGACCAGCAGCCCTGTGGGAACAGCTCTGCACTCAGCGCCCTGGAGGTCCTAGGGTGGGGAGTGGGGGGGTGCACCAGTCCATACTCCAGGAGTGGTTCCAGGCCCTTGGGAACAACCTCATGTCACCTGGTCAGCCTCCCAAACTTCAAGGCCACTGCCCATCTCCACCCCAGTGAGCGGGAGCAGGACAACCTGGACAGCTGGCTCCCTCTGGGCCGGGCCCAGGCCTCTCCCCGGCCGCACCCTACCTGTCTGCACAAGGCCCTCTCAGGAGGCTCTGGAGCTGGCAGTAACAAGCCCCACCCCCAGCTGGAGATGAAGCCGGAACTCTGGGATGCTGGGAGTAGTGTGCCAGGCCCAACTCCTGGCACTGCCAACCTGACAGGGCACCTACTCCCCGGGTCAGACCCCACAGCTGGGCAGGGCGGGGGCATGGGTGTTACCAGGCAGGGCCCCTCAGGTTTCAGTCCCAGGCAGGTGGGCCTGAGCACTTCAGGCCCAGCCTGCTGCCTGCCTGCCTTGTCCAGCTTTGGATATGCTGGTGGTCCAAGAACATGGGACCCACCCCCAACTTTCCCACCCCCCAGTAACCCGGTGCTACAGGGCCCACCTAGCTCATGGGGAGGGGTACATCCTCGAGTAACCCGATCTTGGGTGGGCAAGCAGACCTGTAGGCTGCTCCTGCCTGGAAAGGAGATCCTGTTTCAGAGCTAGGCCCCCCACACCCTCACCCTGCAAACCATGTGGCTCTGGAAAGCCCCTTCCAGGTGAATTCCCCAAGATGCAGTCTCCGAGTGCCGGCCACCTGTCCTGGAGCTGCCCCAAACTCCTCCCACTGCCAGCAGGGACACGGGCCTGCTCCCTACGGCGCCATCCGGGCCACCCGGCTCCCAGACCCGCGGGTGGGTGTAGGGCGCCCAGGCCCAAGGGTGAGGTGGAGGGAGGAAGAGCCGGAGATTGGGAGATGGCGGGTCTGGCTTGGCGCGCCGCCTCCCACACCACGCACACTTGGCCGCTGCCACCTGTCACGTCCAGTGCGGGGCCTGGGGCGGAGCTCGGTCCCCGCGCCCGCGCCCGCCGACTCACCATGCATACAGTGCGCGCCACCACCTGCGGCTGCGTCAGGAAGCGCCGCAGGTCGAAGGAGCCGCCCGCCTTGGCCGCGCCGTAGGCCCCGCTCTCCATGTCGTCGCCGCCGTCGCCGTCACCGTCGCCGTCGCCGTCGCCACCACCGACCGCCTAGGAACTAGCCGGCCGTCCTGGCCCCGCCCCACCCCGGGGCGTGGCCAGCGCGGCCCCAGGGACCGAGGGCAAAGTGTCGGCTGGCGGCGAGATACGTGAACTGCAAGGCCGTTTCCTGCGGCGGACACCCTTCCAGCTCACCGCCCAGCCCCCGGCTCGGCCGGGTCCCGGCCCCGCCAGGCTGGCCCGCAGCGACCCGAGGGGGGCCAGAGAGCCCCCAGGGCAAGAGGGATTCCCGGAGGGCCCCGCCCCCGGCCCCACCCACCCTTGGCCCAGCACTTTTGCCTCCTCCTCAAGGAAGCCCGCCGGACGCACCTGCTAGGGCCCAGGCTCCTGCACACCCACTCCTCGCTTCCGCATTTCACCCAGAACCCCAGGCCACACAGCCTGGCCCCGCCCTGCGTGGCCTGCCACTCTTTCCTCCTCTCTGGAGCTAAGTCTGGGTTGGGGTCGAGACCACCCCCAATTCTTCCAGGGCTGGGTCCCAACCCCAGCCTGTGAAAGACTGTGTGACTTCAGACTTCCAGGCTGCGGGATGACCGGCAGCCAGAAGCAGATTTCCAGGGTGACAGGCAAGACGACAGAATTTAATCCAGTTCTTTACTGAAATGATTCAGAGCATCTGAATAGGGAAGTTCTGTGAGGGGTTAGGGGTGCCTTCTCAGGGGAGGGCACCCCAGGCTGAGGAGAGAGGAGTCCCAGACACCCTTTGCGGTTGCAGGTAAGGTTAATGGGAGGAGGGGGCTGGCCAGGTGGGGCCGAGCCCTCTCAGATGAGGTGGAATGTCAGTCGGTGGGGCCAGAGGACAGGGCCACCAGGAGAAAGGGCGCCACTGCAGGGAAGCGGGGAGCCAGTGTGCAAGGAGGGGGAGGCCCTGGTGGGGGTGCAGCTGGGCCTTTTCAGTCTTACCCCACCTTCTTCCCAGACTGCATGGACGGTGATGAACAGCTGATGAGCAAGGACAGGGGCCTGCAGAGAGCCCCCTCTGACCTGGGGACCTCCTCTCCCCTCTACAGCCCCCACCCCATCTTGAAACCCTCCCTGCAGAACACCAGGGCCCCGGGAATCCAGGCTGGTGGGATGCTCTTCATTTGAATAGTAGGTCCTTCGGCAGGGGCAGGGGCGGGGGGCTCTGCTGGAGACTCTGCTGAGCCTGCATCTTCTGGTCACAACCTGGATGACAAAGGAGATGAGACTCCAGCTTAGGGCAAGTATACCTCCCAGCCACCCCTCCCAAGGCCTCTTGGGATTTTATGGTGCCAAGCGCAGGTGGGCCCTGGGCAGGAGGAGAGGCGTTGAGGCTTAGTCACCCCACTACATGAAAGGGCCACTGAGTCACCCAGAGGGCAAGTGCTGGGCCCTGGTCACGAGGTGAGTGGGAGGCAGAACTCTGAACCCCATTTTGTGGAGGGGGAAACTGAGGCTCAGAGATGTGACGTGGCTCGCCCCTGAGTCTGGCCTTGGGAGGAACAGAAACATTGGAGGAAGGGACCCCAAGATAAGACAAGGAGAGTGCTGAGGACAGGCTCCTGGACAATGCCCACCAAAGGGGCGGGACCAGGACACAGGCTCAGGAGCCAAGGAAGGTGAGGAGCAAACAGGGCAGAGGCAACTGCCACCAGGGGCCAAACAGGTGGAGCCCTCAGACCCTGATCACTTTACAGGTCAGCAGAATGATGACATTGGAGAGGGGACCCCAGGAGGTCTGACCTCTGCCTCCTGCCACCAGCTGGGAAGCAGTGACCTCTGTGGTCCCCATGCAGGGCAGGAGCCCCTGATCCACCCTGGTCTCAGGAGGCCTATCCCCCGGCCAACGTCCCTGCTCAGATCCAGAAGGAACACAGGAGAGTGCCCCACCCAGAGGCCAGCCGACTACATTGCAGAGCAGGACAGCAAGGCCCCTGGCCAGGGTCACACACAGCCAGCCATGAGTCAGCAAGCCCGCAGCAGGCATGTGGCTCATGGTAGGCCCTCATAAACCTCTGCAAGTCACGCATGAGCTATATGGCCCTTTCTCGCCCTGATGGCAGCCCGCCCTACAGACCTGGCACCCTCTGCTCTCCAGCCAGGACCTCTGTTGGTCCACACAGGCTGCCAGTGCTTCTCACCCCTCCCCCGCTTCCAGAACCCACTTCCTACCTGGTCCACACTGTCCAGCCCAGCATCCCGGAGGTGATGGCTGTGATGGAGGTGAGGCTGGCAGCCAGCACGAAGATGGATCCCTTGGGCAGCTGTCCTGTGAGGAAGGCAGGTAGGGCCAGGGTAGGCGTGGCTGCTTCCGGATGCCCTTCCCTGATCTTGGCACCTCCCACCCACCTGCCTAGAAGTGCCAGCTGCCCCTCTGGAAAGCAAGGGGCCCTCTCACCTGGGGGCACCAGGGTGAGGGGGCTACTCTGAACACTGATGTCATTTCTGGCCTGGCACTGGAACCAGTTGGACTCCTGGGTCAATGGAAAGGAGAAGTTGGCAGGCTGCCCGTAGACCGGCGTCTGCTGCATGTGGACGTGCCCGTCCTTCCTGACCAGGAAGTAGGTGATGGGTGGGCTGCCCGAAGATGCCTGGCAGGACAGCTCTACCCTCGGGCCTGCCTCTCTGTCCAGCAGGGTGAAGTCAGCTTGCAGCTGGGACACAGGCCCTGGCAGGGTGGGACAGGAAGCACAGGCATGTCTGGGAGACTTGAACACCCTCTTCCCAGCAAGTTCCCTTGTTACGAAAAAATGAGCCTGGAGACCTAACTATAATTGCGCCTCCTCCAGGCAGCCTTCCAGATTACTCCCTCTGCCTCACATCTCGGCGTCTTCCCCACTTGCAGTGTGTACCACACACGTTCTCATTTGGTTTTATTCTCATGCAGCATATTCTGGGTTGCTAGTGTGAGCAGATAAAAATACAAGGGGCCCAGTTAAATTTGAGTTTCATGTAAATGAGGAATAATTATTTAGTAGGAGTACATCCTATGCAAAATGTACGTCAATCCCACTTGAACATGCTCCTAAAGGACAAGACCTGCCACTTAGAAGAGTCTAGATTCTAGAATCCCCTGGGCCTTCAGCCTAATGCTCTAAACAGCCTTTCTGTGAATAACCACCACTATCGCTTGTCCACTGCTTACCACCTACCAAGAATTTCCATTGGCTCCTTTCTACCCTAACCCTGGAGCAGGAACTACTGTCTTTGTTTTGCAGACAAAGCAACCAGGCTCAGAGAGGTTGAGTGACTTGCCCAAGAACCCACAGCCTGGGAGTGTGGGGATTTGCATGCTGCAGACTCGGGGCTCTCCTCCCCGGGCCATTTCCAACTGGGTGCTGGTCCTCAGGGTCCCAGTCCCAGCACTGGGCGGGCAACACTTCTTGGCTCCCACCCCATGCCCCTCACCGGGAAGGACCCCTGGGTTAAGATCAGGGTAGGAAAAGGAAGAACACAGGCTTTGGAACAGGGTTTGAACCTGGTCTGAGCCACTTGCCAGCTGGGTGGCCTGGGCTAACTGCCTCGATCTCCAAGAGCTTTAGCTTCCTCTCCTAGAGGCTGGGTGACCTCAGCTGGCAACAAGATTAAAGCAGATGAAACTCCGAATGTGCCTGCTTTAGCAGCTTGAGGCCAGAGCTCCGTGGGCCCTCGGGCACCTTTTTGCTCTCCTCGGAACCCCCGCAGGGCCCAGCCAAGCCAGAGGACAGTGCCCTGGTTCCCAGCAGGATCTACACCGGCCTGGGCCAGGCCCCAAGGGACTGAGAGTGGCCCTTGGAACCCGGCATCCTAGTCTGTCCTGACCTTCTGGCTGCAGCCTCCACACTTCCCACCCCCAGGCCCTTCGTTTATCTTCCAGACCTTGCACACCACGTGCCCCACCCCCAGGGCCCATGAACTCACTGGCCCACAGCTCCCAATACAACTGCAGCTTAGCACTGGCTGCAGGCATGCCCCAGGTGGTGGCCGCCTGGCAGGTGTAGGTGAGAAGGTCTGGCCTGGACTTGAGCGTGACGTTGATGCTGAAGGAGGCCGGGTCGTGGGTGTTCACCTTCCGCTTGGCCACTTCGATGTCCCGGCTCCCCAGAAGGGAGTAGGTAATGGGCGGGGGCGTATTGGGTGAGTGGCAGGTTATCAGCAGTCGCCGGGCTCGGGGGAAGACCTCCAGGACTCTGTAGGCAATGGTGACCTCGGCGGGGACTTCTGGAAGGTGACACAGAGGAGGAGGGAGGAAATCCAACATTTATCAGGCACTAAGAAAAGGCTGGTGTGACAGTTTTTCAAAAAGTTAAAGAAGACATGACCATGACCCGGGACTCCCAGGCCTAGCTAGGTATTCGCCAGCAGGCCTGAAAACAGGGCCTGGAGCAGGAGCAGGCGCATGTGCGCGCACGTTCCCGCAGCGCTGCTCACAGCCGGCGCTGGTCCGTCCGCGCGTGGACGCGTACACAAAGTAGGTCCGTGTACACACGGCCCGGCGCCTGTCAGGAAAAAGAGTGAAGGGCCGACACCCTACAACCTGGAGGAACCTGGAGGACGTCACGCTAGTGACAGGAGGCACAAAAGGCGACGTAGTATATGATTGCATTGATGTGAAATGTCCAGAGTGGTGAAATGCAGAGACGGAAGGCGGGTTGGTGGCCAGTGGGGATGGAGGGGCGGCGCTGGGGCTTTCCTCGGGGAGTGATGGGGATGTTCCGGACCTGCACAGAGGGGGTGGCTGCACAGTACTGTGAACACATTAAATGCCACTGAATTATCACTTTAAAATGCCTAAATTTGTCGCGTGAATTTCACCTCAGTTTTTTTTTTTAAGAAAAGAAGAAGAAACCAAAGGTTTTACTATAAAGATGAAATGGAATCAGACCAGGAGTAGGAAGCCTGGAGGAGCGGGGAACATGGGTTAGGAGGGCTGACCCTGAACCCCCATCTCATCGAGCATGCGCTGCCAGGACCCATGTGTCCCTCCGGCCTGTCACTGTGCCCCAGCCCTTGGTAGGAGATGAGAGATTTACCATGTCACTGCATGACTCACTTCGACGACAAGGCAGTTACTGCCCAGTGACTGGCCGAAGTGCGTCCTGCGCCCTCGGTCCAGGGACCTCCTTTTGTGAAAATGGCACCTTGCTCCATGCGGTCCTGGGGTTCCTTGAAGATGCACCGAGCTGGGGATTTCCTTACCGGGATGGGGACGTCTGGTTTAAAGGGACAGTCAGAAGGCAGGGGGCAGGGGGCAGGAGCAGATCCACCAGAGGTGTTACAGCACAGGATCCCAGCCTGGAAGGGGACGGGCGAACCAGAAAGGAAGACGCCACTTTGGTGGCAGGACTTCAGAAGGAGACACCTGCTCACAGTGCCCCCGGCCTCTGCTCCCCAGACCTGGTTCAGAAGCCCCTCAGCCGCCCCAGCTGGTGTGCATCCACCGAGACCACCTCTCTGCTTGGAGGGTAGCTTTCTTCCTGTTTTGTAGGCAGGTCCTGGAGTTGACGCGGAAGCCGGCGACAGGCCTCCCCGGCTGTCTGTGGTGTATCAGACGTCGGGTTTAAACAAAGCTGCCTTCGGGAGATGGGGATGTACTCCTTTTTTTTCAAAAAATTTTTTCAAATGTATTTTCAGAAAGAGGGGAAGGAAGAGAGGAAGAGAAACATCAATGTGAGAGAGAGATTGATCACGTGACTTTCGCACACCCGGACTGGGAACTGAACTTGAAACCCAGACATGTGCCCTGACTGGAAATTGAACCAGCGACCTTTTGCTTTGTGGGATGACACGCAGCCCGCTGTGCCACGCTGGTTGGGGCGAGAGGGGCATATTCTTCACGGTGCATCTTCAAGGCTAGTGCAGGGGCGGCACTTGGGCCGGGTGGAGGGAGGTGACCAATGTCACAGCCTCCTGTGTCCTCCATGCCTGCTGGGCGCACTGGCTTTGAAAGCGCCCTGCAGTTGGCACACTGCTCCCTGAGCGGAGAGCTGGAACTGGGGTGCCGTGGTCTCCAGAGACATCTCCCAGGGACCCCACGTTTTGCAGCACTGAACCTGTTTCTTTCCAGACCAGTGGTTCTCACCCAGGGCGACTTTGTCTCCAGGGACCTGGTGTCTGCAGATATTTTTGGTGTTACAGGTGGAGGGTGCTTCTGGCATCTCGTGAGGGAGGGGCCGGGGAGGTCACTCAATGTCCTGTGGTGCACAGGACAGTCGCTGTGACGGATTCTCCGGCCCCAGCGTCGACAGGAGCAATGCTGAGTGACAGTGGTGCCAGCCGGCCGCTTGCAGCAGCCTCTGGAACCTGAGTGTCTCACTCTGCCCGGGGCCACAGTCACCTGCACATTCCTTCTCACCTGTGCCTCTCGCTGAACTTCGTGAGAACCGCCATCTTTGAGGAAACAGGCTTTTCGTGCAGAATCTTGGCTTTTGAAGCACATGAGGCTGGATCTGCCACTGAAGCTACTCTCCAGGGCCCCATTTTGCAAATTGCTACTAACAGTTCACCAGTGCGACCCTGAGGCCGAGGGCGAGCTCCCTGCCCCTAACCCGAAGCCGCTCTTGGCCGGACCCTCCTCCACGAGGAAGGTGGGTGGGCATCCGGGGCAGAGACGGACGCACTGCTGTCTGTGCTCCCAACGGTGGAGGGAGGAAGCCAAGCTTGACTTATAAAACCGAAAGGAAATAGCTAGCCCTCTTCATTTCCATGTCGGTGGCCATTCATAGAAGCTTGATTTACATACATTCGCTGACTGTCTTTTCACGTGCTGTGCGCGTCACCCCCTTTCATTCTAACACTGCTGTGGCGTTTTTCCCCTGTGGATTATTGAGTGTAGGCGTCCAGCCACCACTAACGAGTGATTTAGCACTTAATTAAAAATTCATCAAGGGTGTCAGAACATTTGAATGACCAGATGGCACACTCAAGATTTCATGATGTGACGACAAGGCCACCCTGGGGACTAGAAGCTGAGCTGAGGGGAGGCTGGACTGCGTGGGCCATGGGGCAGAGCCTGCCCCTGCTGCTAAAGAAAAGTTCAGGGGGCAGGGAGGGCTCCGCCCCATTGGGGACCTGGAGAGGCGGCCCAGCCTGGGTCAGAGGGCCCTGAGGTCACCCCTCTCTGCACGCTTGTCTCTGTGATCGCCAGGAGACTGGAGATTGCAGTCCCAACCCTAGAGACCCAACCTGTGAGGCCTTGCACTGGACCCAGGGGTCTGATTTCAAAAGGGCGACCCACCTGCCCAGGGTGGAATTGCGTCCTCCAGAAAGATACATTCAAGCCCTAACCCCTGGGACCTGTGAATGGGACCTTAGTTGAAAATACCTTCTTTGCAGACGTACCCCAATAGTGTACACTGGGTTGGGCGGGGCCTGATAAGAGAGACACACATGCGCATGCACGCACGCGGCCTGTGAAGACGGATGCGGAGGTGGGAGGAACGCGGTCACTAGGCGCCCATGCGCAGGACTGCAGGCGCCCACCAAAGCCGGAGAGCAGCATGGCGGTGTCCGCTCAGGGGCTCGGAGGGAACCAGCCCCGCCAACACCTTCATTTTTGCGCTTCTGGGTGCCGGAACAGGGAGAGAATGCGCGTCTGTGGTCTTTAACCACCCCCTGTGTGGCGCTTTGTTAATGGCGGCCCCAGGCCGCTAACAAGGCCGGAGAGGACGTGACGCAAGCGAGGTGTGGGGAACACGCGGCGGATGAGCCTGTGCCAGGGCGAACTTTATTTCCAGAAGCAGAGAGAGTGCGCGGGAAAACAACGATAAAAAGTGCAGCACCGCGAACACAGAAATCGGTAACGTGTCGTTTGTCGTCGTTACCCAGCCTCACACAGGGCCCGTGACTGTTCCTTGCCCTCCAAAGGACTCTGGTGGAACGGCCCAGAACCTCGCTCGGAAATACCACGCGCATTCTTGGCGTCTGTTCATCCAGGCTCCCCTGAACGAGAACACTGCCCGATGGTCGTGACAGCCCCACGGGGACCCCATGGCCCCCAGCTCACCCCCCTCCTCCTGCCCCACCCCCCAGCTGGCCCCGAGGTCCCCCTGTCCGTCCCACCACCCAGCCTGTCTGGCTGTGACCTGGGACAGTGGGCCTGGGCCTCCTCCTGGTATTTCAGGACCACGCTGCCGCCTTGCTCCCTAAACACCAGCCTTGAACCTCATGTCCTCAGACATATCCCTGCTGGCCCTCTGGGTGACAATGACCTAGAAACGGCCACCATCCCTTGGAGGGCCGTGTCCCCGGTTCCTAATACAGTCATGGGCTGCGGCGGGTCACTGTGGTCGATGACAGACCGCATACTCGGGTGGCCCCATAAGGGTATGCCGGAGCGGGAAGGTTCCCACCACCGGTGACATCGGAGCGTCTCTACCCGGGGCACGGCGCCTCACCCACCAGAGCCTGCAAACAGACCCGCCACGCTGCCAGCCGTGGCAAAGGTCGGCAGGAACAGTCACGGGCCCTGTGTGAGGCTGGGTAACGACGACAAACGACACGTTACCGATTTCTGTGTTCGCGGTGCTGCACTTTTTATCGTTGTTTTCCCGCGCACTCTCTCTGCTTCTGGAAATAAAGTTCGCCCTGGCACAGGCTCATCCGCCGCGTGTTCCCCACACCTCGCTTGCGTCACGTCCTCTCCGGCCGTGGTGTGCAGGGGCGTGCTGTGCCAGCTTGTCGCCGGGGCGGGCAGGCTCTGCTGCACTGCCAGGTGTGCGGTGGGCGTGCCATGCAGGTGTGTCCGTGCACTCGGGGCGCTCACCTGGCGGAATGGCCTCAGGGACGTGGCCCCCGCTGTGCAGCGGCGCAGGGCGGGATTCTCAGTTCCCCACTTGCTGCTGTTCTTGGGAATTCCAAATCACACAGAGGTAACCTTTGCAACGTCTTGGCTCTTCAGCTCCTTAACACCCGGTGTCCTTTGCCCCACTTTGCACTCCGCTGACATGGCTTCCACTGCGAGGGTGCACCTCAGCCGGGCCCTGCCTGGGCTCAGGACACAGCGTGGGGCCCCCTTTACCCACCCACCAGCGGTGCAGGCAGCCTGACCTTCAGACTGTCTCCCGGCCACTCCTCCCTGTCGTCAGGGGTCTCTCCTCTGGATCTGGGGGCAGCCTAACAGCTCTCTGTGGTTGTACCCTGGGGTCCCCACATGTGTTTTCCCAACACAGCAGCCAAGAGGACCCTGAAGCCTCAGTCAGACCTGTCCCTGAGCACACCCTTCCACAGCTGGGCCCTCCCTACCCCACCCTCTCCACCCCTCGGACCTCCCCCCTCCTTTCCTGTGCTCCGGCCACATGGCCCTTGTCCAGGCATGTCCTGCTCTGCACGGCTTTGCTTGGGTGTCCCCTTCTCAGTGTGAAGTGCCCAGTAAACACCGCCCTTCCCCCACCCCCACCTGTGCGTCCCCTTCCGCCTATTGCTTGCTTTTCTCGGGGACCAGTGACGTCCTGGCACACTGGAGAGTGTGCTTGATTGTATTATATCACCTGTTCCCCTGTCCCCACGGGAATGGAAGCCACCTGAGGGCAGGGGCCATTGTTTGGCTTTTGTCCCTGGTGTACTCATCCAGGGGCCTAAGCAGGTCCCAGCACCGAGCAGGCCTGTCAGCTCGTGTGTTCTCAGGGAGAAGGGAAGGAGGAAGGGAAGCAGGAAGGGTTTACCAGTGAGTCTCTTCGAACTTCGGGTAGCAGGACTTGATGGGGGAGAGTCAGGGGACTGCGAGGGAGGAGCCTGCCCATCGACTGGTGCTCTGGGAGGGGTTAAGCTCTCTCTCTCTCTCTTTTTTTAGCAAAAAACTCCACGGTGCATTTGTTTTTCAAGCAAATGAGGAAATGACAGCTCGGCCTGTGCTGCCATCTGGTGAGACCCGCCCTTGGGGGCGGATGTGGCTCTTGGACCCTGTGACCAGACGGGGAGATAGAGCCTCTCCCCTGCCCTGGAGACCAGGAGGGAAGGAGGTGACCCACGACCTCAACCAGCAATGAGGGGCTAAGGGCTAAAAAAGGGCGCAGGAGAGAGGGCAGGAAAAGGGAGGGTAGCAGGAAAGCCGAGGGGCCAAGCTGAGGGGAGATGGCTGGACCCAGTCTGTCCCCTGCTCTGCCTCTGTGCTCTCCTCAGACTCCAGGAGAGCAGGCCCTGAGCCTGCTCAGGGTGAGGCTGCCTCGCATTTGCAGCACCTGGGGTGAGCCCAGACTTCCCCACTTGCTCACTGCCCGCTTCTTGGCCCATGGCGCGCCACCCAAATGCCCCCCAACACTTCCTGGGGCCACACCCACTCGGCAGAGCTGTGGGCTCCTGGAGGGCTGCCATTCCATCTCTGGCACCTGGGGCAGAGTGACTGGGATACACCTGCCCAGGGACACACTGGCCTGCCCCCTTCACCAGCAGGCCCCCAGCACACACAGCCAAACGGGAAGCCAAGCACTTTCATTGCCCTGAGTCCCCAGGAGTCCCCCAACCCAGCCTTCTCTTTTTCACTCCCCCAGGGACCTGCAGGGTAGGGGTCGGGCTTTAGAATCCTCCAATTGTCCATCAGCAGACAACCCCTCCCCCCACCGGCCACAACCTGCCCTCAGCCAAGGGCCCACCTTGGGTGGGGGCCCCTCTCCCTCCAGCTGCCGGGCTGCTCACCTGTCTCCTGCTCCAGGGAGAAGCTGCTGGGAGCTGTAAGAGAGGGGGTGCAGAGGTGGTAAGAGGAGCCCCACCGAGGTCAGGGGTACAGAGGTGGTAAGAGGAGCCCTACCGAGGTCAGGGGTGGAGGGAGGCTGGCGTCACCCGGAGAGCCTCCTGAGGCCTGTTGGGAGGCCCAGGACGCACCAAGGCTCTTCACTCACAAAAGCTCTTTGAAGCCCACGTTTCGTGGTATCAGCCCATTTTGCAGATGGGCAAACAGTGGGCCCGGAAAGGAGAAGCAGTGGCCGGGCCATGCGTGCTGCGGGGCTGGACCGAGACTGAAGCCCAGCTCTGTCCCGTGCTTCCAGAGGTGTCCCTATCTTTGGGCCCCACATCTCCTGTGCCCCTAGCACCCCACACCCTGAGCACAGCGACCCCCTTGTAAGACATCCCCAGGGAGCTCACCCAGCGCGGCCACGCAGAACAGCAGTAGGAGCCTCATGCCTTTGTCGGTGCAGGCTGTCTGTCTGCTCGGGCTCGATAAAGCTCCCTCAGTCAGGGGACTCCTCCACCCTGGGGCTCCCAGGGTGCTCCCTGGGAGGTGCCTACAGTGGGGAGATAACCCAGAGGCCTCAGCAACTGGGGCTGGGCCCAGAAGAGCAGACTCGGCTACACCCACAGGGAATTGGGAAGGGCATGGGCCTCAGAGGCCAAAGGGGCTGCACTGCACCGCCACGGCTGGGCTGCGGGCCCCTGGGCTTGCTGGGTGAGCGGATGTCCCCTGGAGTGTGCATGTCACCTGGTAAGGAGGACTTGAGTTTGTTTATGGGATGAGTTCGAGGTGGTGAGGTTATCCTAGATTACTGAGGCGGACCCGATGTAATCACAAGGGTCCTTCCGAAGCTCCACACGGTGTGGCGGTGGGTCTGACATATACACTGGAGGGCTAGTGGGCTGGACCCCCGTTACAGGGGCAGGCAGGAGAGGCTCCTTCCACCTGTCACATGCTGGTTCATTCATGACCACTTTCTGGGCACCTGTTAGGTGGCTGGTGCTGGGCTCAGCCCCCAAATTTAACCTCAGACCAAGCGAGGCGCCTGGTTAGCCCAGGAGTGTGTTCAAGCAGGTGCTGTGCTCAAGTGGTGCCCTTGACTGCGGACGGGGGAGGGACCACACTCCGAAGAAGGGCCAGGCACCCATCTGGACACTGTACAAGTGACTGCTCATTAAATCCTTGCGGACACCAGAGGTGGCTGAGGCCCAGGGTCTGCTGGCTTCCCGGGCCCCCGAGCCTGCCTGCTCTCTCGCAGTTCCCGGGGAGGCTGGCCTGGTGCCTGGCTGGCTCTCCGTGAATATTGGTTGCAGGCGCATAAAGGGGACAGGGAAAGGACGCTGGTGCTTCTCTCACTTCAGGCCCGTCACCACCCCAGGGACTCACCTGCTGGCCACACCCTCACCCTTTAGAGTTTCTGATTCAGGAGGCCACAGGGGGCCTGAGAATTCACATTTCTAACAAGTTCCCAGGTAATGCCGAAGCTGCTGGAGGGAACCCCGGAACCCCGCTTTGGCCCTAAGCTGCTAATTAACAAGTGTCACTTCCCTGTGGGCCAGGCGAGTGGGCCTCCCTCGAAGGCTCATCTCCAGCGCTGGGACAGGGCCCAGCTTGTGTTGACGAGACTGATGGGTCTTGTGATGCTGGGTGAGCGTGAGAGGACAGGGACAGGAGGAGCTAACCAGCGGGTCCTTCAGTGACTACGTGAAGCTGCTGGCCTGAGGGCACCGGACAGCCCAGACACGATGTCCAGGCCTGGGATCTGGGTGGGCGCTGGGCCCCTGGTGGAGGTGGGGGCTTTTCAAGTAGGTCTGGGGTTTGTCCTGATCCCCCCACCCCCTGCCTCATGGTCTTTTGGACCAGCAGTTCTCAGTCCTGGCTGCGGGTAAGTCCCGGCAGGCTTTAGAAAGCCGATCCCTGGCTGCTGGTTCCTCCCAGATGGATCCCATCAGAGTTGCTGGCCAGGGCCAGCTTCTGACAGCTTGTCAGGTGCTCTCTCAGGCTGGGGCCCGTGGACTCAGAGCCACTGCAGCCTCAGGCTTTGAAAAGGAAGCTCCAGCAGGCTCAGGAATCATGCACCCAGCCTCGGGCAGCACCCCAGGCCTGCCACCTCCAGGCCCTGGTGGCACAGCTTCACGCTCACCATTCCTCAAGGGCGGCTCAACCCGGGGCACACAGGGAGGTTGGGAGGGCAGGCGCTGCAGAGCGCATGCCCAGAGCTCCTGTTCTGGCTCCCGAGGGGGGCCCCTTTGTCGATGTAGGGTTGCTGGGTTCGAGTATCAGGGCCGTGAGGAGTCCTGCTAGGGAGGGGCTGGCTTCAGACCCTGCCACTGATTCAGCTGAGCCCTGTAAGCCCCTGGGGTCAGGGCGAAGAATGGCTGCTAAGGCCCACGCTGGTGCAGTGTGGCTCGGGAACTGGGTGCCGGGGTTCCCACCCCCACTTTGCTGCTGGCTGACCACACCTCTGTGGGTCTTGCCTCTCTCACAGCTGAAGAAGGAGCAGCAGGAGGCTGTGTGGGGCGGTGGGCGTCAGAACTCAGCGCATCCTGGTGCAGGTCTGATCTGACGGTGTCCTGGTGTCCCTCCCCACCGGTGGGGACCCTTTAATTTTACAACGGCACTCCCAATGGATATATATTTATAAACTGTATTTGTACTAATACGTTATGGACATTATAAGACAACAAAACAGAGAATTTAAAAAATGAGATAAAAAGTATAAACCACAAACACAAATTTCCATATTGTCTTCATGCTGCCCTTGAGTGTGTGAACCCACTTTGGGGCGCCCACTGAGAGGCCGTGGTCACCAGGGGGCAGGAGCGTGGGGCAAGGGGTACTCTGGGGTCGAGTTGAGGGCTGCAGGCCCCGCCTTCGCGCTGCTGGGAAGGGGAATCTACAGGAAGGATCCGCGGGAGGGTGAGGGTCTGGGGGACCTGGGGCCCGGGGAGCTCGGGGAGCTCGGGGAGCCGGGGCACGGGAATCCGGGGCAGAAGGATCGTGGGCGTGAAGATCGAGAGAGAGGGGACTCAGCCCCCAGAGAGTCACCGAGGCCCGGCTCTGGCAACAGCCGCGACAGGTCCTGCACTAAGTGCCACTTCTCCTGGACTTGCTGCAGGAGAGGGAGCGACCAGCCGGTTACAAGTGGCGCCGCCCCCACGGCCAGGCCAGGCCTAGGGGTCATCGGCCTCCCAGCAGCTGATCCATGGTCCTCCGCTGGCGCAGGCCCCGCCCTAACGCAAGCACCGCCCCTCAAGAGACCCGCTTCGGAACTGCCTCCCATGCGGCCACTCGCGGTAAAGTGCCGTTCCGCCCAAGAAGGCCCCAAATAGGGTCCCGGCCCCGCCCTCAGCCACTCTCCTGTTAAACCCTTGTCCCCAGATTTAAGGCCACATTGCTTTGTCTGGCTCCTAGCTTGAGGCCACGCCTAGCCCGCCCCGCCTCCACCCTCCCGCTTCTATTCCCAGCGTGAGACCACACTTCCCGGATAGTGGCTCGCCCGTGGTCGGTGGCCTCTCCCAGCCCAGCGGACACTCACCCACACCAGCTGCTTCCGCAGCCCCTGGATGGCCCTCGCCTTGGCCTGGGACTGGGAGATGCACACGGTCAGGACAAGGCTTTGGACAGAGGGGGTCCAAGTTCAGTCACCCCTACTTGCTCCCTCCCCTCCCGAGGCTCTTAAAACCGCCTCCTGGGGTCCTCTCTTTGCCCCTCCCACCTCCCACCTGTGCCCCTCTCCTCTGACCGACCACACGTGCACCGGGCTCTGTGGCTCCCTGGTGGTCAGGTGAGGTGCCCAATTTACAGGTGAGGCACCCAGGGGGCTGCTGCCTGTGGGCACAGGAGAACCCCCCCAGGCCACCAGTCTTGGGCCTCATGCTCCGTATTCCGGGTGTCCGCCTCCCTGGGCTCTCCTTGTCTGGCTCTGGGATCCCATGAGACTGGCTGGGGGTGCCCAGGGAAGGACCCCCACTCCTAGGTACCGCTTGCCTTGCCCCGGTCCTGAGACACACCTGAGCAGGATGAGGAGGGGGAAGCTGAAGGCTTGGGAGCCCAGGTAGCGGAGGGCTCGCTGGCCAAAGGGTGGCAGCTGGAGGGCCACCAGCTCCGGGACCACCTGCCAGGGGGCCGAGTAGTTGGAGAAGAGGCCGCAGTCCCAGGAGGAGTGGATGCTGTGGAGAGACAGCCAGAGCCGGGCTGCAGTCAGGGCCCCAGTGAGGAGCTGCCCGCCCGCCCATCCCTCAGCCTGCACCCTCTACTCCCCTCACCTGCTGACCACGTAGCCCAGGGGCACAGTGGCCAGAAGCAGGCCCAAGACGAGCACCAGCTGGAAGAAGAAGGTGGAGCTAGAGGCTCGGAATCTCCGAGGGGACGCCTTGGAGTTCCTCAGGAGGGTGTACTGGGGAGCAAGCAACAATGGTGGGGTCTGTTAGCTTCCATGTGCAGACACCCGGGAGTCAGGCTCAAGGACGTGACGCAGTGGGGCTTGGGGGGGCAGAGGCAGGATTCGAGCCCCCCTCACGGTGCTACCCAGGTGTGCCCTGCTCCCTCCCAGCCCCTGAGCCCACACCTTCTTGATGTAGAAGGTGAGGAATATGAAGGTGCCGTTGAGCAGGGGCAGCAGGGGGCAGAAGAAGAGGCCCATCCAGGTGACCGTCTGCCCCGCCACAATGTCCAGCACGTTCTTGGGCACCAGGAACTCCTCCCTGTCCAACCAGGCCCAGAACCGGCCTGAGAACCGCTCCACCAGCAGCCTGAGCACAGGGAGTGTCCAGGTGTCACCGCCCAGGAGGGGCATGCGGGCCACATCCATCAAGGCTACACTCAGTCACATGGACACATGCATGTAGAACTGCCCACCCTTGGCTGCAGCCACGGGCTACCCCAGACATGCCAGGTCACCCCCATGGTGTCCCCACAAGGCTCACCTCCTAGGCAGGCTGACGAGGAAGGTGAAGGCCACCATGAGCAGGAAGTTGAAGATGATCAGCTTGTACAGCTCCTCCCCTACCAAGTTCTCCCAGCACTGGTGCAGAATGGCTCCTGTCACCACCCACGGTCCCAGCCACCACTCACCCACTGTCGGAGGGGGGGTCTCTGTGGGCAGGAGCCTTGGCTAAAGTCTAGTATGATTGCTAAGTTAAAACCTGGGCCTCACCCTGGCCGGTGTGGCTCAGTGGGCTGGGCGTCATACCACAAAGCAAAAGGTTGCTAGTTCGATTCCCGGTCAGGGCACATGCCTGGGCTGCAGGATTCCGTCCCTGGTTGGGGCATGTACGAGAGGCGACCAATCGATGTTTCTCTCACACATCTACGTTTCTCTCCCTTTCTCCATCCCTCCCCTTCTCTCTAAAAACAAATAAAATCTTAAAAAATAAAAAACCAAAACGGCCTGGGCCTCAAGGATGAGAATTAGGTAGGGAATCCCAACAGCCAGGGCCGCCACCCTGCACAGTGCAGTGTGAGGCAAATAGCACCCCCTGCAGGTTTGCTGTAGTATGGAAAGTGCGACCCACAGCCTCTCACCAAAGTGAGACCTGGAGATGGACAAGCAGGTCAAAGGGGGGACACCCAAAGGGACAGGCTCTGATGGAGCCACCAGCCACCTGGTAGTCACAGGCGTTGTAGCCGTAGGATTCACAGCTGGTCTTGTTTCTGCCGATGCACAGAATGGTCTGGCCCAGTGAGAAGGAGAACATCCCCAGGCTGGCCAGTTTCAGCACCACGCACCTGGGGTGGGGACTGTGTCAGGGGAGGGGCTCATGTCTCCCCCCGGGCCCAGCGTTCTCTAAATCTGAAGTGTGTTCCCAGAATCTTGGCCCCCAGATGACTCATGGGAGAAGGGTCTGTGTTTGGACCAGTTTGGGGACACTGCCTAGGCCAGCTGTCCTTTCCCCACGCCCTGCTTGCAGATTCACCGGCCTTCTCGGGCCTTTAATATCCTTATCGCCAGTGAGATTGTCCTTTCTCCCACTGCCTGTTAACATCCAGCCCACCCACACGGCCTCACGTATCGCAAACACGCGCAGGTGCACTCCTGAGGGATTTTAAATGCACGCTGGGTCGCACATGCAGACGGCTAACCCCACACCATGCAATGCTGGCACACGGCAGGCCGTTGGCCAAGGTCCTTCTGCTGAGGGAGGTGGGGTGGGGTGGCAGAGGGAGCTCAGGTTGGGGAGGGGGTCCAAAACGGGGCTGTGGGCCCCAGGGAGGACCCTACCAGGGGTGGGGAGACAGCATGGGGGTGGAGGAGGGCTTGTGTTGGAGCCTACACCCAGCAGGTGTCGGGTGCTGGGGCTTGGCCGAGGTGCGTGGCCCCTGTGAGCCTCAGTTTCCTCATCTGCCAAAGGGGATGAGGATGGTTCTGACTTCACAGGTCCCACATAGGGTTGTCGAGGTCAGGGGTGTAAACCCTTGGGCACGTGGGAACTGTGTGCATCCATCCCCTGTTCCCAGTTTTCCTGCGTGTGGGGAGCAGTGACACGGCCGCCGGCCCCTCAGAAGGGCTGGTGCTGGGCTTGCTTTGGATGGAGGGGCCCTGGAGCAGCTCAGAGCAGGGCCCCCTGGACAGTGCGTGTTCTGGAAGCGCCTGCCCACCTTCCCTGGCCAGGAGACAACCAAGATGCGCAGCAGGGCATAGCTTTTCACATGCCTCCCTGCCTCCCCCTCCCTCCACACGGGGTCCCACCTGTCACCCCAAGGGTGGCACTCACCAGATAAGGGTGAGGTTGACCTCGGTGTTGGGGGGGTAGTTCCCCAGCTGGACCAGGAACACGAACAGCAGAGGACCCAGAAAGTTGACCAGGGCGATGACCCCGGGGGGCAGGTACTGGAGCAGCACAAACAGGGACTGGAGCAGCACAAACAGAACGGCAGGGGTGGGCACCATGAGCTGCAGGTGCCCCGGCAGCTCCCCACCCCGCCACCCCTGCAGGCGATGCTGGGAAAGGCCCTGCAGAAGCCCAAGGCTCCAGCAGCGTGGTGTTGAGAGACGGCCACAGGGAAAGCCAGTCTCTGGGCCGTGAACTGGGGCAAATGGCGTTAACCTCTCTGAGCCTCAGTTTCCTCATCTGCAAAGTGGGACCAGCCCATCTCCTCCCACAGTTCTGTCCAGGATTAAATAAACTCATGTCAGTGGCCGGGCACCTCCTTGTTGTCCTGCGAGTACTTAGTGGCCCAGAAGATGGCGCTGATGGCCCCGACCACTAAGAGCCCGATGAGGATGTTGACCCACAGGTAGTTGAACAGGTGCCAGGCTCGCTGGGCCCGAGTCTGCTGCTGCAGCAGCAGGAAGCGCTGCCCCTCCTCCAGCTCCACCTGTCGTGGGGTGGAAGCAGAGCAGGTAAGGCTGGCCTGGGCTGGGTGGTGCATGGAAGGGGAGTGGTCAATATTTGTGGGAGACAGGCTGCCAGGATCTAGGCCAGGTTTGGGTGAATGGTGGCTGGTTTGATCTAGACCAACCCCCTCCTTACACTGAGCTGGCAAGCCGGTGAGCACGCTCACCTACACACTCGTGCAGCTCCTGCGCCCGGCCATGACACCCGGCGTGCACACGTGTTCCCACCCACACCCACCCATACACACAGGTACCCACGCTCACGCGCACCTTGAACTCGTTGCTGATCTCGTGCTGCTTGATGGTGGCGGCATCCTGCCCCCGGATGCAGAAGTCCCAGGAGGAGAAGACCTTGGCACTGAGAGGCGACCTGTAGTCCTGGCCTAGGAACAGCTTCTGAGGCAGCCCCTTCACCATCCTGCAGGGGCAGGAGGCCAAGGCCTGTGAGGGAAGGGCACCTCCCGCCTGCCAGCCGCAGCCTTGGCTTGAGTCTGAAGTGGGGTGGGAAGCCCCTGGCAGCCCTAGGGGCAGGCTCTGACCTCAGCCTGGGTGGGGCATGGGGTGAGGGAGGCAGTGGTCCCTGTCTCTGAGGTCTGCAGCTGGGGACACAGAGTTTGGACCCTGGAAGCACCTACAAGCCTTACACTGGACAGGAGCTGGGGCCTTCTTGCTACCCTGGGGGCACCACCCTAAGGGAGGGGTTTACAGGGAAGCCTCCCCCCGCATCCCCCCCCCATTAAGAGGCTTAGGCAGGGTCCCCATCTCACCGCTGCAGCGTCCCACAGAAGCAGAGGAGCAGGCAGGCGAGGGGGCTCAGCAGGTAGGCCAGGCGGATGCTGTAGGCAGAGCTGCTTCCGGGCCCAGCCCGGTAAGCACCATAAAAGAGGTAGGTGTTGTTGAAGGCCTGGGGGTGCGGGTGGCAGCAGCTGAGCCTGAGTGCCCACCGGGCTGTGTGCTCAGTGCTTTTCACAAATTAACTCACTGACTCCCACGACAGCCCGTTGGGCAGGGAGTGAGAGCGTCCGCGTTCACAGAGACCCGGAGGGGCTAGGGAACCTGCCCGAGGCCCCATGGAGAGAGCGGACCAGAGCACTGGAGCCTGAACAGTGGCCACTAAGTGGCTTTCAGGGACAAGGGTGGGGTGGTGCTTATCTCAGAGACCTGGATACTTGTCCCATCTTCTTCCTTGTCCTCCCACACCAGCTAGGCCCTGCGAGCTATGGGCACGTGTCCCGAGGCCTGGCTTGCATGCAGTGGCCTCTCTCTCACCCCATCACTGGCCCAGCCAGTCTGTCTGTGCAAGACCATCTCCCTAAAAGCCGAAACGTCCTTGGAGAGGTGGGAGGTCTGCTTAGACTGGGGTCCCCTGGGGCCAGTTCCCTGGGTCCCCAGCCCATCCCCCAGGACTGAGCCCACTTACTCTGCCAGTTAAAATGTTCCAAAGCTGATGGTGGAAGTGGAAAGCACCCGTCTGGGGCTGGGGGCCACCAGGGCACTGGAGGGCTGTGAAGGAGAAAGAGAGGGCCCATGGGAAAGAGCCCCCAAGGCATAAGGGAGACTACCCCTCCCCACTCCATAGCCCCCAACCCCGGGGTGGGGGGCGGAGCACCCAGCAGGACTCTGAGGATATAACAGGAGGTGTTGCCCGGCAAAGGCCAGGCCAGTGGAGTCCAAGGGCTGGACCCAAGTGGGAGGATGCCCAGGGCTGGCACACAGGGTCACAGCTGTGCCCACACTCTGAGTCCTGGGCCAGCCCAGGGCGCAGATCAGTTCGGGTCTCTGTGCCCTAGTGAGCCAGCCACTCACTGAAGTTAAGGGCGGGGCTTGGATCCGGGGGGCGAAGCCAGACCAGGGGCAGCAGCACGAAGCTGGAGGTCAGAAGCAGGGTCAGCAGGTTGAGCATCAGCAGGAACCGAAGGAACGTGAAGTAGGACTGGATTCCGGTGCCAAAGAGGCCTGTGGGGGGAAGTGCAGGGGGATCAGGGAGGCACTGTGCCCTGGCCCAGCAAGAATCCCCATCAGCGCCCTGGGACCCCCAGTTTAACGGTCTCGTCCTAGAGGCCCCTCTAACAGTATCTCTGACAGCCACCAGGGGGTGCTGTCGTCCACCAAGGTTCGCCCCATCTCTGGTCTGGAGGGACGGGAGTGTGAGGATGGGGGTTGGCTGGCGGGGGCAGAGGGGAGCCATGGCCCGCGGGATGCCCTCCTCCCGTTTCTAAACTGGACACCGAGATCCCAGGGCGGGGAGGTGGCGGCGGGGCGCAGGTCTTACCCCCGATCTCGTAGAGGGCCCCCTCCCAGAGTCCAAAGCCCCGCGTCAGCCTCTGTGCTGCCTCCCCCAGGCGCCTTCCCACAGTCCCCCGTCTTCGCTGCCACCGCTGCCAGCATGAGGTCTTCGCCCCCTCGGGCTCTCGCAGCTGCCTGGATGGGGTGGGGACGGGTGCCCCTGAGTCACCCACCGTGCACGTCTGGCCGGCTGAGTAGCGCAACAGGGGGTGTCCCCCGCCCCGGGCCTTTGCACCCACCGGGTGACACTCACCGGACCAGGCGCCTGTCCACCATGGCGTAGGGCAGCGTCCGCACGGGCACCCGAGAGCCCCGCAGCCGCTCCATCTCCTGCTCCCAGAGCTCCTCAGCCCCCGGCTCGGGCGCCCGCGGCTCGTGGGCCTGCTCCACCTGCCCTGACCGCTGTCGCAGCATCTCCCAGGGGCTGTCCCCAGGAGGGACGTGGGTCGCCTGTGGAGTGAGTCAGGTCTCGCTGTGGTGTGCCCAGACTCGAAGAGAAAGAATCCTGTTGGAAGAGATCTGGCCTCAGCCCCTGGCTGCCTCCCAAAGCCACAGGAGCCAGGGACCTCAGTTTCCCCATCTGCCAAATGGAGACAAAGGTGGAGAGGGCATGGAGAGAGGGGACCCTCAGGGCCCGAGGCAGGGTACGGTGGGGCCAAGGCCTTGTTCTGCCTGCCGCCGGTGGTGGCTAGCCTTTCAGCTGTCCCTGTCTGGACTCCAAGTTTCCAGGACCTGGTACCCTGCAGCGCCCCGGGGGTGGAGGTGCTGGTACCCCATCCGATCTCCTATCTTGTGCTTCCACCCCCCAGAACTGGGGGTCTGCCGGGTGCCTCCACCTGCCCCTATGACTGGGACCCTGTCTCTGCCCCAGCAGCCGCTGGGCCTCAGTTCTCTCTTCCTCCTCTCGCTCAGCCTCACCCCACACTCTGTTCCCAGCTCACCTGTGGATGAGGGAACAGGTGACCGAAGGGACCCTTCAGACTGGCTCCCTGCACGCCTGGCAGAACTGTGAAGAGCCCAGGGGAGGGGTCACATGACAGGAACCCCGGCTCCCACTGCGGTTCCGCCTCCGCCCCCCACCTGCCCCTTTTCCTCTGCTCCCCACCGAGGCTGGCACTTCCTGCAGGTGTGGGGCGCAGGCTGCAGGTGAGCAGGCGGGCAGCTCAGCCTCCCTGGTAGGCGCTGGGCAGGGTCGGCCCTTCCCCTCTCTATGTGGCACTCGGAGGAGCCCAGGTGGTCCCAGGGACCCCTGACTCCTGCGGCTGCTGCTTCCCAGGCCCTCGGGACCAGGTGGAAGTTCGGAGTCTCTCCAGCCTGGGTCCTCTGACTTCCAGCCTGGGGAGCTGAGGCCTGGCCTGGCCTGGCCTGGCCTGGCGGGCAGCTGCTGGGTGTAGGGCCTGGTTCTTATCTGCCGGTTGCCAGTGGCCCTGGCTTCTCTAGGAGGGCAGGGCTTGACAGTGACTTAACGGGTGGGCCCCATCACATCCGGCTGAGTTATTTCCTAACTTCCCACCTCAGTCACCATCCCCCTCTCCAAGACTAAGGCTGGGGCCTAGCACTCTGGGTGGCCTCCGTTCATGCTGGAGCTGTTACGAAGTGTAGGAGGCACCTGGCCATCTCTCTCCCGGGGTCCCCGAGGCCCTGCCATTCCTCCTTGTTTCCTTTCCACAACTGTAGGGCTCGCTTAGCTCACTGTTGAGCTCCAGTGGCTTTTCTGCCTCCCTGCCTGGCCCCCTCCTGGTTCTCCAAGTCCCTCCTCTATGCCAGGCCCTGTGGTGGGTGCTGCTGCTGGGCCCGTGGAGGGCCAGAGAATTGGGGAAGAGGAGACAGATGGGCAGGTGTGCATAGCAAGTGCTCAGTCTGGGAAGGCCTTTCAGAGGAGGTGACTTTCAAGCTGAGTGTGTGGTCCTGCATGCACAAGGGGGCGGGGGCTGGGGAGCAGCGGAGGAGAGGCAGCAGGGCAGGCCTGGGCCTCCATGCTGAGACCCAGCCTCAGATGGTCCACCTGAGGGCCACATGGGCAGCTGCTACACAGCCCCACCCCGGCCCCTCCCTCTCTGTCCCACCTCAGTCCCAGGACCCCTTTCCCCGCAAGTGGCATCCTGTGCCTGCTTTCGGGCGTCCTGCCCACCCCTCCCCCACTCCTGGGGCCTCTCTTTCCTTCTTCCTGCTCTCCCTCACCAGGCTCACCCTTCAAGGCTTCTCCTCGCCTGGGATGGGCCCCGCCACTGCCCCGACCCCACCCTCTTTCTCTAACCCACAGGAACCTCCCCACTGCCCTTCTGGTTTTTCTCCAAGCCAGGCTTCTGGGCAGAGTCCCCAGGGGGACAAGACTCAGGCTTGGGGGCGACACCTGGGGGTCCATTAACCGGCCAGCCTCAGTTTCCTCATCTGCAAACTAGGGACGCCTGTGCTTATTCGCTTGGCTAGTGAGGAATAACAGAAACAGCCTTGGGGACGGTCACTATGTCAGTCTCCCCCGTCCGCTCCCTCCCACCTAGCACACAGGAAGTGCCGAAAGTCTTGCCTGATCAACAGCAGAAGCCCCGCCCAGATCTGGAAGGGGAGATAAGCGGGGCTCTGCCAGCCTCCGCCTCAGGCCTGGGGGAGGGTGTCTCAGAAGGAAGGGGCCACCCAATCCAGCGTCACCAGCACTGCACCTGCTACTTCGATAATCACCCTGGGAAGTGGGTGGGTTCGCAATTATTGTCCCCATTCGAAATTTGGGAACACTGAGTCCTGTAGAAATTGGGGGCTTCACCCAGAGATTGGGATAAGCACAGACAGGCAGGCCTTCAGCCTGCCCAGACCTCAGGGTGGGGTGCGAAGAGGGGTGGAAGTTGGCAGGGAGAGGGCACAGCTGCCAGAGGAGCCCAGGGCAGGGGTGGGGTTCATCCTTGGGCCAGGCGGTCACGTGACACCACCACGTGGACCCAGCTGGGCGGTGCAGCTCCCTCTGGCCCCAGGTCGATCCCTCAGCCCTTAGAGGCTTCCCCCCCACCCTCTGACCCCGAGGTCCCTCCCCCAGGACTACAACTACAGGACCAACCACAAGCCCCAACTACAGGACCCAGCGGCCCTTTCCAGCACAGAACCCCTCCTCCCTGATGCCTCCCAGGTAAGTGCCCCTGATCTGGGGCTTGGGGGGAGGTGCCCTGGTCTTCCCAGCCCCAGCAGTCCCCAGTGGCTGGGTCGTCAGAATTCCTTTGGGCCCCCGGGGCCACTGGGTCACAAGCTCCCTCCCATTATCTCCTTGGATTCTCCCGGGTGTCCCAACGTTTGACTTTCTCAGAAGGGCTGGGGGCCGGGAACTGGAGCCCTGAGCCCACCCCAGGCAGCACCCAGGAGGGGCGATGGTGTGAGCCCGGGTCCAGGATGGGAGGGGCAAGGAGGCTGGGTGGCACAGGCCGTACCACTGACTGCCAGCAGGGAGTGGGGCGAGGAGCTCCCGGGTTGCTCAGGCCCTGGGTGAAGAGGCTCAGCCGCTCTCTGTGGACTCGCTGCTGGGTTGGGGTTGCTAGAAAGGGCCCCGCCCCGCCCCTCCCTACCTGGCTCAGGGCTCAGGAATGGTGTGCCCGGAAACTCACCAGACCTGTCCCGACCCGAAGGAGGGGCCAGGGCACCAGGTACCAGCCGGCAGTAGATCCTGGACAGTGCCCAGGTGGGTGGGCCCAGGCGAGACACATCCTCTGGGGGAAGGCAGCGGGGCCAGGCTGCCGCCTCTGACCACCTCCTGCCTCCCTGTCCCTCCCACCCCCACTCCCTGCGTGGAGAAGGGGTGTGTCTGGGTGTCGGTGGATCAGGGCTTGGGAGAGTCTGTCTGGAGGATTCCAGCTCCAGGGACTGCACTGGGGAGCACGTCATGAGCACCCCTCCAGCGACTTTGCAGGCTGAGGGGCCCAACACCCATCCGAGCCCTCTCTGCTGGTTTCCCCATGCTGTGCTCCCGCTGGAGTGGGGAAGGAGCTTGGAGTGCCTGGGGGCCTGGGCTCAGAGGCTGGACATAAGTGAGGAGGACCCTGTCGGGCACAGCCCTTGCAGAACCTGCTCTGTCTGGGCACCCAGGAAGCCCCCTGGAGTTGAGCCAACTTTCCTGAGTGCTGGGGTGGGGATGGGGGGATGGAGGGGTGGGAGGGTGCAGGACTGACTGAGGGCTTGGCTCCTTGTGGGGCAGGGCCCAGCAGGGGTCTGCTGGTGGCTGGGAGCTTGCTATCCCCGCCCCATTCCCACAGGGCCAGCAGCCCAGACAAGGCCGCCCTGGTCCCAGTTGTCCGGGGATGGCTGAGCCCTCTTCCCGGACAAAGGCACACAAAGGCAGACAAAGGCGGCCTGTTTCATGCCCCTCCCCCGCCAGCTGCCCGGCCCACTGGCCCTGGGTGGCTGAATGGAGGCTCGGTCTCCTGAGAGCTGTGCTGCAGGCTGGGGGTGTGGTGACCACCCTGTGCGCATGTGTGTGTGTGTGTGTGTGTGTGGGGTGCTGGCTGGGTGGGGGCCCAGCTGGACGAGGTAGGTCATCCCATTCTGCCTGGACTGGTGGGGCGGGGGTGGGGGACAGGGTGAGGATTTCCTGTGAGAGGAAGTGCTGGGGGATGACAGGGGGGGCACTGGAGCGGTCTAGAGCTGCCCTGACCTTTCTCCCCAGGAGGGTGGCGTCTCTGGGGCAGAACCCTAGGGCTGGAGGGCTATGTCCACAGCACCCACCCCTTCCCTATTTCCCAGGGCCTGGGACCTTCAAGCAAACCAGCGCAGACCGCCCTTCCTTCCTCTGTCCTGCATTCTCCCACACGGTGCACCCCCTCCCCCTCTTCCCGCCCTGCACTAGAAGGGGCTGTCCTTCAGCCCGCGCTGGCGTGAGTTCATCTGGGGGCACTCACTTGACCTTGCATTTGCTGTAGATGGGGGCAGGGGCTCAGGCAGCCTGGGTGGTGAGTGGCTCCTCCCACAGTCCCCAAGGAGCTGGGCACTGAAGGCCAAGTGTGGGGCAGCCCTCTGTCTCATCAGCTGGGCAGCAGGAGGCATCGGAAGCTGCAGGTGTCCCGGCTCTGAGCTGCTCTAGGCGAGGTGTGGGCAGCAGACATGGCCTTTGTCCTTAATGTCTCCGAGACCCCAGAGGACCAGAGGTAAGTGCTCTGGGACTGTGGGGTTGTGGGCTGGGACGTACCATCCGTAGGAGAGGCCGCCTGGACCATGGCCTTTGGGAAGGGGCAGGCTGCTGGGGCGAGGACTGGTCAGCCTGAGCCGGGCCTCCCACCCTGCTTCTCGTGCCAGCAGCCGGGAACCCAGCCCCTACGACGAGAGCGAGGTGCATGACTCCTTCCACCAGCTCCTCCGGGAGCAGAGCCAGAGGGCAGCCGAGGAGGGGCTGGAGCTGCAGCTCCTGGGCCCAGAGGCTGGGATCCCGGGGGCCCCAGGTAAGTTGACGCCTGGCCCTCTGGCTGGACGGTGTGGGTCGGGCCCTGAGCCCCCTCAGCCTGTCTGGATATCCCACCTGGCCACGTGGCAAGGGGGAGGGATGGAGTGGGGGGACGGCTGTCCAGCAGCGTCTCCAGGCACTCTGGACAAGTCCTCTGCTTGCTAGGCAGTGACCGCCAGACCCTCCTGGGGCCCGAGGGCACCGCCATCCACAGTGCGGCCACACTCCGCATCTTGGCCAGCATGCCCAGTCGCACCATTGGTGAGTGGGACCCTCTGCCCTCAATCCTGGCATTGACCCCAGCACCCCCAGGCTGGGCTGGGTTCTCCAGGGGACCAGTGTCCCTCAGGGCCAGGCCCTTTCGGCTCCTGCCACACCCTGTCTGCAGCCGGTGGAGGCCCAGCGCAGTCCCGTGCAGCCTCGCTCATTCTAAAAACGACTCCAGAGTGGTCAGAGGGATAAAAATAGGTTCTTGGGAACCCAGCAGCGCCTGAGGTCTCTTAGAAAAGGACTTTCCTAGGTCCTGGGAGGGGTGGGGGCGGCCACTGCCTTCCCGCGAGAGAGGGCATCCAGGCCCGGCCTGCGCTGACCTGCCGGGGCCTCTGCAGGTCGCAGCCACGGCGCCATCATCTCTCAGTACTACAACCGCACGGTGCAGCTGCGGCGCCGGGCCAGCCGGCCGCCGCTCAGCAACCTGGGGCACTCGGCCCGGCCCAGCCTCCGCCTGTATGACCTGGAGCTGGACTCCACGGCCCTTGAGGAGGAGGGTGAGTGAGCAGGGACCGGTCAGGCTGGCCAGGGTGAGGGCTGGGGGCCGCAGACCCAGGGACCACGCCCCCAGCGGCACGCTCGTCTCATTGGGGGTGTGCCTGCCACTGGGGCAGAGACGTGGAGGCCTTTCGGGCTGCAAAGGGTTTGGCTCTGGCTGGCAGACACCCAGAAACATTTGTTCACGCACCCCACAACATCTGATGAGCTTTGGGCTGTGATGCAGCTGGTTGTCTGCCCGGTGAGATAGAGCGGTCCCAAATCCACGGAGAAGCTGGCAGTTAAGGCTCAGTCAGATAAGGGCAACTGAGGGAAGGCGACTTTCTGGGGGAGCATCATGGCACTGTCTAGCCTAGAGGGAATGTGGGAGGCTTCCTGGAGGAGGTGACACTAGAGCAGAAGGGGCATATGCAAAGGCCCTGAGGTGGGGGCTTGCCTGGCTGTGCCCTTTGGACTCTGACCTCCCCAGGCCTTGGTTACTTTCTTAGGGCCTTGCCTCCGTTCCCCACCCCACCTACCCCGGGTTACCCAAGGGCCCAGCTGGGGAGGACAGAGCAGTGCAGGGCAGTCAGGGTGGACCCTCCAGTTCTACTCTGTAAACCAGGCCAGGTGCCTTTTCTTATTGTAACATTAGGGTTGAAGCAGCTTCCCCCCACGGTGGGAGGTGAGGGGGGTGAGTACCCCAGTTCTCACCCAGGATCTGCCAGTCCTGTCCTCCTTTCTCCCCCAAAGAGGGCTGGCTTCTTGGGAAATGGTGGGGACAGGGTTGGGGTGGGGACCCCATTGCTGCTGATCAGGGGTGGGTGGGGCTCAGGTCAGTGGGGGTCAGAGGGAGGTGCTTGTGGCCAGGAGGAAAGTGTGGGTCCAGGAGAGGGGGTGCTGGGAGGATGCCAGAACTTAATGAAAGGAGTTTAGGGGGTGGCGTGTGAGGCAGGTGGACAGAGGCCAGGGGTGGGGTGGGTCAGCAGGCAGGCCTGCCCAGGAGGTAGGGAGGGAGGGATGCTTTTTCTGGGGAACTGATGGGACTTCCTTGTTCTTTTCCGGCAGAGAAGCGAGCCCTCCTGGTGAAGGAGCTGCGGGGCCTGACTCTGGCCCAGCGGGACCACATGCTCCGGGGCATGCCCCTCGGCCTGGCTGAGAAACGCCGCCTGCGGTCAGTGCCCGCCTCCTCCTGGCTGGTGGTGGGCAAGAAGGGCCCTGAGCCTGTGGGGCGTGGTCCCCAGGAGGGAGTTGGGTCCCGTCCCGGTCCAGGCTTAATGCTGCCTCTGTCCACAGAGAGGAGACCCAGACCCCAAGGGGGAAGCGGCGGGGCCGGCCCAGGTTCCCTTCCTGCTGCAGCCGGCTCCCATACACCCGTGTCCCGGTAGGAGCCCTCGGGCTTGGCTGCCACTGGGGATGGGGCTGGGTGGCCCGGTGGCTGAGGGTGGCCACCCATCCTGCCTCTGCCGTCATGTTGTGGGGTCCCCTGGCCTCAGCCTAGCTCTGGTGCTTGCGTGACCCTGGCCCCTAGCAGCGTCTCCGCCACTGCCCCTGTACCTCCACGCTGGGTCCTGAGCTCTCGGCTCAGGGATCCCCTGGCCGGACCCTGCCTCATCCCTGTGGCTGTCCCCGCAGGCCTCACACCACCTGGGGCTCGGGCTGCTGTCGGGGCTCCATTCCCTGACACCGTGGCACTATGCCCTGAAGCGGATCGGGGGCCAGTTCGGCTCCAGCGTGCTGTCCTACTTCCTGTTCCTCAAGACCCTGCTGGCCTTCAATGTGCTGCTGCTGCTGCCCCTGCTGGCCTTCGTCGTGGGTGTGCAGGCCGCCTTCCCACCGGCGCCCCCGGGCCCGGTCCCAGCCTTCACTGGCCTGGAGCTCCTCACCGGCGGGGTGAGAGCTTGGTGGGGTGGGGCACCTCCTTGTCCCAGCCTCCCCTGGGGCACCCCACCCACGCCCGGAGTGGTGACTCCTGGTGGGCCACAGTCAGCTCCCCTTGTCCTCCCATGTCAGCGGGGCCTGGGAAGACCCAGGACGGCTTTGGCCTCGTATCTGCCTCTGTGTTGTCCTTGCTGGCCCAGCCCTGGCCCACGCCTGTGGGTGTCCTCCCTCTGCCCCTTGAAGCCTGAGGGGGCATCAGGTGTGGGGAAGGGGGAGAATCCCTGACTTGGCTGGGCCTCCTCCCCACAGGGCCGCTTCACTGACACTGTCATGTACTACGGTCACTACAGTAATGCCACCCTGGGCCAGCTGTGCGCTGACCCACCGGACGGCGGCCAGTGCGCCCCTGAGGCAGCCAGCCTGCCCTACAACATGCCCTTGGCCTACCTCTTCACTGTGGGCGCCGCCTTCTTTATCACCTGCATCACCCTAGTGTACAGGTAACGGCCCTCCCCGCTGCGCGCCTGACCCTGAGCACCATTGATTTATCCACCCATCCATCACCTGTCCACCCACCCACCCACCCACCTACCCACCACTCCATTATCCATCCTTCCACCCATCCATCTGCCCATCCATCCATCACTCCACCCTGTCATCTGTCCAGCCACCCATTCATTCGACCCACCCATGGATCTCCCTCTCTCCTTCCCTCCCTCCTGCATTTGCATTCACTCCCCACCCACACCACATGCATTCTCTGTGCTCAGCTCAGGGCAAGGAGGCAAATTTGCCTGTTGCCCACCCTTGAGGAGCTTGCCCTCTCGGGGAGAAGGCCAGTGAGGGGGCTCGGGTGTGTGCCCGGGAGTCAGGGAGCACTGGGGGGGAGTCAGGCTGAGCTCCTAGGAGAGGCGGCGCTTGCCTCAGGGGGGCAGTTACCTAAGAACAGGCAGGGAAGAAGAGGGGGAAGGCATACAGGGCATTGGGCGAGGCAGCGCAAAGAGCCCTAGGTGAGCGGTGTCTCCTTCAGCCGTGTCCGAACAGAAACGGCCGGCCTGTCAGTGGGGAATGGAGCCCGCCCCCTCTTCCAGCTGCTGTGGCTGGTGGGCACCGCCTTTGGCAGGGCTGACGTGGAGTGGCCGAAGGCCCACACCAGGAGGCCAGGGGCTGGGCTGGAGGCCTGGGGCAGCAGGGCTCCTCTCGGGGGCGGCAGGATTTGGCTACAGGGTTCTCCCAGGCCCCTGCTCCCTCGCCCCTCATGGTCAACCCCCGCCCTGGCCCTGTTTGTCACAGCATGTCCCGCTCTTTTGGGGAGAGCTACCGGGTAGGCAGCGCCTCAGGGGCCCACGCCATCACTGTGTTCTGCTCCTGGGACCACAAGGTGACTCAGAAAAGGGCCTCCCGCCTTCAGCGTGACAACATCAGGACACAGCTGAAGGTGAGCCTACCCAGGCCTGGGGCCACCACCCGACCCTGCATCCTGGGACACCTGTCTGCCCCCCACCTGGCTTGCGGTTCATTTAGGACCAAACAGCCAGAGAGGTGTTGTGTGCGGGCAGGACGTGGGTGTGGGGTCTCGTCTTGCCCTCTGTGACCTGGCAGGCGCTTCCCAGTTCCAGAGACTCCAGTGAACACTCGGATCCTCCTGGGTCTGTTCCCGTCCACTCCCCTCATTTTGGGCTGCCTCTGGTCTGCGGGCGCGCATTAGCGCCCATGGCCTCGGACATGCAGAAGCCAAGTCAACAGAAAACTTTGCCCTCAGTGGGCTCTCGTGCGCACTCAGGGGCCCCCTTTGATTGTCAGCCTGCCCTGCGTCCTGTGGGGACCCTGTGTCAGCCTTGGGCTGCAGAACCAGGGGCTGGCGCTCCAGAGGGGGAGGGCTAGGTTTGCTTTGGGGTCCCCATGACCTCGGTCCTCGGCTGGAAGAGGCCGGAGGGGCTCCTGCTGGGACACATTTCCAGCTCGTCAAAGTAGCCCAGGGCTCCTGTCCAGGCTACAATCGAGGAAACTGAGGCACAGAGGTTCAGTTCCTCGCCTGAGGCCCAGGATGAGAGGGTAGCTGAGCTGGAAACTTCACTGCCTTTCTGGGGCTTGTGCTGCAGGAGTGGCGTTGGGGGGCTCTCATGGGGGCCCCACCTCCCCAGCAGCAGGGCAGCTCAGGAGATGGGAGAGGTTGGGGTTGGCCTCAGGATGCAACAGGAGCCCTGGGGTGGGGAGGCAGGGTGACCCACAAGGTGGGTGGGGACCGAGGTCAGGGCTCAGCCTTGGGTTCTCGTTCTGTGCTCTCTGCCCAGAGACAGGGCCTCAGAGCTGGGGGAGGGACAAGCGGTGGTGTTGGGGGTGGAAGTGGCCCCTTGGTCCCTCTAAGCTCCCCCGCACATCCCTATATTCTTAAGTGTCCCTCCGTGCCCGGCTGGGGGACTGATGCCTTGCTGTCCTGCAGGAGCTGCTGGCTGAGGGGCAGCTGCAGCGCTGCCCCAGGAGTGTGTGTGGGCAGCTGCGCCGGGTGGCGGTGCTGGGGCTCGTGTGGCTGCTGTGCCTGGGGACCACGCTCGGGTGCACCGTGGCCGTCTATGCCTTCTCCGAGCTCATGACCAAGGTGAAGGGACAGGGTGGGCGAGCCTGGGGCTCTGGCTGTGGGATAAGGGTCCCGCTGCTTTGGGCCCAGTCCCCAACGACCAGCACCCTTGCAGCCCCCAGCACCCTTGCAGCCCACATTCCCCACCTGGAAGCCCCGGGCCCCCCCTGCTCAGGGCCTCTTTTCTCTCGCCCTCCTCAATCTGCCTCCCACTCTCCCCCGTTTTCTCTTTTATTTTCTCGTCTGCTGGTCTGACTTTTTTTTTCCCACGCCTGCGACCTACCCCCTTCCTGTGTGGTTTTGACGGGAGGCCTGGGGCAGATGTACCTTGGGGGAAGTGCAGCGGGCCAGTTCCACCCCCTCCTTCCGCTGTGGGACCCTGCCCCACAGCCCCCTACCCCCAGGCCCACCAGTAGACCTGGCCCCTGCCCCTGGATGGGGCGCCTGCAGTGACCACTGCCCCTCCCTCCACCCCAGCAGAGCCCCGTATCTGCTGAGAGGGAGGGGGCGCTGCTGGCCCTACCCTTCGTGGTCGGCTTCCTCAACCTGGCAGCCCCCTACCTGTACCGCGGGCTGGCTGTCCTGGAGCGGCAGGACTCCCCGGTGATGGAGGTGTACGTGGCCATCTGCAGGTAAGTGGTCAAGTGGGGCAGGTGGGGCTTCCTGGGGTACGCCCTCTGTCCGCCAGGCACCCCTCCCTCAGCCTGCGGGCCCCTCGCCCTCCGTAGGAACCTCATCCTCAAGATGGTCGTCTTGGGGATTCTTTGCTACCACTGGCTGGGCCGCAGGGTGGGTGCCCTGAAGGACCAGGTGAGCGGGGGTCTGGGCGGTGCTGGGGGAGTGAGGGGCTGCGCATGTCCGGGGGAGGGGTGGGTGTAGGGGTGGCCCCAAACAGCAGCGCTGCTTCTCAGCCCTCCTTGGACTCTGGCTAGGTTTGCGGGCAGGTTGGAGGCCCCAGGTGGGCTGGGTAGGTGGGTGGGTGGGCGGGGACACCTGGGGCCCCGGGGCTGAGCCTGTTGGTTGCAGTGCTGGGAGAACTTCGTGGGCCAAGAGCTGTACCGCCTCATGGTGACAGACTTCCTCTTCACGCTGCTGGACACGCTCTTCGGGGAGCTGGTGTGGAGGTGAGAGGCCCTGCCCCCTGTGCTCCTGGGCCCCCACCCCCGGGCAAGCACCCTCACCTGCGTGGCAGGGCGAGGCCACCTGGGAGGCTCTCTGGCCTCTGACCTCCTGGCTGAGCGCCGAACATCTCTACCCAAGACAGATGATCTTTTGTAAAAGACCATTAACTTGGGAAGACGGGTTTGGGATGTAACCTATTTTTAGGTCGGGAAGGAGAACGGGTCTGCGTGATGTGCTTGGCGCCGCCTCAGGGCCGTGCTCGGGAAAAGGGCAGGGAGGGCGGGCGGGTGTTTCCAAGCGCTTTGCTGGCCGCGGGGCAGGTGCTTCCTCTCTCCTTTCTGTTTTCTTCGAGAACATGTGAATGTGAGAACAACACAGATGTACAACGTGGATGCCAGTTGTGCGTGTTTGTGCCTGGGGGTGTCTGTACGCGCTTCGAAAAAGGGCCGACATGACGCTAGCGGGGGCCCCAAGGTGCCGTGTCCCCTTGACATTGGCCAGGCACCGGAGTGGTGCAGGCAGGGACGTTCGCTTGGTGTGCGGGTCACCCTCGGGGTGCCTTGTCTTGCAGGGGCAGGGACTGGGTCGGTCTCTGGGACTGGCCCCGCTGGGTGACCCTTCAGCCCCCCTGCCGCAGGCTCATCTCTGAGAAGAGGCTCAGGAGAGGGAAGCCCGAGTTCGACATTGCCCGGAACGTTCTGGAGCTGATTTACGGGCAGACCCTGACCTGGTGAGCATCTTCCAATCCCCTCCCACTGCCCCGCTGGGGGCAGCTGCACCCCTTCGCCTTCGGGACCACAGCAAGGCCCAGCCCTGGGACCCTGGGGTGGCGTGGGCCCTGACCCCTCCCCTCCCAGGGCACCCAGTCTGTGGCCGGTTGTGCTGCACCCTTCCTGGCCTTGGTGGGGGGGAGGGAGGGAGGGGAGGGGTGGATTGTTCGGACCGCGGCCAGGCCCCAGCCCCGGGACTGCAGCTCCTCCCCGCCTCCCCAGGCTGGGGGTCCTCTTCTCGCCCCTCCTGCCCGCTATGCAGGTCATCAAGCTGTTGCTGCTCTTCTATGTCAAGAAGGTAGAGGTGCTGGCTGGGTCCTGGGTGGGCTGTGGGAGCGTGGGCCGCCAGGGCGGGCCGCTCGGCCAGCAGCCTCAGAGCTCTGGGACTTGGGACCATTCCCCTGACCCACGTGGTACGGGGCTGGCAGCCTGGGGCCACCCTCAGGGGTCATTGCCACGGCCCCCTCCCCCAGCATCACTGCCTTTGGCAGGCTAGCAGCACCCGGCCGGGTCGGTGGTCATGACTGGGTGCCATGTGCCCGGCTTAGGGCCTGGGAGGCGAGAGGTGCTCTGAGCCCCAGACCCACCGGCTGTGGGAAGCGACCTTGGTCCTGTGTCCTCGGGCAGGGGTGCTTGTGGTGAGAAGTAGGCCATTCTCTGTGATCCTCCATTTCTTTATCTGTACAATGGGGACAGCACCCCCCAGGGGGGACGGCCGGAGATGGCGTTTATGAAGTGCTGGGCCAGCAGAGACCTCGAATCTGTGGAGGTGGCTGTTAGTGCCAGCCCTTTCGCATTCGAGTGGCCCTGGACAAACCATCCCCACGTGCCTTGGTCTCCCCTCTGTAAACCAGGGGTGTGGCTGGTGCCTCCTGACCCTCGGGCTGAGATTTGAGTGTTTGCCTCTCTGTTGCCCCGTCCTGTCCTGGGGTCTCACTCAGGCCCCACCTGGCCTCACCTCTCTTCCCTTGGGGGTCCTGGGAGAGGGAATGTGGCAGGGTGGTGGCAGAACGCAGCCTTTGTCCCCAGACGAGCCTGCTGGCCAACTGCCAGGCGCCCCACAGGCCCTGGCTGGCGTCTCACATGAGCACCGTCTTCATCTCGCTGCTCTGCTTCCCCTCCTTCCTGGGTGCCGCCATCTTCCTCAGCTACGCCGTCTGGCAGTGAGTGGGCACTGGCCTCAGGGCGGGCTGGTGGGGTGCCCCCAGGATATGGGGAGGTGCGGCCTGGAGGGGCCCGCGGGCCGTGGCTACTGGACATGGTTTGGGGTGGTGGGGAGGCTGCCTTTGCCCAGCTCACGGCTCAGGCTGCCCTTGTCCTGCAGGGTGAAGCCCTCGAGCCTCTGCGGGCCCTTCCGGACCCTGGACACCATGTATGAGGCCGGCAAGGTGTGGGTGCGCCACCTGGAGGGGGCGGGCCCCAGAGTCTCCTGGCTGCCCTGGGTCCACCGGTACCTGGTGGAAAATACCTTCCCCGTCTACCTGGTGTCGGCCCTGCTGCTGTGAGTGCGATCAGGAGGAGGGCCCCCATCCCGCCGTCCCCTCCCCTGGCTCCTACAGGGGTCTAGCCTGACTGTCCCCCGGCCTGTCCCCTGCAGGGCCATGATCTACCTCAACATCCAGGTGGTGAAGGGCCAGCGGAAGGTCATCGGCCTCCTCAAGGAGCAGATCAGCAATGTGAGTGCCCTTCTCCCTGCCCCCACCCAAGGCCCCCCAACCTGGGCTGTTGAAATGATTTGTTTGCCAAACAAATTATGCCATTAACATACGGAATTTGTATTAAGTGGAGAGGTGGACGTGAGGCCGCCGGGCCCCCAGGCCCAGAGGACCTGGCTCCGGCTGGCTGCACAGGAGAAACGTACATTTTAGGGTGGGGGTCTATGCGGTGCGAACAGTCTCTGTGAGGATTTCTGAGACCCTGGAAGTGGCTTTGGGACCGCCCGGGGACCCAGGTCACAACACAGACCCTGTTCAGTCAGTGCTCTCATCTTGCAAATGGTTAAAAGTGCGTCGGGGTTAGGCCATTCTTATTAAGCACGGGGCAGTTTGTCTTAGGAGACGGAGAGGCAGGTGGGCCAGGAAGCGGGGAAGCCCCCTGCCCCGGCAGCCCCCCTGTCCCTGTCCGGTCCCTGTCCTGTGAGTAGTCAACGCTCACATGAAGCAGGACCCCAGCCTTTCACTCCTGCCCGGTCTGGGCTGGCTGCTCGGTGGGAGCAGTGTGGTTCTCTTACACTGGCCCCCAAGCCTGGCTGGCCATCGCTGCATTTGCAGCTGGGTTGTCACGGGCCAAGGGATGTGGCCACCTCTGGGAGGTGCAGGGCAAGGTTCTCCCCCAGAGCTTCCAGGAGGACCCAGCCTGCTGACACCTTGGTCTGAACCCAGTGAGGCTCGTTTTGGAGCCTCCTCCAGAACGAAAGGGGACGGGCTTGTGCTGTTTTCAGCCCCTAGGAGTTTGCAGCGATTAGTTAGAGCAACAGTAGGAACTTACACAAGCCCCTTGACCCAGACATTCTCATCCCCCCGTTATACACGTGACTTGGAGGTCAGAGAGGACAGATCTGCACAGGCAACGTTGGGGGGGGGGCCAGTTTTAAATTGAGTCAGGCTGGCTCTGGGTGGCCGGTCCCCTTTCCCTTTTCACCTTGGCCACTGGGAAGCCTAGACCTGCACATATGCCCACTGCCTGGCTCTAGGTTTTTCATTGTTCTTGTGTTGGTGCCTCTTTCCCCCTTCTTTAAACTCTTTGAACACTCCCCGTGAGAGTGCCCAAGGGCAGTCTGGAACAGGGCGGGTCAGGATACGCAGATTCCGATCTCTTACCTTTCGCGTTCTGGCGTTTCTAGGAGGGAGAGGACAAAATCTTCTTAATCAACAAGCTTCACTCCGTCTGCGAGAGGAAGGAAAGGAGCAGGTGAGGGGCCCTGGACAGGTCGGGGCTACTGCACGTATGAGTGTGGTGGGGAGAGGGACAAGCGGCTGGACCGCTGGGCATCTTCCCGTGGCATCGAGTGGAGTTGGGGTGGGAGGGAAGCGGCTGCTGGCTCCCTGGGTGGCCCTCAGCCTCTTGGAGCTGCTCGCCCGCCTCCCCCACTTCCCTCCCCAGGTGAGTGGGGCACTTGAGGGCGGAGGAAAATGGTCAGGTTTGGTGAGAAAGAAAAAAGCAAGTGAAGGAGCAACGTGCAGGGGGAAGGCTGGAGCTGGGCCTCTGGTGCACGCTCCCCTTCTTTGTAAGCCAGGGGGCAGCTGAGGTGGCCATCCACTTTGCCCTGGACCCTGTTCTCCCTGGGGGGCCACATCCAAAATGCCAAGGTTCAGTCTTGGTTGCCCTGGCCCGCAGGAGGGCGCCCTGCCTCTCACCCGTCATCTTGGTCACTTGTGGTTAAGCCCAGGGAAAGGGAGATGAGTTTGGACCCCTTCCTGCTGCCTACACAGAGAGAGACAGACAGACCTGGCCAGGGGGCAGGGCCCAGGTCTGCAGGACCGATGTCCTGTCCTGTCAAGCCCTTCACCTCTCAACTCTCAGGAGGAAGCTCTGGGTGTCCTGCCTCGGCCTGGGCCCAGGGGCCTCAGCAGCCACTCAGACTTCCCTTTCCGGCAGGGTTGGTAGGGCCCAGGAGGCTGTGCCGCCTCCAGCCCCGGATGCAGACCATCGGGACCCCTGGCAGGACAGCGTTGGACCAGGCAGCCCTGCCTCTGCTCACCTGCTCGGCTCAGCTCCCACAGCTCTGCAGACACAGACGCCAGCCTGAGACTGTGCTGGCCCCTCTGGGGACCCTGCTGGGACATGCGGCAGGTGACAGACTCTGCAGCCTGTCCAAGGCTGGGGCTGGGGCACCCCCAGGGGATCCCACCCTGCCTGGTGCTCTATTTATTCTCATTAAACATGTTTTGCAAAATGGGCTCATCTCGTGGGAGCCTGTGCTCAGGCCTGGGCCTGCTCAGGTGTGCCCAGCTGTGTGGCCCGCCTCCTACTGCCTTCAGGCCCACGTGTGACCCCTTCAACTCCTCCTCCTGGCTTTTTGAGCCTCCTCTCCTTGCCACGCCAGGACCCCCGGCGGCCTCACCCAGTGCCCAGGTTCTCTGTGGGGTGTCTCCACACGCCTGGGCTTTGACAATACAACCAGGCTCCTGTGTTCAGTGCAGGGCGCCATCTGCTGGCCAAGCTCCAGATAGCAGAACGAATACATCCCAGCTTGATCAGTGTGAGCCTAGGGGGTGGTGACCCAAGCCGGCAGGGACAACTGTGGGGGTGTGTCCAAGGCCACAGAGCCAGCAAGCTTTCATGGTTATTGGGGTGGAGGCACATTTAGGGAGAGGCTGGAGGGTGACATTTCAATCATGAATGAGCTGTGGGGAGAGGTGCCGGCCAGGCAGAGGGGCAGCCAGGGCCCAGGATGGGGCAGGAGGGGTTGACCCCAGGTCCCCAGGCTGACTGAGGAGCCTATGTGATGCTGTGTGCCCAAGGGTCACAACTGCAGGGTCCCATGGCTGCAGGAGCTGGGGTGATGACCCTGGGTGGGGAGGGGGCTGGGCGGTGCCAGGCCCCATGTTGAGATGCCACACCACAGGTAGGGCCCAGGCTGGGTCCCCTTCCCAGCATGGTCCCTGGAGGCGCTGTTTGGCATGTGTCCAGGGGCACATGCCATGTGTTGATGCAGGACCAAGGCTCACCCAGCGTCAGCCCGACTTCTGCAGGCAGGGGACGGCAACCTCAGTGTGCCTGCTCATGTGGCCGATCCCTGCCAGGTGGTGCTTAAGGACCCCTGAAAGCAGCTGGTACCGATCTGGGTGGTGGCTCCTGGGGTTGCCTGGCGGTCTGGGGAGAGCACGGCCGACCCCAGGTCTCTGGGCCAAACCTGTCCAGACACCTCCCTCCAGTGGTGGACACCGGGTGACCACTTCCAGGTTGATATGGCGTCACCATCAGTTACGACTGATGGAGCTGCCTCATGGCCACTCCGAGGTCCGGACGAGCTACTCGGGACAGCCGGGGAAAGGCCTGCCCGGGAAGCGACGCCAGCTACTTCCTCCGGCGCTCCTCCAGGTGCTGCTGCGCAGGGACTTTGCATACACATTTGAGTGACTTTAAGGAGACCACCTCTCATGACCGGGTGGGCTTCAGCCAATCAGCTGAAAGACGGAGAGTGAAACTGTCTTCTGGGGAACCCCGCCTTGGGCCGCAGCATCACCCCCTGGCCGCGGTGCGCCGGTTGTCGCCCTGGGCCTGGGAGCTGACCCTTAGGAGCTGGCAAGGCCACAGCTCCCGGAGTTCAGCAGCATGCACGGCGCTTTCGCCGCAAGCAACACCCCGAAAAGCTTGCTCTACTTGCCAAATGAGACCAAGTGAACTCCTGGGGACGGGCGTTACAACGGAGGGCTGACATCTGTTTCAGCCCGATGACGGGATCCTGCCTGCTCCTCGCCCTTGGCTGCCCGGTGGAACTGAGCGGGGAGACCCCCAGGGATGCTGGCTGCACCGGTCTGTGGCACACCGAGCCCAGGGTTCTAGAAAATGTCCAAACGGCCCTAACACAGGGGGAAGCACTGCTCCGCTCCACTCAGCCCTGAGCCAACAGCGCAGGCTGCGGCCGCCCGTTGTCGCAAGGACCAGGAGCCAGGCTTGGCAGCCAGGCGCCGGCTGCACGGGCTGCTGGTCAGGGGACAGTGCCACACAAGCAAAGCTTGGTAACCGCGTTTCTGCCGAGAACCCCGACGGGCACAGCTGTTTAGTCAATCACGCCTCCATCAGGAGTCCCGCGTCGGTCTTTGGGATCCGTCCTCACATGCACTCCCGCGAAGGTTCTTTCTGAAGGGCCTTGGGGTCTCTGCCTTTCCAGCAAAAGTGAGCTTGGCTTCTCAGCAGCTCCAAGGGTGTCTTGTGTCACCAGAATCACCTGTCCTTTCCCCCTCTCCAGGGGACAGGACTTTCTATGCATGTCACTCTGCCACCACGGAGCACCCTGCTTCTCTCCGTCACCCCCACAGCGCTGCCAGAGCAACGAGAAAGCGGACCGACCGCCTCTCCCGGTCGGTCAAAATCCCACCTGGCCTCGGAGGCCCCTGGCAGATGCCGCCTCCCCAGTGACACCGGTTTCCCAGAGCCCGGTGCTGGTAGCACTGGCCGCTGCTGCCTCCAGGCTCACGCTGATTCAGACGGTCAGGCGCATCGTCCGGCCTCGGTCATCCCCCCTGGTCTCTCATTCCTCCTCCTGACCACAGCCCTCAGTGCTTCCCTTCTCGACTCTCTAGAGCCGGGGGCTTGCCGCAGAGCCTGAGGGGCAACCAGATCCTGTATTCTTGACGAAACAAGGGCTCAAAGAGGAGCGGGGAAAGATGACGACACTGGTCTGCTCGTCTCTGAGCAAGGGGCCACAAAGGACAGCGTGGCTGTCTCCCAGAGGCGGGCTTTGTACTCCTGTTGGAGCAGAAGCCCTGCCTAGACCTAAGTTCACAGCCAGTGTTCTGGGTGAGCCTGAGAGAGCCGAAGTGTTCTGATTTCGAACTACCACCTGAAAGACTGTGGTGACAACGTGGAAGTCTAGGAAACGCAAAGGACTGTCGTTACTGTGTCCTCTCCCGGGGCTTCTGACGCCAGGCTGGGTCGCAGGTGTGTGTGGGCAGTGGTGCTCCTCGGGGCCTAGGACCCACCACCACGGACGCGGTCTGGTTGGGGGTGCTTCTGGTCTTCACAACGACGACGACGGGGAGCCATTGTGGAGGCCAGGCCTGTGGCACAGGCAGCTGTTCCAGGGACAGTCCCACAGAAGCAATGGTTATCACCTGGGACCAGAGTTCAGAAACCCTGCTGCACCTCTCAGCGACTAGGAACAAGATTTCAATGTTCGCTGCAAAACCACAAAGCAAATGGTAAAGTTACACGTCAGGCAACCAGAACTCAGGGTTCAGCTGATGATACAAAGAGGTAAGGGCGCCGTAACAGAGACGGGGGCCGACATTCCCTCAATACACACACAGTGAAAATCCATGACATCGGCCTATGAAGAAGAAAAAAACACATTTATTTCAACAGCCAAGAAAAAAATTGCAATTTATTAAGATTCAACAAAGCGTTGTACTTTTGAAAGCAACTTTCGGTGCGTGTTCTTCAACGATCACATTCTATGAGGAAAAACATTAAAAGCCACAAACTTGTTTCTTAATCTCAGAGTTAGACATCTTCCATTCAAAATGAGGTCAAAAAAAAAAAAAAAAAAAAACAAAACCCAACAGAAAAAAACAAAAACAAACAGATTCTTTATTCCCATCCCCGATTTTCAAACGTCAGTTTTTCTACAACTCAATGCTGTCGACGGCGGCCCGGCAGCTGTACGTCGGGCGCGCACGCACGTCTGGTGCACGCCGGCAGGCGCGCGCACGTCAAATACAGAGAGCGCATGTCATGGCGACGAGATGCGGCTACTCTGAGGAAGGGCCGTAGCTAAATACACCCCTGAACTTGAGAGCGGGTCTGGAACCAGGTGTGCATAGTTCGTGATCCTCTAGCAAACCAGCTTCTGGGGACCCGCGGTTCTGCAGGGCCTTCTTCTTTTCGTTTTTTGTGTGTTTTTTTTGTTTTTGTTTTGTTTTGATAAAACCATTAAAAAGCGAATTAAAAAAATGTAATGCACAAGTTTCCTGATCAAGCAGGCAGGGAGCACAATGTTCATATATTTTTTTTAAAACATACTTGAGGGTATGTTACTCCATTGTCTTTCTTTCTTGCAAAACAATCAAAACATTGATTTTTTTTAAAACATAAAGCAATTTTTAATATATAAAGCACTCTTCAAACATCTATTTCTTTTGAGTCCATTATTTGGTAAATATGTAACTGCTACACATTAGAGATTAGGTATTTTTCTTCTTTGTGTTTTTTTTCCTCTTTTTTCTTTTTTTCTTTATTTTTTTGTTTGTTTTTTAATAACATCTTCAGTGCTAGGAGTTGGGTTACAAAATACATGAAATGGCGCGGAGCCGCCCTCGGGAACCCTGGCTTCCCTGAGAGCACTTCCGCGTGTGCAAGGCAGTGACCAGGACGCCTCGTCACCGGGACGGAGGGGACAGCCGACAGAGTCCACGACGATGGCCGGAGGGGAAACAACACTGTTCGATCCCAGAGCTCTGAAGTAGCGTATCTGCGTTCTGAAAATAGGTTTCTTTACGACGGAAGTCTTTTTTTTTTTAAATTCCTTTTTAAAATTTTTTATTTTAAAGTCTGAAGGAGAAAAAAAGGTCTGTAAACAGGCGGGAGCCCCCACCACGGGCCCCTCCGAAAGCAGTCACAACCCACGTCCAAGTGCTTGCTTCCGCTCCTCCCGCGGAACCACCCACCTCCACAAGTGTCCATGGCCACAGTTCACAACAGTTTCCTCTCTTTAACTTTGTATTCCAAGTGGAAAAATGGTGCAATACTCTGGTAGTAATTTTCTTGCATTAGTCCGCAATAAAAAGCTGCTAAAGGTAGGTACACATATTATTTCTCCAGAGATACACACTGTAATTTTTAAACGCGATAACAGAGTCCTTGAGTAAACATTTACACGTGAATTGTCGCCGGCCCTGTCCTGTGAGTTCTCGTCAACGTGTCGGATGAGCTGGAGGGAGGGCAGGGACACCCAGTGCAAAGTCAGAAGCTGACAATGACAAGCGCTCGACCAGCGCGCCGAGAAAAGCATGTACTGAATAAAGGGGAACCCAGTCAGACCCCTCACGCGCTCGACACATGGACACAGAAGTGCGCACACACGCACACACGCACACGCACACACACATAGGCTGTGAACTCAGAAATTTTTCCTAGAGCCTGTTTCCGCGCACTGACGTCGACCTGGAAGTGTAGGGTTAGAGTGTTCACATTTCGTTATTGGCCTGCTGGATTCAAGTATTTGCATGTTTGATATGTCTCTTTTTTTAAACTTTTAAAAAATATTTTTTGGGATAAAAAAAATGACATGAAAAAGTAATGAAACAAGGGTAATGTGCATAGGCGGATCCGTGGGAACAGAGGACAGATCGCAGACCGTTCCTTCCGCTCAGCTCAGGGCCGCGGGCGCACTGCGGCCGTGGTGAGCGCCAGCTCCCCTGATTACGGGGCCGCCTCTGGTAATGTGCATAATCGTCACAGGCTCGTTTTAAATAGGCTTTCTCGTCTCCCTCCCTCCCTCCCCCCTTGATAAAATAACCCTTTCCAGCCCACAATCTGAAAAGTGCCCTTCATGATAGAACTATTCTAAGCAGCTTTTATACTTAAAAAATCAAAACGACGACACGCCACACGAACGTAAGACAACACGAAATGAAAAGCTATGAGAAACGTCCTGTCATTAGCGTGGGACGCCGACTGGCGCAGCCCGCACTGTCTTGGGAACAGTTCGCAAGGACCGCGCGCAGGCTCGTCTTCAGTACTGGACAGAGGTACTTGAAAGGGCTGCCGGGCTGCGCGGGCTGAGCGGGGTCCTCAGCGACACCCAGACTGGAAAGGGTCAGCGTTTCTTCCTAGTGCTGATGATTGTGGCGCCCGCAGGGTCCTCACGGTCCTAGATGGACTCCCCACTGAGAAGGTCGCCGGGAAGCAGAGTGTTCAGCGGGGTGGGGCTTCCGATGACCCTGCCGTCGTCGCTGCTGGGCGGGCCCCACAGGCTGCTCGAGTACTGGGGAACCCCGCCCCACAGCAGGTCGCTGCTCCCTTTGCCTGCCAGGCACGGGGCATTCCAGTGGCCGGCGTCACTGCGCACCAGGCCGTGGGAGCTGCCTGCGGTGCCCAGCCTCGTCTGGCTGGTCCCGGTGCTGGACTGCCAGCTGGAGGTGGGCGGCAGCGCTTGGCCTTGGGCTAAGAAGCGATTCACTTCTTCTTCGCCAGCAAACTCGGCCAAGATGGTAGTGTTTCCCAGAACACACCTAGAAGAGCAGAAGAGCAACAAAACTGAGACCTGGTTTTCTCGGAAGAAACAGAATCGACAAACCTGCAGCTAGACTAACCGAGAAGAAAAAATCAGACTCCGATAAATGAGATCAGAAATGACAGAGGAGACGTTACAGCTGAGCCTCAGAGATACACAGGGTCCCAAGAGACTACCATGGACAGCCGTGTGCCAACAAACTGGAAAACCTAGAAGAAATGGACAAATCCCTAGAAACATGTGACCTACCATGACTGAATCATGCAGAAACAGAAGATCTAGGCAGACCAATACCAAGAGAGGAGGCTGAACTGGTGCAGAAGAGCCCAGGACCAGATGGTTTCGCTGGTGAATTAAGGAGAGTGAAAACCCGTCCTCTTCCAAAAACTGAAGAGGAGGCAGCTCCCCCAAGCTCCTTCTATGGGGCCAGCCAGTAAGTACCATTCTGGTCTCAAAGGAGACAGGGAACTAGGAGCAAAGTGTGGACAAACATCCCTGGTGATTAAGCACAGATGTAAAAAGTTTCTTTTTTAAATATACTTTATTGGTTATGCTATTACAGTTGTCCCGGTTTTTCCCCCTTTGCGTCCCTCCAGCCGGTGTCCCCATTCCCTCCAGCAGTCACCCTAGTTCATGTCTATGGGCTGTTCACATAAACTCTCTGGCATCTCCATCTCCTGTACTGCTCTTACCTCCCCGTCTATTTCATTCCTACCATTTGTGCTTCTTGATCCCTGCACCTTTCCCTCCATTCTCCCCCCGCCCCCTCCCAGCTGAGAACCCTCCAGATGGTCTCCTTTTCTGTGATTCTGTTCCTGTTCCAGTTGTTTGCTTGGTTTGCTTTTTAGTTTCAGTTGTTGACAGTTGTGAATTTGCCATTTTCATGTTCACAGTTTTGATCTTTTTCTTAAATAAGTCCCTTTAGCATTTCATGTAACAAGGGCTTGGTGATGATGAACTCCTTTAGCTTTACCTTGTCTGGGAAGCTCTTTACCTGCCCTTCCATTCTAAATGGCAGTTTAGCTGGACGGAGTCATCTAGGTTGCAGGTGCCTGATTTCCATCACTCAGTACTGCCTGCCAGTCCCTTCCAGCCTGCAGTTTCTTTTGAGAAATCAGCTGACAGTCTTATGGGAGCTCCTTTGTAGGTAATTCTTGAAGCTTTTAAGATTCTCTCTTTATCTTTAACCTTTGGCATTTTAATTATGATGTCTCTTGGTGTGGTCCTCTTTTGGGTCCCACTTGTTCGGAACTCTCTGTGCTTCCTGGATTTGTATGTCTATTTCCTTCACCAAATTAGGGAAGTTTTCTTTCAAATAAGTTCTCAATTTCTTGCTCCTCCTCTTCTCCTTTTGGCTCCCCTGTGACTTGGATGTTGGTGCATGTGGAGATGTCCCAGAGGCCTCTCATTCTATCATTTTCAAAACAATTCTTTTTTCCTTCTTGCTGTTCTGACCAAATCACTTTTTCTTCCTTATGTTCCAGGTCACTGACTTCAGTCTCACTTTCACCCCCACCCCCACTGTTGGTTCCCTATAGATTTTTCTTTATTGCACTTGATGTGACCTTCATTTCTGCCTGGGTTGGGTCTTTTTTATGCCGTTGCCGAACTCAACGAGTTCTCTGAGCATCCTGATGATGACCAGTGTTTTGAACTCTGCATCTGATAGGTTGGTTGTCTCCGTTTCGTTCAGTTTTTTCCTGCAATTTTGATCTGTTCTTTCATTTGGGTCACATTTCCTTGTCTCAATTTGGCAGCCTCCCTGTGTTTGTTTCTGTGTATCAGGTAGAGCTGCTTTGACTCCTTGTCTTAGTAGTGTGACCTACTGTGGAAAAGGCACCTGTAAATTGTGTGGGGCGGAGCCTGAGGTGATCACCATGGCGGGCAATCTGCTTCAGTGCTTTGTGGCTCTGTGTGGGGGAGGGTCAGAGAGGGGACAGTGCCCCTGCCTGGATTCTGGAAGTTGGCCTGGCACTCGCTCTGTCTCCAGGCATTTCACTCACTCCCTGAATGCGACTGGTGCCCTTCCAGCTGTTGCCCTGGTGCTGAGTCCCAGACAGGGTGACCTCTAAGATCAGAAACAAGAGGGGTGCCCACTCTCACCACTTCTGTTCAACACAGTACTGAGAGTCTTAGAGCAATCAGGCCAGATACGGAAAGAAAAGCCATCCAAACTGGAAAGAAGTGGAACTGTTGTTATGTGCAGACGACAGGCTCTTACACAAGAAAACCCTGAAGACTCAGCCAGGAGACCATTAGAGATCGTCGACAAAGCCAGTGAAGCGGCGGGACGCAGAGCCAGCCTGCAGACTCCACACCCTCAGTGACGTTCTATAAAAAACCCCACTCACAACCACTCACCACGGCATAGAAACAATGAAATACTCAGGAATAAACTTAACCAAGGAAGTGAAAGATCTTACAATGGAAACTATAAGACTCTGATGAAAGAAACTGAAGAAGATACAAAGGGAACGATATCCCACGTTCAAGGATCAGAAGAACGAAAGCTGTGGAAATGCCCACACAATCCGAAGCCACCTGCAGAGTCAATGAAGCCCCACTGAACACACTGATGGCATCCCCTCAGAGACAGTAAGGACAACCCTAACATTTGTACGGAATCACAAAAGCCCCCAAAGAGCTGAGGCAATGCTGATAAAAACAAACCTGGAGGTGTCTGTCACACTTTCTGATTTCAAATTACATGACCAAACTACAGGAATCAAAACAGCGTGACAGTGGCAGCAGGAGAGACACACCAGTGGATGGTACAGAGGGCCCAGAAATAGGTCCCCCCCACACAGCCAACTAATATTTGACAAGGGTGCCAGGAACACTCAATGGGGACACAAGTCCCTTCGACAGATGCTGCTGGGAAAACTGGGTAAGCACACGCATGGAAATGAAGCTGGATCTCGACTTCACACCACTCATAGAAATGAACTTTAAATCAATTAAAGACTAAAACATAGGACCTGAAACCATAAAAGTCCTGAAGGAAAACACAGGAAAAAGCTTCTCCATGTTGATCTTGGCAACAATTCTTTTTGGAGTGGACACCAAAGCACTAGCAACAAAAGCAGAAGTCAACAGTGAGCCTCTGTAAAGCCAGAAGGCTTCTGCAAAGCAAAGGGAACCATCGAGAAAACACAAAGACAACCTTTGGAATGAGAAAGAGTATTGGCAAACCATCTATTTAACAAGGGTTTAGTATTCAACATAGATAGAGACCTCGTTGAAAGTCAACAACCAAAGACCAAATGATCTGGTTGAAGAAGGGACAACCTCGGTGCCCATCGGTGGAAGAACGGGTAGAGTGGGTAAGATTTACTCACGCGCGAACGTCGTTCAGCCACGAGAAGAGAGCCCTGCCGTCTGCGACAACATGGGTGAACCCCGAGGGCATTATGTCAAGGGCGAGAGTCAGGCAGAGAAACAGAACTACGGCATGCCACCACTTATACGTGGGGTCTAAACAGGCCGAACTCGCAGAAGCAGAGAGGAGAGCGGCTGTGGGAACTGGGGGATGTGGGCCGGAGGGCACAGACTTCCGTTTGGAAGGTGGGTGGTTCTGAGGGCATCACGCACAGCTGGGTGGCGGCAGTTCAGCAACCCTGCCCTGGACACTTGGAAGCTGTTCAGAGAGTAGACCTTCAATGGTCCCACCACAAAAAAGACACAGGTGACAATCACGTGGTGTGAGGGAGGCATCAACCAACCGCAACACTGAAATGTATCAAATCAAGGCAGCTGCACACCTTAAACTGACTATGTCAATTTCATCCCCAAACCTCAAAACAAACAGGCAAACAAAAGCACAGGCCAGGGATTGTGTGAGTGCGCAGCCCCGCCCCTCCTGCGGTGGCCTCGCGGGCTGTGTGCTCCATCTGCGGGAGCAGCTCAGCCGAAGGCTCCCTGCCACAGGGTCCCGGGACCCCCAGGCCTGGTGTGTGCCTCGTGTTGACCATAGCTGCTTCTCGGCCCAGACCAGACTTCGTCTCGTTCTAGATTCTTGCAGCGGCTACAGCGTGTGCTGTGGACAGCACGTCCCTAAGGAAGTGTGTAAATGCACAAGTAAACTCGAGTATCACCTAGGATCAGTGTAATTTATATCCTGGGCCCACACCTTAAGCGATGTCCCTGAGGAGGTCTCTGTCCATATCTTATCAAAACTGGGCTTAAGTGCGGGCTGGTGTGGCTCAGGGGACTGAGTGCCAGCTGCTGACAGAAAAGTCGCTGGCTGGTTCCTGGTCAGGGCACGTGCCTAAGTCGTGGGCCAGGTCCCCAGCTGGGGGTATGCGAGAGGCAACTGATCGATGTTTCTCTCACACATGGATGTTTCTCTCCTTTTCTTTCTCCCTCCCTGCCCTTCTCTCTAAAAACACACAAAAAATAAATAAAAGAAGAAAAGTTGAAAAACCCCTGTGCTTTAATGGGGGGCAGGGAGCTGTAAGGACCACTGCTCAGCCCAGCAGGGGGCACAAGCAGGCAGCATGCCTACCATTACCTGGGGGACGGGAGGGTGTCATTTTTCTATCACCCGGCTCTACGCTCACTCTCCTGGGGGCCTTTCCCTAGTGGAGGGTGTGGCCACAGCCACTTGGTGGCAATTATGGGGTGAACAGTGTCTCCTCCAAATCATGAGTTGAAGCCCGAACCCCTAATACTGCTGCATGTGCCTGTATTCAGACAGCGGTCTTTAAAGAAATAATTCTGGTAGAATGAGGACATTAGGGTTCACCCTGATCCACTCTGACTGGTGTCCTTATAAGAAGAGGAAGTCAGGACACGGACACACTCGGATAACCTGTGAGGACACAGGGAGGGTGGCCGTCTACAAGCCCAGGAGCAAGGCCTCAGAAGGAGCCGACCCTGCCGACACTTCGGACTCCCAGCTCTAGAACCGAGAGTCAGTGCATGTCTGCCGGTGGCGCTCGGTCACAGCAGCCCAAGGACATGCCCGCTGCACCCCAAACCCAACCCTGCCGGGGCTGCAGCCTGGGCTGCCAAGGCACAGGGGCACGTACATGTGCAGGGACTTCTGGGCCTTGGCGGCCTCCTCCTTGGAGCTGTAGCGGACCACGGCGTTGCCTTGAGTCAGGTTCAGGTGGAATGTGATGAGCGGCCCGTGCTGCAAACACAGCGTCCGCAGGGTGGAGCCATCGATCTGATTGAGGAAGCACAGGGGGCGGTAACGAGCTTCCTGTGACTTCTTCCACTACGTTCTTCAAAGAAAATGTGTATGGAATTGGGTGCACTGCATGATGGGAAAAAGTCTCTTTTTGAAAGGGCTTAATATATATGACCTCATGACATAACCTTTCATAGCTCTGGGGCCATGCAATTTGAAAACCCAGGACAGCTCCGTCATGTCTGATGACTGTTAACCAGGAGGAGAAAGCCTGTTCTGGTTCCGATCCCTTCGCTGGAGCGCACCACATGGAGCATGTGGTTCCCAGGGGCCCACGGCCTGGGATGGGGGCACAGGCCAAATCACTCATGGGTGGGTGCTGTTAAAGGTGAGCAACTATGTTTATAAAGGTATAGTTTTCAGGCCTCGAAAGAGTAAAAAGTAAATAATGCCCCAGACACATGGTTGTAAGATCCCTGGGCATGTCCACTCCTTGCTGCCCATGTCCCCTCTGTTCCCTGAATGAGGGTGTCCAGCCAAGAGCCCGTGTATTGGGGCGGGTGGGGCCCCTGCAGGTCACGGTGACACTCCCCCCACGGTACCTGGGGCGTGAGGTTGCGGAGAACGAGCCAGCTGCTGGTTCTTCCTGAGGTGTCGGTGCTCCAAGCAGAACCTGTACGAGACCAGGGAAGAACTCGGTCAACGAGCTGCCTGCAGGTAGCTGCCAGCGCAGAGCGTCACTGCGCAGACCCTAGGGCTGGTGACAGGGCTCCCCCTCTGCCTACCGCTCCTTAGCTACTTATTCATGAGAACAAGCACAGGGCTACCATCAGGAGGGGATGGGCATCTCACTCTGCCTGGCTGGCTTCCCCTCAGCATCTTGGGTGCCCAGCGCCCATCTTTCATCCCTGCCGGCCAGCAGAGGGTACCTGTGGGGCACCACAGAGCTGCAACCTGAGGACACGACTCACCCCCCAGGGTTTGTGTTTGGCCAGGAAAGCCCTATGCTCCAGGGAAGGGTCGTGAAGAAGCGCGTGTCAGAGTGGCACAGAGGCCCTGTGTTGGTTGATGGGACTTCCCTCAGGACCCCGTGTGGCCCCCGCATGTGCTGGGACGCCGGACCTGCCCGCTCAGAGCAGGCCTGCATGGGCTTGCTCACCCAGGGCTGATACTGAGAAAATTGGCAGCGGGTGCTGGGCCCAGGCAACGTCCTGAGAATCTAGGGCCCCTTGGCCCTACAAGCCCTCCGAGGGTCCAGGGTCCTCACAAGGAGCGCAGGCACACTCACTCCCTCAAGGGTCAGCAGAGTGGACACGGAGCTGCCTCCCCCAACCCCCGCCTGGACAGAAAACTGATACACACCGGAGGAGTAAGAGCTGGTCCAGCCGAGGGGGCCGGCTCCCCAGGTGGAGGAAGACTTGGGGTTGGTCAAGCCCGGAGGCGGCCGCGTGGGCGCAGCAGTGTTTCTGGGCACCTTCCACAGCTCGTGAGACAGAGAGGCTTGCGTGTGGGAGGCGGGGCCAGAGGACCACGTCGATTTCATGTCTGACAGTTTACCTGGAAGGGTGAGGACATGGGCACAGGCATTTCTGAGACAGAGGAAGAGTCCGTGCAGTGCCCGGGGACCCCCAGAGGGCTCGCCGGCACAAAGCGAAGCACCTGCACCTGAGAACCATGGGGCCGCACGCCCTTGAACCTCTACCTGCACTCAGTGTCCACCTGGCCGGCGTTGCTGATACATAAGCAACTTGCTAAATGTGCCAAATGCAAGTTTGCTATCAAGCAAGAAGTGTCTTTGTAGTTCCACGTCACAGCCGACCTACCGACACATCTGCTAGGACACAGGAGGGAACACGCCAACCGGGGCCAGAGCCTAGGGCATGTGGCGTGTGTGTCCACACTGCTTCTTAGTCCCTGTTCAGAGCCACGCCCTCTGACAAAACCCAACCATGTCCTCGTCTCTTGCATGGCTCTAAGACGTGCCCTCTCTGTCACCCTTTGGCACTGGGTGCAGCCCAGCCACCCCGATGGCTGAGCAGATTGGCATGTTGGCACCTGGGTGGGGGAAGCAATTGTAAGGCTCTTTGGGAGAACAAAAAAACCGGTCACGACCGTCAGCCCCAGCCCCTGCTGCGGCCAGGTCTCGGCCAGGATGCACAGACGCCTGGGTGCCCACCCCACCAGCTGCACAGGAGGCGCTGGAGGCAGAGGGGTCCCTGGCACTGCTCCCCGGACAGCACCGCAGTGACCAGGACAACAGAAACCCAAGGGCAGTTCTCCAACCTGGCCACCGAAGTCCACTGTGATCCCACAAGAAACAAATGCTAATCTTAGCAAATTTGTCGCTGATCAGAAAAAGAGAGATGCCAAAAAACTACTTAGATGTCAGGAAGACGGTTCTCTTTTGCCTCCTCTCCTTAGCTAAACAGTCATGGGGGTATCAAATGGCTCAGCACACGCCTTTCGTGAGGACCAGAGAATGGACCTCAGCAGGGATAAAAACAATGCAGGCGCGCTCTCCGGAACAAGATGCTGATGCACTTCGAGACAGCTCTCCCCCAGGAGCCGGAGGCTGAAGAGCCTGTGCGGCGTTCGTTCGTGGGTCTCGAAGTCTGGGAGAAGCTCTGATGGGACAGAGCTGTATGTGAAGACACTTGTGAGAAAACAGCCCTCCTTACGTGAGCTCTCTGTTTACAGACCGGCTGCACATCCTGTTCGTGTCTGTGTGTCTGCACTTTTCTATGTCTTGGTCCTTCCTGACACTTCACACTCAGACTCCTCCGGGGTTATTCATGAGCCATTCCCAGTCCTTCCTGGAGACTTGTAGTGCCCACAGCCAAAGGGAAACCGCATCTCGCCAAGTTTGGGAAGTGGGCACACGGGCGCTGGGAGTTAACCTCAGGGCCTGCTATGGTCGCCTTCCTCCCTGGTGGCAAATGCAAGGGACAGCAAGTTCCCAGCAGATGCTGCCTCTAGGACTTTAAACCCCCACACGCTTGTCTTATAGCTACAGGGGTGGGTGGGGGGGTTGGCGCAGAGGCAACTAGACCGACTTGGGCAGCAGCAGCTCACAGTGCTTGTCCTGACAACCCATGGCGGAAACAGCGCACAAGGAAGCCGCTATGTCCTGGTGAAGCCCAGGCCCACTGTCTGTCACACCACATGCCCTCCAGCTCAGGCGGGCAGTAAACAGACCACCAGGAAAAGCTGGGCCTGTCCATTTTGTTTGGGGAAAGAAAGAAAAGGCTACCTGTGAGTTGAGAGGCCAGGTGCGTACCTGCAGTACCAGGTGCAGGTGCAATGCTGCGGAAAGGGGGGCTGCAGCCGGAGGCCCTGAGTGCCAGGCACTGGGGGAAGGCAGTGCAGCCCTCTGAGACGGAGGTGGAGAGAGGGCCCTTTGGCCCAGACACAGCGATGAGAGTGTGGGCAGCAGGCGTGCGGGCAGCCCCTCTGGGTGTGAGCCTCCTAGCAGCCAGAGCCAACCTGAGCCACTGCTTTTGGTAGATGGCTGCAGACGGACGCATGACATGGTCAAGGCCATGGCAAGGGCAGGGAGACACAGGCCCACCTCCTCCTCTGGGTCCCCAAGCCACTGGGAGAGGCCTGGCCTGTGGAGAGTCGAGGAGGCAACAACCAGAAAAGAAATGGGATTTCTCGAACAGGGTTCTGAGGCACGAGAGGAGGGGCTGTCACCAGAATGTATGACAAGCTATGCCAGAATTCCCAGCACTGCACTGGCTTCCCCTGGCAAACCCGACACAAGTAAAAAGGCAGGGCAATCGCCACCCTGTCGCACCTCCAACACGACCCACGAAGCTAAGAAAACACAAAACTCCAAGATTCTGTTATAAATTTTGCAATGAAAGACCAGCACTTTTTTCTGACTGAAAATGTCTCAGCCACCCCATTGCCCGTCACATTCTTCCTTGAACCACAGGTGCGAGGAAAGGATGCCTGAAGCCTGCCCCGTGCCTGGAAGGGACGGCATGCGCAGGCCGAGATGCCTGTTCCCAAAAAGTCCCTCCAGGCTGCCTGGCGTGTCCCCATGTCCCACCCCCCCGACCAAGTCTCTGGAGGAAGCTGACGGCTGGTGAAGAGGAAGATGAGGCAGAGGTGGAAGCAGGATGGAACCAGAGCTCTGCGACTTGTGTGGCGGTGGCTGGGGGAGGGGACAAGGGCACACAGCAGTCTGGCAGTCACATTCTGTACCACGAACTCTCAAATGACACATGAGCCCTGTGGCAGGGCCCTTCCAGGCGGTGCAGGGAAGTCTCAAGGTGGCCTTCAGAGGCTGCCGGGTGGGTGCAGCGTCCAGGGCACAGCTGTGCACAGTGGCCCTGCCTGCCTGGCCCCCTGGCTCGAGGGCGGCTGAGGTCTTGACATTACAATTCACCTGAGACCCACAGGTCCTCAGTTTTGAAGGCCTGCAGCTGGCCGACACCCTAAGCTCACTTCCTGCACCCTCTTCTTTCCAGGACCAACAAGAAGCAACCCACCCAAGGCCCGAGACTGCAGACCAGTTAGTCCCGTGTGGCGCGTCTGTTACAATCAGCAGCAGGGCCCTAGGTTCTCAGTGTCCAGTTTGGAAGGTTTTGGTTTGAACAGTGGAATCTGTCCCGTGAAGTCACAACCACTTGCCCTTTCCAGAGAAGCGTCGGCATCAATGCCCAAGATGGCATGACAGCACTTCAGGCTGCTGGAGGGGCCAAACCATAAACATCCCAGGAACAAACACCAGGCTAAGATGAATTTTTAATACCAAACCAGAACTAAAGCCAATGGCAATAGATAACAATCAAAAATGTAAATAAAACATCCCCTAGGACACTCAATAAAAGAGAATAGAAATTCCATTATGGAAATCTGTAAAATTGGTGGCTATTTCTCACTGTTCTTGTAGGGCACGTTTTCTTAATTTTGTTTTTTCTGTACTTCAGATCGAGCTGGTCACTCAGAGACCCCTGGTGTGGCGCAGTCCCTGAGGGGACACTGGGGAGCTCCTGGTGCGGGGAGCACCTCCACTCTGGAGCAGGGGGTGGCCTCTGCAGCCTCCTCACTGCCCCGGGTCTGTGGCAGTTTTGGTGAACGTGTCCATAAAGATAGCTCCTTCCACTCCCCTTCACCCTAATAACAAACCACATGGGGTGCTGGAGCACAGGAGCCGGAGTTTTCCAGGGGGTGACTGGGTCCCAGGACGGAGGAGGCATCTGAGCTGAGATGGCCCTAAATTGCCCCAATCGGCAAGCCACAGACATCACGTGATGCCACGTGACACCACGGGAAGAGAGACGTTCGGGAAACTTCCAGTCGCCCAGGCCGACGGCCCTCTGACCTCTGTCCTAGAGCTGGACGCCAGCGCCCTCCCCAGGCTGACCCTCCTGCCTGTAACTCGGCCTCCTCTCAGGCTCCCCGTGGACCGGAGGACAGCTGCTCGGCTCTGTCCTCAGAACCCTCCTGCTCCCGCAGGCCACCTTGTCCCATCATGGCCCACTCGTATAAATTCAGAGGTTGCCCACAGTGCCCCAGGGGCCCCCGGAGATCAGAGAGGCAGGAAGCTCTGCTCTATACCCAGCAACCTCGGCTCCTTCCGATGTCTTTTACGCCCTGACTGGTAGTTCTCCACACTCCTCCACTGCGCTCCAAATACGCTGGCACAGCCTTGCTGCCACACTTGAGGTGATGGGCAGCGAGGGCCCAGTCCTGCTGGCTGTGCCTACCCCACCCCATGACCTCTCATGAAGGCCCCACCTCCCATAGCTCTGTGTCCCTGTACACCCCCACTAGAAGCAGCAGCTCTGTGGACACTGGAGGAGGGTGTGGCATCAACAGGAAGGATAACCCCAGTTACACTGGCTTCCTTCCCACACTCCAGACAGCCTCAGTGCCTGATCTCTCCTGTGGTCACAGCTGACGTCAGAAGCCTCAAGTAATGTCCTGGGGGATGTCCCCATGTTCTTGTCAGTGATAAGCATCACACTGTCAGGGCTGACCTTAACCCTTTACCAGCAGTGACACCTGCCTGTGGTCTCGCCTGCAGCCCTCAGGGAGAGCTGCTCCTGGAAATCTACACTGACATCCGGTGTCCCACACAGCTCGGCCCGCCTGCTCTCCCATGGCAGCCCCATGTCTGACGCAGGCGCACCAAAACTTAGCATCATGAGCTAACCTAGGAAGGACGTCCTGGGGGTGCATCTTAGTCCCTTTACCAGACTTTTTTTTTGGTGGGAAGGAAAAATACACAGAGACGAATGAGTAAAGAGTTGTTAGTTCACTTTCAATTTAAAGAGATTTCAAGTGGAAACCTTTTCATTAAAAAGCTTAATGGTTGCCCTGGCTGGTGTGGCTCAGTGGACTGATTGCAGGCTTGTGAACCATGAGGTCACTGGTTCGATTCCCAAGCAGGACACCTGCCTGGGCTGCGGGCCAGGTCCCCAGGAGGGGGTGCAGGAGAGGGAACCACACATTGATGTTTCTCTCCCTCTCTTTCTCCCTCCCTAAATACAAATAAGTAAAATCCTAAAAAGATAAAAATCTTAAAAAAAAAATAAAAAGCTTAATGGTTAACATTGGGATTTGACAACACAATGCTTACAAGGCACGGTGCGTCAATAAACCCCGCAAACCTGCCTCCATTTCCACCACGAGCACTACCCGACCACTGCTGGTGCTGCTGGAGAAGCTGCCCATCCACGCGTCTCTGGCTGCACCTGCTCGGAGCCCGCACCGACACCCCGGCCCCTGCTGGGTGTTCGGCACGGCAGAGAGCTTCCACGCCAGTGAAGGAGGCCTCCTCACCTCCGCTCTTGAGAAGGTAGCGGTTGACATCCTGTATGGTGGTGTTGATGGTTGGCCCAGTGGGGACACTTCCAGGAGTGACGTCAGGGTCATTCTCAGGGTCTATGTTCTGAAGTCCTTTCCAAGGAACTCCAGGATGAAATTCTGGAAAATTCCAAACAAAGTGAAGATCAAAACAGGAGTATTAGGCACCTTCATGTTGCTCCGTGACAGTTTATGGAAACTTACTTTATTTATTTAAAATATTTTATTTATCTTTAGAGAGAGGGAAAGGAGAAAGAAACATCGATGTGTGGTTGCTCTTGCGCACCCCCTACCGGGGACCTGCCCCGCAACCCAGGCATGTGCCCTGTCTCGGAATCGAACCGGCGACCCTTTGGTTCACAGCCCGTGCTCAATCCACTGAGCTACATCAGCCAGGACTGAAAATTTTAATAATCTGCTAAATAAATCAAACTTTTAATATCTGCTAATCAAATCAAAAGGAACATTTTAGACTTTCTTTCATAAATCAGCAACCCTCTGGAACAAACTGGAACCAGGCATCGTAGCCACCACGTAAGACGGCTGAGCTGGTCGGCTGAAACCCAGAAACACCAGACCAGACAGAGCCCAGCGCCACGCCCGCCCACGCCTTTCACTGAATGGAGCGGCTACAGCAAAGCGCTGGGCACCAGCCACACCAGCACCGATCTGACCCGTGGCTAAGGGGCTATCACTCCCAGGACCCTTTGCTCGGGGCCTGGTTTCTGGGGCTTCACTGCTCCCCGGGGGCGCAGATTGTGCTCAGCTGCTGCATAAAATAGTGTCTGCTCTTACCTGGGGGCCAGTTGATGCTGGAGCCATTTGAGATTTTATCACTGTCAGATTTGGCACGTGACCAGCTATGGGGAACAGCTACTGGAGGACTGGCTGGTGACTCACTGTTCTGGATTAAATCGTACCGGCCATAGGAGTCGTCGATGGAGGACTTAGCTGGAGGCCCAATGCTCAGACCTCCAGGGATAGCACCTGCCAGCACAGCAAGAAACAGAGAGTGAACGGGGAACCCGAGCCCTCCCTGCCAAGCATCAGGGATGGTCCTTGTCAGGAACGTGAACTGTCAGGCAGAGTTGGCCCAGCATTCCTTGAGAATAACTGACTTTGTCCTTGAAAGGCGAACTCTTTAATAAGAGCTATTCTGCTCGTCCCACTGGCCACCCTGATGGAATGCACACCCATGGCGGGAAGCTCGCCCCGTGAACCTCTCCTGCGACAACGCATGGGTCTCCTCGGGGGCTGGTGGCTCTGTGCCAGCCTTCCAGAGGCCAGCAAGCCCTCCTTGCCACAGTCTGCTGAGCTCGCTCGTGCCCAGGGAGGTGCCCCGATAGCACGTGACAGCCCTCTTGGAGAAGTAACCATCAGAAAGACTCTTTTTCTTTTTAGAATGCTTTGTACTGAGACAATGCTACACTCTATTATATTTTGTCTGCTGCTTGTGCTACCATGAAATTTAGATCAAACTGAATGCGTAAGAAGATCACCTCCTACGGTTATTAGCATTTTTGCTTCTTCCTCCTTTCTAAGCTTTTGATTTTCTATTGCACTTTATCATTTCATTGAAAAAATCTCTTTTCAGTAGATTCGACATTTCTGTCAAAGAATACAGACAGAAATAAAAACGATGCAGGCTAGGACCTATCCTCTTTGCTGCTCTGGGGCATCTTCAGTTCCCTCTGGGTTGGCAGCTAAGATCGGGCGCTGGAGGTCTCAGGAAGTGGACCACTGACTAGCTGGGACCTCGCGTCCTCCGCAGCGGGATGGAGTATTTCTGTTCAGCTTTCAGCACTGCAGCTTCGAACACAAATGCAGCCTGGGTGACAAGATGAACGAGCCCCATAACACGGCTGGGCGCCGGGACTTGGACGTACCGTGCTTGCCGGGGTTCTGGTCGAGAGGAGAAGCAGCACCGGGCACGTTATCCATGGGGTTGGGGTGTGTCCACTGAGGGAGGCGTGACTGGGACTGAGACGGGTCCTTCACCGGCAAACCACCAGTCATGTCCATGCTGCCGACGCTCACGTTGGGGGTCAGTCCAGCTACAGAGAGAGACACCGTCAGGGCAGGCCCCGCCCTCTGCAGGGCTACTTCCTAGAGCTTGCCTGGAGAGTCGGGCATGAGACTCGGTTCACAGCCAGACACTGTGGCACGCAACGCGGGTGCGGGAAAGAAACCATGTCTCTTTAAGGTGGAAAGGGCAGTGAGAAGTCTTTGATGAGGAAGACCAATGAGTCTTCGTTCTGCTTTTCTCAGTGCTAAGCATGGTCCTGAGGCTTCTCATTCACAGAAAAACAGAACAAGGCCGACCACTAGGAAAATCTTTTCTGACCTAAGGCCTCTTACGGAAATCACTAGATGAAAAACCCCTCTCAGAGTTGGGAGGAGTGCTCTGAAGGACGTCCTAGAACAAGCTGGTCGGGATAATTCAATTCCACCTTTAATAGCCTGCTTTTACCGGTCTGCTCGGAGGGTGTTCACGAATCCACTAGCAAATGACTTTTAGGGAGCAGACTATCTGAGAGCGTGGGTGCTGCAGCCGCCTCCGCCAGCGTGGTGTGCCACCCCTGGGTTCAGCCGGGGTTTCTGACAAATCCCATGGCTGTGCTCAGTTGACAAAGAGAGGTGGGGAGGACGACAGGTGACACAGAAAGGAGTCGAGCTCCGGATGGGGACACCAGTTTGGAGTCTCTGCCCTGGGCAGGGACCTCAACCTTTCTGTTCTTCACTTCAGTCAGGGCTGCAAACTCAAATGCCTACACGGGCCAAGCGGGCAATGCAAGCCCAGGGGTAGTGGGCCGGGGGGAGACAGCGCTTGTCCTGAGCCAGCAGGTGCTGCTGGGCCCACATGGAATGCAGCCTCAGCGCCGCCATTCAAGAGAAGCCAGGAGCCACTTACATTTGAAACTCCAATTTTTAAATCTTGGTAGTGAACACACACACACATCGTGCAGACCTGGCCAAAGACCTTTGCACGTGAGATGCTGCCTGTTTGCCGGCTCTGCTTTCACGGCTGCCTTCCTTCCCACTGCCGCACAGCCGGTTGAGTGAGGGGTCCAACCCCGCAGCTGGGCCCAGCCCCACTCCCAGCCTCCATCTCGGTCCCATACGCCTTCCACACACCAGCCAGACTGCCTGGCCCTTGTCCCCACACCCGCCATGACACGCTCTCCCTTCTGGGTGAGGCTCCCTCCTTCCTGACTGATACCCCACTCGCTGGAGGTCCAGGCTTCAGCCCTGCCCTCAGTTTCCTTTCATTATGCAAGGTGGACGTGACCGCTCCCTTCCCTGCAACCCGGTGCTACAGCCGCACTGGCTCCAAAGGGCATTTTCCCCGTTCATGTGCCTCAGCGTCCCGTGTGGACAGCAGACTCTAGGAGTCGGCGCCACACACAGAGGCTGCGCGAGAAGACAGGTGGGCTCCCGCTGCTGAGAAAGGCTGCCAATCGCCAACCAGTCTAGCAATTTTACAGGCTATGTTTCATGTATTTTATTACCTAACTTATTTTATAACCTTAATGTGAATATTATGAAATTTTATCCAAATTATTTTTCATCTAATTTTGAAGATTCACTGCACTATTTTTTAAATTTGTACTAAGAAAAACAGATCCTCAAACAGCAAAGATTAGTGCACTCTGTTCTCCAGACAGAGGGGTACTCGGAAGCTGAAGTTACAGCATTCAGGATAACAGATGGGACTGCATTGGTTCCTAAAGTGAGTGTCAAAAAGGAAGTGCTTCCACGAACAGCTAGCATTCCACAAAGCACATGCTACGCGCTAGGCACTGTCCTAAGAACGTTACCTATTAATTCGTTTGGTCTTTTTTTTAAAAGATTTTATTTATTTACTTTTAAGAGAGGGCGGAAGGGAGGAAGAATGGGAGAGAAACATCAGTGTGAGAGATACACTGATCAGCTGCCTCTCACATGCCCCCTACTGGGGACCTGGTCCGCAACCCAGGCATGTGCCCTGACTGGAAACTGAACCCAGAACCTTTTGGTTCGAAGGCTGGCTCTCAATCCACTGAACCACACTAGCCAGGGCTAATTCGTTTAATCTTTAAAAGAATCCCCTGAGGCAAGTATCCCACTTTACAAATGGGGAGATTGAGGCAAAGAACAGTCAGGCAAGTGGCGGTGTTGGGACACAATGTGGCGGCCTCACTCCCAAATCAGGTCTTAATTCTCAGACCCTTCTGCTTCTCAACATAAAAGGTCAGTGCCGGGCAGGGCAGTGGCACAGGACAGGACAGTCCCAGCTCAGTGCGCACACAGCTTCACACTGAAGACATGCCCTGCCGGTTCTGTGTCCCGTGGGAAGTGCTCCATAGTTAGAACACACCGCTCTCCGGAGACAGCGGGCAAGTTCATTCCCACTCCTTGGGCCTCCGCCCCTTTTAGACTCGGGTTTCCCGGGTTGCTGACTCCCTGGTGGGGCAGCTTCAGACCTTAGGATCACCAGCAGACGGGCCTGCAGGGCTTCCCTCCTCTCTGCAGGCCCACCTGCACGCCCTGGGGGTTGGCCTGTGCCCTCCGCTGACCTGCGGGTGTCAAGTGCTGAGCTGCCCCTTACTGGTCAGGGGTCAATGCCCACATGCTGATCTGGATGATTTCGTGTTCAATCACTTTAAAGAAGTGCCTGATTCACAGAAATCTGAACACCTTTACTGGAAAAACCGTGCTACCCTCTTCCCCGCAGCTGAGGCCGGATGACAGCGGCAGCTAAGGAAAGTCAGGAGTAACCCAGGAGTGGAGCAGACTCAACAAGGGAAATGAGGTCATCTGGGGACTTCTGCCAGCACTGCTTAAAAGGTTCCACCCTGGAAGTGCTGGGAGCAGTGTGACCCGCACGGCGGGGCCATCCCACGTGGGCGGAGACTCACCGAGAGGGTAAGGAGCAAAGGTGCTGGGCGAAGACTGCTGCTCTTTGGTCTGCAGGTCAGGCAGGCCGGGGGCCTGAGGGTGCGGAGGGAAGCTGTCCATGGCCGATTTGCCTGCAGAAGGGTGCAGAGACAGGTGCGGCGGGGGCGGCGGGGGCTTCACGAGCAGGGCCTGGGCCAGCTGGCGCTGCTGCTGCTGGATCTGCTGCTGCAGGTTAGTGATTGTGCGCGCAACCTGGTGGCAGACATGCACACATGAGCGGGGGAAGTGACCCGTCACCCCTTTGTCAGTCCCCACTGCCAACCTCCTCCCAAACCTAGATGACCTCAAGACTTGTAGAAGGGGAGGCTAAGCGAGAGAAAAACCCACGACAATGGACCAGCCCATCAATTAGCGTCTCCTGGAGCAGCGAGGACTCGCGCTCACGGACCCGCTGAGCCCCGGACGGCACCCACTTGCTGCTCTTGCTGTCTCATGGGTCCGGACACGTTCCGCTGGGCCTGGAGCATCTGCTGCTGGATTTGTAAACGTTGGTATGCCTGCCAACAGAGAGAGAGCAACCAAAACACCGTGAGGAGGCCGCCAGCAAGTGGACCCCCTTAGCACACTGTTATGGCCAAGAGTCTCGGTCTCCTACCCATGATGTGGTTTAAACACTGTGTGTCAAGGAACCTTTCTGGAAGGAGAAAGGCCTTTCCAAAGCCCTCCCTGGGCACGGGTTCCTACAGAGGCCCCCCAGGCAGTACCCCTGCTGAGTGTTGGTGATGAAGGTGTCAGTGTTTTTCAGTTAATGAAGAGATCAGAATTCTTCTGGTCAATTGTACAAACTAAAATTAAAATGAAATGAGGGTAAAATGAAAAAATATTTATTCTTATAATGATACAAACTAAAGCTGTCCACAATGGCTCGGAGGCGGGGGCAGACGGCGGCGAGGGCTGCCAGGACACGGAATACTGCACGTTCAAGGGCTCGTCAGGAGTATCAGGAGCTGTGTGATGAGCTCAGACCCTGTGGAGCCTGAACCCAGGCTTGTGACACATCTGTGACACAGACCCCCACCCACGAACTGGCTACAGCGACCGTGACTCTCTTCTGTGCGCAGATGCAGAAGGTTTGGTCATCTGTTTCAAAATGTTGCTTCAATGTCGTCAATTTTTTCATACAACATGGCTTTTCTGGGAAGTTTTTGGCAAGAGGATATAGTAAAATAGAATCCAAACAAATGGAAAGACTACACTATTGGAAATGCCTCCTTAATCTGCAAATTATGAAGGAATAAAACACTTCACGTATGTGAATCCTACAGGTCCTAAGATGTAACCTTAGAATGCACTGGAACGTCCTCTTACCAATTTTCCTGGAAAAAAATGTAGAGACAGTATGCATTGCTTTAAAGTCAGAACACACTAGACCTAATTCAGCATTTCTGCGGCGCCTCTCACACGGGGCCAACAAAGCACGTGTGTAAAGGACTGACCAGCAGCACAACCACTGCGTGTCATGGTGGCACCGGAAACATGCCCAGTCCTCTCGGCCTGAGGTCCAGGTCTCTTCCCAGTGCCGGCGGTTGTAAATGACAGCACCTGCCCACAGCCCTCGGGGAGCCCTGTCTCCCTGACAGTCCAGTGGCGCCCGGCCCCCATCCAGAATCTGGGCCACTCCCCTACTAAGACCACGGCTGTCTCCAGGACGTGCTCCTTCCCCTCCCCGCTGGGCCCCAGGGGAGCGCGGTTGCTCCCGGGGGTGGGACTGAGCTCCCAGGACACTCCCAGAAGGGGCGCTTTGATGACAGCAGTTCTGTCTAACGGAGGCCTTTTTTCCTCTATGATTCCTGGTCATTTCCAGGAGGTGAGGTTGTGGGACAAGACCTCTAAGTAGATCAGGTGCCGTCGTATTCAGGCGAGAAAAGCACATGGTGCTGTGGTGTGTGCACTCGCCGTGTCCCTGGACGTGAGGACACGGCCTTCCAGTTAAAGCACTAAGAGCGCCAAACACTCGGAATTCCAGGCACGTTAAGTCACAGAACTGTCAACAACGACTAGGCTACCCTGCACTAGCCTCTCTCTGCAGGGACTCCGAGTGAGGGCCACGTCCTCGTTTCCGAGGCATCTGCTCTGTAAGGAAGCGACCGCTCTCGCGCTTCTAGGACAGTCAGCGTGTACTCCATCCTTGGCAGACGTTAGGACAGTCATTGGAAAGACTTTCTGTGCTCTGCAGCTGAGACGAGAAGCTCTGGGTGAGGAAGGCTGGTGGAAAGCTCGAGCCACCACGTGCCCGATTGTGAGGTGGGGGTGACTCCGTGAACCTGAGTTCACTAACATAGTAAAAACACCCCCAAGTGAAAAGCTTGCTACTTCTTCTGACAGTTCACAGTGTGTCTCTACGACAAAAAACGGTCACCAACTGCTCTCGCCAAGCCAGGTGCTGTCATGTGTACGCGCGCGTCATCTCTGTGAATGTCAGGGAGCGCCACTACTTGGCTCTGGAGGGCGACTTGGATGGATCTATCCACTCACCAGCTGCAGCTGATAGAGCTGGTTCAACATCGTCATATGCTGAGGGTTAATTGGCGAGGTTAATAGTGCAGGGTTGAGACCAATGTTTTTTGCTGCAAACTGCAAAAGCTGTGCTTGAACCTGTTGAACACAAAAGTCACTGTTAGAGTATCTAGTTCTCTGCGCCGCCCCCACACTCAGAACCGCTCACTAAACGGTGCTTAACCTGTCTCACGAGTGAGCACTAAAACACTCGTGGATCTTTAACATTAGTTAACAGGCTTCTGTGAAGAATAAGGAGGGAAGGAGAGAGGGAGAAGGGGGCAGAGAAGGAAGAAGGAAAGAGATTTCTTCCTTCAAATATTCTAGTTCCGCATTAACTTTCTAATTTTCTTTCCAGGGATGGCTCTGGGTCACCCCAGTCACAGTGACAATCAGTGGGCCCAATCGAAGGACTGCAGGCAGTGCAAGTGAGTCTCAGGGAAGGAGTCCTTGTCTCTCGGGTCGAACCTCTCAAGGAAGGCAGGTGCACGCCCCCTCGTCAATGGCACTGTGCCCTCCACAAGTGGGTCTCATTCCAGGGCCGGCAGTAGCCCCTGCTGGAGTTTATGTGCTCAGGAAGTGGCCCCCCTGCTTGTGGGAGGAAGCAGACACCCCTCTCAGTGAGCACAATGCCCCCAGCTTCCCTGTGGCACATGCATCTGCATGGCCCTGCCAGCCCTAGCCTTGATGGTCAAAGGGCACTTCTTTGCCTGGAACTCACTGCCCTGAACCACTCAGAGGCCGGCCCCTGGACTGCAATGTCCCCCACTGTGAGCTCTGTCCCTTTATGACAGTGGGTCTGACCTGAGGGGATAGAAACTGAGGCACTTGCGCACGGAGACCGGGCTGGGAGGGGTTCAGCGGCGGCATGGGCGGCTGCGGTGGCGGCATGCTCCTGGCTTGTGCTGCTCCGCTACTGCCAAACACGCCCAGACTGCCACTCGGTATCTGCAGGGGACAGGGGACAGAGTCGTCACAGAGTCAGAACTACAGGTACATGGTGGCAAACAATCTGTTTTCCTAAACAGGAATGCAACATGGTTCCCAATCCCTTCCATGACCCCCACCAAAGCGTCGCTTCACGAACAGCTGTGTAGATGGGCTACTGATGGTGAGTCGGCCCGGGGAGCTGGCCTGCATTCTTTCTAAGCCACAGGCGCACCAGGCTCAGTGTCTGACATGAGGCTGTCACACAAAAAGGAACTCCGATGACACAGCGCTGCAGGCAACAGCAGCACACATAGCTACTGGGTGATGTGTGTGTTCCCCAAAAGGGCCAGATAAAGGTGTGGGAGAAGAGCCAATTCTCACACAGGAAACGTCACTGTTAGTCCCACAACAGGCCCTGAAATTGTACCAGCGGACACATGGGGCAGGGAACGGTGCAGAATGCGGCACTGCTCGCTCTGTGGGACGCGGGTAGGACAGGCATTGAGCGGAACCGTGGCCTTCAGGTGGCAGGTGTTCCACTGAACTACCCCAGGTTGGCTGTGTCAGGCCCTGAGGGTCAGACAGATTGGGATGCTGCAGACAGGGGAAGACGCACTGCTGATAGTCAGCCGGGACAACAGGCACACCTGGGACTGTTCGGCCACCCTAAGTGTCACGGCAGCTACTCAGGAGTCTCAAAGATGTGTGCATGTCAGCCTCATCCATGAAAAAATCAACAGGAAGGGGTGCTGTGCAGATGGGATGGGCTGGTTTGCTTACACACCCTTTCATTCAGGAGAATCTGGGGCAAGAAAGGGACACGGAGCAGCCAGCCATCAATCAAAACCCTCAGGCCCGCCCTCCAGCACTGACTGACAGCAACTTTCACTCCCTGTGAGTGGCAAAGGCAGGGAAAAGCACTAACGGGACTCTGAAAGTCACCGAGAACCTTACAAGAGATGTCCTCTCTATTTCTGAGAAAAAGGGGACAAAGTGGTGTTTTTGGCAGAGGAAGACTTATGGTTTTGATTTATGTGCCATTTAAATGAGCAGCAAGCTAGCACCAAGGGTGGTGAACTCAAATACATTTTAGTCACGTGGGAAAAGAAGTATAATTTTGAAGCATTTCCTCCAATCTGGTGAAATCTCAAGAACTGAGTCCGAGCCCTGATACCAGCAAGTCACACGAAGGACAGTGTTCAAGGTGTTTTAACCACCTTTACGTCCACACTTCAGGACATGACATTCATTAGAGGCCGTGTCTCAGCATTTTCGAAGGCAGGCAGTGCAGAGGCCACGCCGTCTCCTACAGCGTCCCCCAGCAGCCTTACCTGTCGAGAAGAATTCAAGTTTTGCATGCCCAGCCCTGAGGCAATCCCGCCCAGGGCCTGATTAGGGAGTGCACTGTTTGAAAGGGGGGGCTTCAGGCTTGGCGAAGGCAAAAATGGTGAAGTCGTGGGCTCTTCCACGAGGCCGCCGTCCTGGACAGAGAGAGACAGGGTGAGCTGTGTGCAGTGCCCACCCGCAGACAGAGCACACGGCAGTTTCCCAAGGACACATACAGGATGTGGATGAAGACTCAAAAGAGCAAAAATCCGCAAGTGGACACCGATAAAATGACAAACGCCTCTTGTTAAACAGACAGACAAAAACCACCTAAATTCGTACCTTGTCAAGAAAGGTGGGGCGGTCCACGGAAGACTCTTTGGAGATTGGTGGGCGGCAGCCAAGGGGTTTGGTGACCATTCCATTGTAGTCGGTCACTCCCAGTCCACGCTTGTCCATGTCCACCTTCTTTTCCAGCAGAGCACCTAGAGCATGCCAGAAACGCCCGAGACAAGACGCCTGAGGATCGATTGTGACACTGAGCGCGAGACTCTCGACCCCCAGATCACAGGGAGGCCCTGCTCTTGGCTCTCAGTCCCTTTGGCCGCACTGCCCCTGAGGACTGGGCTGTGCTCTTCCTGGGACCACCTCCCTCCACGGGCACTTTCTTAGAGGGAATCACCCCCCTTCTGCAGGCACTTTCTTAGAGGGGACTTCCCCGAGTCACCCATCTAACACAGCTGTCCTGTCCTACCACAGCCATGACTTCCATTTGCTGGGCCCCCCCACCAGTCACAAGGGCTCTTCGACCGTTCAGGGACACAACACAACGCAGGATGGCTGAGTCCAGCCCGAGGGCTCTCGAGCTGGCGAGCCCGCCTATCTGGCTCACGCCATCTCTGCTGTTCCACAGTGGCAGGAGGTTAGAACCGACTCCCCAGACACCCTGCCTGTTCTCTGGCAGCTTCTGCCCCGCAGGCAATTACAAAATTGATCCTTGCTGTTGGAAGGTCCTGTCCTTGTGCATTTATCTACTAGCACCATTTTCTGGTGGCCCCCAATCAATGAGTAGGCACTTTCAGACTACAGGGCGATGGAAACCGACTGCCGGGCACATGTTCCCAGCTCAGGCCCAACAAGACGCCCTGCCTCCTGCAGCTCTCCCACAGCAAACCAGTGTCCTCTGTGGTCCACTTAGTGCCACGTTTATACATCTTGGTGCTTTTGGTTGGTGTCGTTGTCCCTGAGCGTGAGGCTAAGACGCGCCCCACAGAGGGAGCACGTGGGTCAGATGGGCCCGTTCAGGCCGAGTGATGGGGCTCTGGACCAGCGGTTCAGTGCTGACAAGCCAACAACACGGTGTCTCCAGAAAAAGGACAGGCACGTTACCGCCTGCATGCGAGGCCGCCAGGAAGGGCGGAGGAGCACCCACAGTGTACGGTGAAGGTGTGGGAAGCTGTGGCTTCACCAGGTGATTGGTTAAAAAAGTGAGTGGCCAGCAGCATAGTGTGAGTCTAAAAGCCAAAGAAATTTATGGTCAACTTACCCAGGGAAATGTTAAACTCCTGTCAGCCAGTGTTTCATTATAAAGAAATATGGCATATAATTTTTTGTGAGAAATGTGTATTAAATAGGGTCTCCAAACAGAGAGACGGGCAAAACAAGGCCAAGTGCTGGCCGGTCGACCAGAATGCCGTGGCCAGAGGCACGCAGGGCCCTGGCCCAGTGTCTGCGCCAACCCCATACTTTACACGTGAGTTTCTAACATGACAGTTACGGGTCGAGGCAGCTCCAGAACTAGGGCAGCTTGTTCCTGGCAGTCTCAACGCGAGCCAGTGCTCAGCCAGTGCGGCGTGAAGGCTGGCGTGTGGTCGGATGCCTTTCTCCATGAGTGTCCCTACCATCTCCCTCCAAAAGGGGGAAACCTCATCTCTCTGTGAAAGCTCTGGAAGGAGATGAAAAAAGCAAACACGGTTCGATGTGGCATTCGGCTATTTGTCCCCAGAGCCCACCAGTCCCGAGCAAACATGGTTCGATGTGGCATTCGGCTGTTTGTCCCCAGAGCCCACCAGCCCCGAAACTTGCTCCGGGCTCAGGGCACATCACACAGTTCTTCCTTCGTTGGGACCTGGCCCTGCCCACCCAGCAGGGACTCCACCACTAACCCCGGCTACAGTGAGATGCTCGGTTCGGGGACCTCTAGAAAGAGCGGACTTGAAGTGTGTATCACTTACTCATGGCCTGATCAAGATTCATATTATTACTCTTCAAGGCCTCTTCAGCTGGCTCTCTCTGTGGGGAAAATAGTTTTCATTAGATTGGCATGTTAGCAAAAGGAAACGCTTATGAGGAGTTTTATCACTATCAGCTTAGGAGAGCCCTCGTTATTAACCTAGTATTATTAGGCTTTGGGACTGGAAGTACTCTCCTTCCCTGTGGAGGTCCGAGGTGAGCGTCTCGCACACAGAAGTGCCTGGAGGGGGCACCGCACGGAGCCAACTGTGGAGCAGAGCCTGCCCGGCCGACACCGCACAGCAACGTTCAGCGAGACGGGAGCTGCCACCAGGACAGCAGGCCCCGCCGAGGACTCATGCAGACAGCGGGCAGGACAGCCCAGCGCCACAAGCCACTGCGCCCCTGCCCCTCGTGCTGGCAGCTGTGCAAGCATCAGCGTGAGAGCCGGAGCACAAAGTCCACTCTCCTTTGCGGACTCCGGGCTCTGCTGTTAACAACTCCCCTGCCCCAGGAAAGGTGAAAACGAAGCACAGAGGCTCACGGTGAGAGGTGTCCCTGTGACTGGCCTCAGTCTCCCTCCGCGACCCGCCCCCCAGGCCCGGAGCCCGGCCCAGTGTCGGAGGGCCTGAGTCCCATGCGAAGCAGGCGGTTCCCTCTTCCAGACTGGGGCCACTCTGGACTCTCTCTTTAGGGGACCTCCACAATGACCAAAAGATAAATGTCCACTTAATAAATGTGCGGAAAGAAGACATTTGAAGGGATTACTTGGCAGATGTAGGCAGTATCCCTTGCTCTCTGCCATTCAACTGTAGGGCATGAACAGGCTGTGACCCATTTTCAGAAGAATATCCCGTGATTCTGAGCTCTCTACTCATCACCTGAAACTCAGGAACTAAATAGGTTCCCTTAGGGTTCTTTTTCTAGACATGAAGTTTTCCCTCTATACCGAGTTTTCCTCCTGTGACCTTTATTAATCTATTGTATAAATAAAAACTCATTTTTAATTATGAGTGAAAATATAGGACTGCATAAACCAATGAAAATTTAATCCTAGGAAAAGGCTCTCATGCCTTTCTTGACAGAAAGAATGCAGCTCTTTGCTGCAGTTCAAAGCAGTGACCTCTAGACCCAAGTGCCGAGATGAAAGGGAGTTTCCTTGTTACACATGACAAGTGTGGAAAGGACACCACGGGGGCCGTTTAGGAGGGGCCCACGGAGCACCGAAGGGGAGAAGAACAAGAAAGAGCCAGTCACCGGGAAGCCCATGTCCGTGAGTTGTTTGATGAGCCGGGTCATGATCCAGGCCTCGTCCTGCTTGCCAGATGTCTTCACGCCCTGGAACAAAGTGTGGGCAAGGGGAAGTCCATGAGCACATTTTACACACTTCTAGACATGGGAGACACCGAAAAGCCACAGAACTTTTAAAGTCACAGAATGTCTCTGTACTAATGGCGAAGAGGGCTGTGTTCCAGGAAGTCCTTGACAGTGTTTCGTGGCTAGCTCTGTGGGGTGCTGCAGGTGGGCGCGTGGGGGATTTGTGGATGTAAGGCAAGATAACTCTGCTCCTGACAATGAATTTAGTTCGTCACAAGCACGCGTCACTTCCATTACCAAGTAACTGCAGGGAGCACCCCCTTGAACGCAGCCCTCTGCTAGTACTAACACGGCAAAGTTTACTAAAAACTACGTTCGTTTCCCCCCTTTCATAAGCTTGTTCTAAAAGATGACAGAGTACAGGGGGTCCCTTCCAACAGAATAAAAAGGTAGTAAGGAAGGAACAAAAAAAACCTATTAATTGTATTAACTCTTCCTTGCTTACAGCCCTGAGGGCAGAGGGGGTGAGTGGGACCTTTCCCCAGGGACTCCCCCTGCCACTCTCAAGTCACAAAGACTCCAGTGCCGCTGGGGAGGGCACAAAAAGCCCTCCCCCACAGGGCTCTCCAGGATGGAGCCTGCCAGAACCATGGGCCAGGGGGCACAGGGCGGTGCCTACCTCACCAAACGGGCCTCTCCTTAAGGAAGCAGTGCGTCCCCACAGCGCTGCCCAAGCAGTGCCCAGGCCTCCACAGTGCTTAGTTCCCCAGCATGCTGTGGCTGGACCCTCACTAACTGGGCTACTTGCCAGCCTGCTTGTAAGAAGACTCCCCTCTTCGATGTCTGCAATCACAGCCACCCTTACAAACCGAGAACCCAGATTTTAGCCTCTGGGTTCCACTTACTGATAACCGAATGCTCTTCTTGATGAAAAACTGTTTGAACAGTTACTACACATACATGTTGCAAGGGGAGGGAAGGTGCACGGGAAGCATCTCCCGCCCACTGGAGCCGCACATCCGCCCGGTTATTGCTCCTTCCAAGGAAAACCCACTCTAAGCAGTTCCTTACTTACCCCCCCAGACTTCTTATTTCTATGGAAGCCACAGTGTGCGTGTGCTCACACTCACAACACACTTCTGTCTTTTCTAGCCCCTCCCCTCCAAAGCGACATGAGACTGTAGTACTGTACACAAGTGTATTGTACTCACTTTTTATGCATCTTACCCTTTTTATTCACCATTGTATTTTGGTGATCTTTTTCTATCAATATACATGGAATTTCTTTTAAAATATCTGTTTAGCTTTCTGTCATATGTATGTGGCATACTTGAAACAGTTACCCCATCAATGTACATTTAAGTTAGTTTCTTTTTTACTCAAAAATGCTACAACAGAAAACTACAAATGCTACCTGCTAGACCCACGACCAGTCTGAGTGCTGTGCAGAGCTGGTCACTCTAACAGACAGCACAATGTGCCCTCCACTGGGGGGTGCTCACGTGCGTCCTGCCCGCGAAGTGGGACAGCATGGCTTTCTCACCCACCGCTTTGCAAGCAGAGCGTGCTTATGAAATTGGCATTCTGGGGTCTGAGAGTAAAAACAGCACCTCCTTCAGCTGTTTTAGATTGAACACCACAAGCCAGGCTGACAGCCTTCCCTGCTTTAAGGGCTATTTGTATTCCTTTTCTATAAATTGTCTATTCGTACTCTTTGCTTGTTTTCTATTGGGTTACTGCTTGGCTTTAAAGAGATCAGTTTCTGGGGCTTTCTTTATATACCAGGGAGAACAGCCTTCTCCTTGACATGAGTCACAAACCCTTTTTTGCAGTTGGTCATTTGTCTTTCGACTTTGAACACGGCATTTCTGTCAGGAAGTTTGTATCTTTACCTGCTACAGTTAACAAGCCTTTCATTTTTGGCTCTTAGGCTTTCATCATAGTTAGAAAGGCCTCTCCCATTGCAGTACTATCTGAAAAATTATTCCACATTATATCATTTTATTTTTCATATTTAAATTTGTGAACTACTTAGGAGTTCTCGTGGTACATATATTACTTAAACTTCCCAACAGGCCCGCATATTTCAGGATGACTAAATGGTCCACCCTGGGAGCCCATGGACTTCTGGGGCTTGGAACCCGACCGCTGCCTCTTAAGAGACAAAGGGGCCTAAGGAACTGAGGGTCACATCTATCAATATTTACTGCATTAGAAATGAAAACTGAGAAATTTAGAAAAATTTGTTTAAAAAATAACAAGTGCATCATGTAATGTAAATGAGGTTTTAAGTGGAAAATAGTTCTGTGTTCTGAAACAGACCCTTTAGAGGGAGAAGGCGGGAGAGGCAAGGCACTGCTGTGCACAGGGCCGGGTCTCCTGGCCGACTGGCTCCCCAGGAGCAGCAGGGGTCTCGCATCTGTCTCTGCATCTGCTTTGCTGTGAGGGCGATACCATGTGGTCTCTAGAAAACTCTACCCTACGCTTAGAAGAGACCCCGACAAGCTCTCGGGGACTTCCAAGGGTCCTCAGGTCAACCTTCCACCGTTAAGTGGAGGTGCTGTGTGAAGTTAAGCGCGTGTCTGAGGGAGTCTCCTGCCTCCCTTGAGAGTGTGCACACCTTTTGGAGTCCTTTTTTGGGGGCGTTCCCCCAGGAGCTGCAGGAGGAGGTGCTTTCCTGGGAAGCAGCATTGTTCCACATGCCCCCTTCTTCGTCTTCCCACTGACTGGGACCGAGGTTCATGTCGTCCCCACCACTGCCCCAGCCTTCTTGCATAGATTTTGAAGCTAGAAAGAGAGCGAACATGAACTTGTCAAATTCGGCATTCCTGAAGCAGACAAGGCTCACGACAGTGTCATGTGGGGGAGCGGTACCGCAGTCTACCTTTCCCCCAGAGCTGAGAGCCACACGGACGTGCTTTTCCTTCAAACGCCAGCCCTTTTTAGTCTGTGCTGTTCCAAACCCCCAGAGCTGACTGCAGGAGGAGGAGGTGGCTGTCGCTCTGTGGCATGATGGCCAGCTATAACAGAGCCCTGAGGATGCCACCACTTGACCCAAACCCGCAGAAGTCAGCTATGTGGACCAGTGCCCCCAGCATGACCACAAGAGTCGCCTGGGTACCATGAGGGACGCAGCAGGCCTGCGGCTGGGTCCCAAGGCCTCTGTTTCTGACCAGCTCCCAGGAGCTGCCCCAGAATAACTGAAAGGAGATAGCTGAGGCCTTAGGCAGGTGGAGCTGCAGGCTGAGCACTGAGTTTTTATTTCAGGATATTATTTCTCTCCTTTCTTAAAGTACAAAATGATTTTTGGTGTAAAATTCATCTAAAACTCTCTCTCCCTGGGAGACCCTGAAGCAGGCCAAAGACAGGTGGAGGCGCAGTCAGCCGGAGGCCGTCAGGCCGTGGAGCCGTGGTGCAGGCGAGGCAGACGGCGTGTCGTCGGGCCCCCGAGGACCACTCATAAAGACAGACACGCAGCCTCCAAACGGCGTGTGACCCTCAGCACCCAGAAGCGGCCCCTCCTTCAGATTTGTAGCTGGAAGCAACAGGAACGGAATAAATAATGCAGCAAGGAGGCAGACACGGAGCACGCTGCCCGGTGTTAGCCGGGGGCCGAACGCTACCTAATCAAGTTGCATGTTACCATCTAAGACACATAGAAGGTCCAAAGAAAATGTGCAGCTTCTGTGGCCGTGTGAAGAGTTCATTTTAGCCCCAGACTTAAACCATCAATGTTACACTAATATCAGGACCACACTGTCAAACATCCATGCCTTAGAGGAGCATTCCCCCTTGGTGAATGCGCTCTGAACACTTGTAAGAATACACTTTCAGATAATGGGAGGAAAATGCAGCACATTTTTTATCCCCTTCTTCCAAAAAAAAAAAAAAAAAAAAAAAAAAAAGAGAGAGAGAGAGAAAGATAAGAAAGAAAGAAAAAAGAAAAGAGAAAAAGCATGAGCTTGGAGTACCCAGAGCAGAATTTTGTTTCCAAGACAAAAGCAAGGCGAGACACGCCGGACTGCTGGGCAAAGCAACGTGTGTTCCAAACCGTAACCGCAAGCAGGAAGAACGGCTGCTCCCGCCACTGTGCCCAGTGAAACGGGCGTTCAAACCCTTCTCGGCAGCGGCCCAGGGAGCCATGCTGAACAGCGGCGGCTCCGAGCCGCGTCAGGCAGGTCTGCTATGTTGTTCTGATTCTTTTATTTATTTTTCAAGAAGAAAAGCTGGGCTTCTGGTAAAGCTCTTTGGTGCTCATGGAGCAGACACAGCAAACATTTCTTTACAGCCTTAGTTTAATGTTAATTTTAAAGTGTCAATAAAACGAGGAAAGTGCCCTAAAAAGTAATTCTTAAAATTCAACAGAAAGTATGCCTCTAAATAAACTACTCTGACCCATCTCTAAACTGCCAAATCGGATGCTTGTCCTACCTGGTTTGCACAGGGCTGGGGCTGTGGCTGGTGCGCCGGCTCTCCCAAATGTCACAGCTGGCTCCGTGGGCTGGTCTCCCCATCCGCTGCCACTGCTGGGTGGCTTGCCCCAGGCCGCTGTGCCGTTATCAACCAGGGTCGACGGGGAGGCTGGTTCTCCCCACGAGTTCTCAGCCTTTGAATGGACGTTGGGCATTTCTCCCCAGCCTGAGGAAACTGAAAAGGGTACCACCGGAGAGAGAAAGCAGTAAAAGTGAAACAGAGAAAGTAAAACAGTAATTTCATGTCCCAAACAATTTTGAGATAATCTATCTTTAGGAGGGCTTTTAGTAGAAAGTGAAAAAGACACATTAAATCTAATCAGATTTGTTTAGCGTCTTAAAGTTGCAATTTTCTCACTCCTGACCCCATTACATTCACAGTATTTGCATCATAATAGGATTAAAAGCACAGTTTAAAACTAAAGGTTAAGAAGTAGCTTTTTACTTCTGGTATTGTAGGTAACAACCTAAAAGAAATTATTTCCTTAAAAGAAAAAATTACAAGTTGTAAATATATATTGAGAAATTATTCTTGCTTATCTTTTGACCAACCATCAAAGACACAGATGCAGGCAAAGAAATGGGAAGATGACAGATTAAATAGGGACAGATACAGAAGTGAGAGAGAACACAGACCGTCCCCAGAGGCGGGGGTGGGTTGGTTGGTGACTTAGAGCTGAGGCCTTTGTCTTTCAGATGGGAAAGCCGTGGGGGAAATGTGGGTCTGGGGTGGGAGGCGGTCCCAGCAGGCACAGGGACTGCAAGGGTTTTCCAGGAAGTCTTCCTTCTCCCTCTGCCTGGTCCTGTGGCCAGAGCTTGCTGATCCAGGACTGGCACCTGATCTGGGTACCTCATGATTCCAGAAGGTCAGGCACTACCATCTATGGCACAGATGTCACAGGACCAGGCCACAATACGGTCCCCTCTACACTTCAGCAAGAAAACATTTTACGTTGCAGAGGTAACCTCATCCCCAAAGCTCCTGCCCCCGACAGTACTGCAGTCACAGCGGCAGTTCCTGTCAGGTGTCATTTTCAGACTGACGCGGTTTCTCAGAGACAGAAATGTGAACGCTTTAAATGCTAACTGAATGGAAGCATAGAAGGCATAAAACGCAAACGATTTTAAATGCAGACTTTAAATTATTTGGTTTAACATGGATATCACCATCTCAATTAGAAAACACGAATTTTCTGACTAAAAACAGCACAGAATCAGTCCCCTTGATGTGCTTTATTCAATAAAACACAATAATATTCATTAATGACCAAAGGATATGCAACCTCTGCATCACTTTAACTTTTTCATTTATTGATTTTAGAGAGAGGAAGGGAGAGAGAGACAGAGAGAGAGAGATTGATCTGTCCCACTCATCCATGCACTCATTGGTTGCTTCTTGTATGTGCCCTGACTTGGGGACTGAACTGGTAACCTTGGTGTATTTGGACGCTCTAAGCAACTGAGCTGCCCAGCCAGGGCCTTGAGTGGCTTTTAATTGCAAACTGTATGCTGAGCAATATGTTATGTAAATTATTACTAATAACAGGAAAGTTAGCCCTAATCAGTTACTGTCAGCAACTGCCAACTATAATATTACCTGTAATCACACAGAAAATAATAATGTATATTGGGAAAAGTAGTTTTACAAATTGAAGGGGCAACATTAAATCAGGAAAATTAACATAGCTCATGAAATTATGGGTGTTTTGGAATGATAAAATAATTTAGGGGTTACTAAAAGCCAATCAGTTGTAAAAATACTGGTTTATTTAGGTAAATAAAGAATTCACCTAAACTTTGTCTCCCTTGTACTTCCAGCATCTCTTTGAAAGGCAAAACTACAAATTATTTAACTAAATCTAAACAAAGAGTCAATATTTATGACTATGGTAATTATAGCTAACTGTTTTTTTATAAAGAGTTTTTAATTCCTTATATTAAAGCGGCAGAAATGTCTACAGAATATTTTTATATCAAAGGCAAATGATTTGCAAGTATGTTTCAAAACCTTAAAAATAAATGGAAGGATAGTCACTCAGAAGTTAAAAATCACAGTATCCCCACTTTAAGTTGGTCTCTGGCAGGAACAGAATTTACCTGCAATGCCAAAAACAGGTCAGAGTGCACGCATGCCGAACGTTCAAAGGGCCCCAGAAGAAATGCTAAAAACAAGCACACTAGATAATTTTGATGAAAAGCAAGTATTTTCAGTGGCTGCAAATAATCTTACATATGTACTACTAAAATAAATATATTCTCCACTGTTCAGTGTTTATTGGTGGGGTAACTTTCGTGTCTTCCTTTGTTAATAGTTTTACAGAGGTTTTTTAACCCTTTCGGTACAAGCGTATCCGGCGCCCATACAATGGCTCACAACGGCTCACCTCCTACAGCGGGAGTGTCACGGCGGAAAGAGCGCTCGTACTGAAAGGGTTAAAAGTTGGGCTTAATGAGGCAGAACAAATTTCTATCTTACACTTAAAACACTGATATTAAATTTTAACAATGGTCCTTCAAATACAGGGTGGGGCAAAAAAAGTAAGTTTACAGTTGTTCTCATAAAAATGCAATGATTAGTAAGTCATACAAGGACAGCCTGTGCTTCACACACTCGCCAGTGTAACCTACTGTGCCCCACCCTATAGGCCGGCTCGGGGTTCAGCAGTCATTATCCCCTTCCTCAATGGAGCAAGTGCAGTGTTGGGAATAAGACAACAGTAACGAAACGGCACTGGAGTGCGTCGTTTCCATTCAACTTTAAATGCGCATTTCCCATCTCCACCAGAACAGGGAAGACCAGCGCTTAAGCCGCGGGCACCCAGGAGGCTGATGTGCAGATGAACACAGAGCAGGTAAAAGGCCAAGGACCGGCCAGGGAAAAAGTCTCCACCTGGCTTAAGGGCTCTCAAAGTCGGTAGGGGGCATTCTTTCTTCTGTGAAGTAAGAAATCAATTCTGGCTCGTTCCATGGATGCTACCTACATAGTTTTATAAGTGTGGCCGGCAGTCCTTTCTGGGAAGAAAGGCTCAGCTGAAGAGTAGCCACTTATAATTGAGGGAAGGAAAGATAAAGGACTAAAAATTCATCTGATTAAGCGTCTGAGTGTCTGCTATGTGCTCAGCATTTCAGGTACTGACTCAAATACTCACAAGACAGGATTCTACTCACACCCAGGCCTCTAAGCGTAGTGTACACGCACTACAATGCCTGGTTGGCTACTAACCTACGGAGGAACAGCAGAATTAGAGTTACAGCAACAATTAATTTTTCATATTTGAGGTCAAGACAGGCAGAGAATGAAGCTGCATACGGAGGAGCCCGCTCAGGCAGGCGGCAGAGTGCACTGCTTTCCAGAATGCCTTGTCCCGTCCATTTATTTGGCATTTCTGCCCCAAATTCAGGGGCTCCAGTTACCAGTTGTGGACGAGGGTCCTTTCCAAAGCCACGCAGCCCCGAGCTGCACAGAGCCTTACAGGAGGGTCTCTGCCTGCCTCACCGTCATTAGCCTCACTGGTACTAGGGACAGGAACCAAGTCCACTTAGCTTTTATCTCAGTGCAGTGACATAGCTTCTGCATGTGCTGAGTGTGCCTTACTAAGATGTGGTGGAGGGTAAACTGTTTGTTTGTTTGTTTTTTAAAGACTTTATTTATTTTTCAGACAGAGGGAAAGGGAAAGAGAGGGAGAGAAACATCAATGTGTGGTTGCCTCTTGCACGCCCCCCACCAGGGACCTGGCCCACAACCCAGGCTTGTGCTCTGACTGGGAGTTGAACCAGTGACCCTCTGGTTCACAGGCTGGTGCTCAATCCGCCGAGCCACATCAGCCAGGGCTGTTTTTAACTGTCTTATTCATTAATCACTTTGAACTGAGTGTGTAGCCCAGGATGTGCACGGAGGAGAACCTCCTCCTACTTCATGAGTGGGACCCTCTATTCCCCACTTCAGCTCCACCTACCGAGCCCCCCACAACACAGAAGGGTAAGTAAAAACCGCCCACAACTGCACCAAACCCAAGAAAAACCCCATCCCCACAAAAAGTGCAGATTGCGCACCGAGACCAGCCCCCTTTTAGTAACTGTTGACGGTACTTAAATAGAACTGTTCTGGCTGGGGAGGCCGATGGGACCTATTTCTGAAGCTGTGGTGTGAAAGCAGCTGAGCTCTAATGGTGTCCTGCTGACTCACCCCATCTGCAGGCGACTCTGCTTCTTGGTGTCATTTTCACACCAAAGGGAGACAGAGGAGCAGCCGAGCCCCTAGGACAGGGGTCTGGGAGGAAGTGCAACACTCCCCAGCTCCTGCTTTTGAAACAGACATGTTTCTCTAAGGCAGAGAATTCCTAACTCTAATTTCTCCCCAAGTTTTATTTATTTATTTTAAAAATATTTTATTTATTTGTTTTTAGAGAGAGAGGAGAAGGGAGAAAGAGAGGGAGAGAAACATCAGTGTGTGGTTGCCTCTCATGCGCCCCCCACTTGGGGCCTGGCCCACAGCCCAGACCTGTGCCCTGAGTGGGAATTGAACCAGTGACTCCTGGTTCACAGGCTGGCACTCAACCCATGAGCCACAGCAGCCAGGGCTCCCAAATTTTAGTTTAGGGTGTGGGAGACCTGCCTCTCCCATGAGTAATTCACATGATCGCTGCCTTTGCTTACAGTACTTGTGCCAGAACACAAGTGATAAAGCCAACAACAGAGCACTAGATCAAGTAAGGAGCCCACGCAAAGGGAGGTTTCCCTCAGCTGCAGCACAAAGCCACTAGTAACCATCGCAGGCATAGCTGAAATGCCCGGCGATCGCTAACGCGACGCTCCTGAGCAGCTGAGAACAGGCAGTACAATGGGTAAGAAATATTCCAGAACAAGACCGACGTGCGCAGCACACTCCCCCTTTCCCGACTGGCATGCGGCACTGATACTCCACTTCCACCCAGTGCTGGGAGAGGCGCCCAGGTGGGATTTCACGGCCCCTGTGCCGTTGGGACAGCCTGGGTCAAGTTCACAACAGCCTTCGCATTGGACTCCACCCCACCCCAACCCCTTTCAAATGATCCCATTCCCGCGGAACCCCATTCCTGTGGAGCCCAAGTCTGGCTCATGTGCACACTAAGTCACCGGGCAGCGCTGAGGTCCGGGGACGGGCCAGCGCACCCAACACGACAGCCGATGTCGGGCAGCCTCTGACCGAAGATGAGCACAGGGACACTTCTCTAGGTAACTACTGCGCTCTATCTCCAGAGCGGGCCTGGGCCAGACCCAAGTAACCAGTGCACGGAGCCACGCTGCACTTCCTGAATCCCTGCCGAGTCTCCCTCGGGCTCGTCGGAGAGCTGATGCCAACATGACAGGAGTGGCACAAAAACGACGGCCTGGCACTGTTTCCTTCCATGAAACCGGACACACAACAACCATGTCATCGAGGGTCCATGTTTTACAAGACAGAGATCAATACTCTTAAGTGGTGACGATCCACAACCCAAACTTCGAGAAAAGTGACAGTTCTGCAAACTGAGGACAGACAGCCAACAGCAGAGCAGCAGAAGGCCCACGGACGACCACCTCTGGAGCGGCAGAGCCCTCGGCGCCAGTCCTCAGGCAAGTGTATGGCTGCAGCACAGAACCCCAGGTGGTTCACCAAGTCCAGTCTGGGCCCGTGTTCAAGCCACTAGCTCCCTTGCAGCGTGGCCAGTGCTGTGACTGCTGCTCCTGTCACTGGTGCGGGCCACCGCTTGGCACGACCCCCTACCGGGAGGGCCGAGGGCTGAGACTCGGGAGAGTGAGTGGGGAGGACTGCAGGAGCCGGCTCACAGGGAGCTAGGTCTGGCGGGCTGGGCAGTGACAGGCTCAGACCACCTGCCGTGCTGGGGCTGGTGAGCCGCTCTCCCTGCACAGGAGCGCCTGGCTCAGGGACCACAGGGAGCGAGGACAGGAGCGATGGCTCGTGCAGCTCCTTGGTGTCATGGTGGAAGAGACCAACGTCATAATGAAAACGTGGCGACGCAACTCCGCCACACGCCGTGCAACACACGACACGAGACAGGTTCTGCAGACAGGCACACTGCCTGGAGACCGGCGCCTGCCTCGTCTGTCTCTGCTCCGTGGTGACTGCGTCCACACTAGTGCTGCACCAAGGGGCCTTCTCTTACGTCGGGTGACAACGTGCAATTTGTTAAAAAACAATCTATAGACATTTTGCAGATGAAAGACAGTGATTCTGGCCCTTCCAACAAACCAGGAAGACCTTCACACAGGGTAAAGCCCACATGTATGAGCTGAGGCAAGGGAAACATAGAGAGGAAAGAGGAACTGTCCCGTGTGGTGTGGCTCTGTCTCTTGTGAAGGGGGGATCTAGTATTTTAGAAGTGGCAGCAGGCAAGGCCCGTCTCATGTGGCTGAGCCTCACCACCTTCCCACCACGGGTGCCCTCAGGAGACTGCTTTCCCCCACAGAACGGGGGTCACGAGAGGATGCATGAGCAAGCCACCTGTGGTCACCACGCTGACCCCCAGGAGCCCATGCCAGGCACAAGGGCACTCTGTGCAGCTGGAGCTCTGCCAAGAGAAGGGGGCATCGGGCCGTGACCTTGGAAGGACAGCCATGGGAAGGAGGGTCCGGGAGAAAGTCTTGGGTGGGCGGGACGATAGCAGCGTTTGATCATCCACTCTTCGCAGAGAACCTGCCTATCTTTATTGTATCACTGGCCTCGCCCACTGAACTAGACCCTGATCTAACGTCTACGTCCCTTCCTTTCCGGCATCAGTTACCTTTCTTCCTCCTTGCTGCCCCTCATTCACCCAAGTACTTTATAAAACTTAAGTGCCTAGAAGTGTCAGTCATATGTTAGTGAAGAAAAAAAAAAAGACAGGAATCACATTCGAATACCCCAGAGAGCCAGCCAGTTCCGGCAGGACCAGCACATGCCCGATGAGCCACCCAGCACATGCCTGATGAGCCACGGCAGCTGCTCAAAGGCCCAGCACCGAGGCCTCGAGGGGCGGTGGGGAGCGTGGCAAACTGGAAGGCACAGGCCCTGTCTGAGGGGTTGCTCTCGTCGATAGCTGCCCTGGGAGGCCAAGGTGTCAGACCTTCCTTCCAGGCTTTCAAAAGAAGCCAGAAAGCTGGAATTCATACAGAACATTTTCATTTGAAAACACTGATTCACACGAAAAATGTGGGCCCCAAAGGCACATGTAGGCGGAGCAGGCGCAGCCCCTGGCACACCAGGGTCTGACCTTTGGTTTAGTGACAGTGGAGTGTGTGTGGAGGCTGAACAGTCGTGAGCTCCAGAGGATTCCTGGATGCAAATTTGACCCCGAGTGTGAGAAGACAGGTGAACAGCCGCAGAGAAAGGACTGTCCACCGTCTCATCTGCACGGCATGCTTATAGAACCTAGGGACGGCATAGCACTGCCAGAGATAACAGACGTGCCAATTCAGAACCAGGGTTCCGCCAGATCTCAACAGGTTGCTGCGGGGCCGGGCCCAACACTTTCCCAGGAATATGGTTCTACACTTAGGGCCAACGGCCCAAGAGCGGTCCCGAGGGAGGAAGGGCTTCAGCAGCCTTAACAGAAACAAAAGCTTCACATTATATACTCAATTTAAGAAAAACAGCACAACACATCTCAAAAAGGCCAGAGCTTAGGCTGCATTCCGAGAAGCGTGGTTTCGGGGGGGCCAGGTTGCAGCCTCTAGCACCTCTGCGCCGGTTAAACCGCACTTACAGCACCGACCCCAGTCCTGACATAAGTACCTGGACGACAACAAAAGGACAGAAAGCCATGTCCCTGAGGGACAGCGGTGGGAGCGGGGAGCGTCCTAGAGAATGGGAAGATGGACACGAGAGCTGTGCACAGGTATTGAGGTTCTGCAGTAGGACACCAGAAACCAAGCCCTGCTTTGCACAGTCCCAACACTCGACAAGCAGTTCCAGACCCTGAAGGGGGCTAGTTAGACTCAGTCTCAGGACAGGACAGCCAGAGTGGCCAGGAAAGCAGTGCTGGGGCGGGGGTGGAGCCCTGCACATGGGCCTTTGGGCAGAGGCTTCCACCTGCCTTGGCAAGGCGTGTCTAGGAGAGGGCGGGCCAGCTCCGATGCCCTGAGCTGGGCTGCACTCCCGCGCCCTCCCACCCCAGAGCCCTGTGATCTGATGAGCCCAGGCCCGGGAGAACGGGGTACCTTCCTTCCCCCTTGGACCCACTCTCTCCTTAGAGCTCTGCAGTGACAAAGCCCAGCTGCATCTTATCTGTGCCCTTAGAGCCCTGCAGTTTATTCTCTGTCACAATTCCTGCTCCCTGTGGGGCAGCTCTGCTCTAGGTCTCTTCTTTTCTGTCACAGTATCTAGTAGAGTGCCTTACACAAAGCAGAGCCCAAAACACAAGTTTTAGTCAGATTTTAAGATTTTTCTTTCAACTGAAATCAAAGCACAGCTTGTCCTGCACGATACCACTCACGCTCCAAAATCAGTTTTATTTCACTGCTGACGACACATCAAAGCTCATGGAACTTTAAAAATCACCCGTGGATGGGCTCCCCTGCAGACCCAGGACACGGGCCCCAGCTCCCCAGGGAACTCCAACCAGAGCTGGGCTGAGGGCCACTGGTTCATGCAGAGAAATGAAGACTTTGCACGTAAACACAGACCCACCTAACGGCCCCCGTCTTTCCGGAAGAGGGTGTGTTTCTCCCTTTCCTCTCCTTTCCCGTGAGAGCGCTTAGGGTGGTTTTCTCTCGGACAGAAGGCTACCAGAGAGCCTGCCTGACGCACTGTCTCTAGATAACACTGAAATGCAATACTAAAGGTGACGGGCACTCAAGTGTCATTCGCTATAAAACGTTAGCTGGAGGAGATAAACGCATCTGTAGTGAGAATAAACCCTTTTTTACTCTTAAAGAACACGAAGCCCCTTCCGTACCTGGACCAAGCAGCGGCGATCGGTTCAGCGGGGCGCTGGTCGGGTGCGGCGGCGGCGTCTCGACTGCATTCGTGCTGTTGCTCGTGGTGGTGGCAGTGGCGACAGCCACCGAGGTGCTGCTCTGGAGGCCCGGGTTGTTTCTGTCCCACATGTTTACAGCTTTGTTGTTGTAGTTGCTCGGGTCACCCCAAGCTGAGGTACCATCATCGATCTCCATTTTGCGGCGAATGGACGGCGGAGAAGGCTCCTCCCAGCCCGTGGCCGCACTGGCATCCTTCTGTTTGATGGGGACCGGGCCCCCGATCCACCCTGTTCCTGTCTGTTTGACGGAAGCGGCTCCTCCCCAGTTACTCACGTTGCTGTCTTGGGGTTTGCTCGCCCAGTTCTGTTGGGGGCCAGGTTTCAAAGACTCTCCCCAGTTTGTCCCTGGATTCACCTTTGCATTTGTGCCGTTGCCCCAGCCGCTGGTCCCAGCCCGCGCAGACTCATTCCAGCCAGACCCTGACCGACTGCTGTCAGCCTCCCACCCAGGGCCGCTTTTCTTCCCATCCCCCAAGTGTCCGAGGACAGAGGACGAGTCTGCCCAGTCTCCCCCTCCTGCACTCCAGGCTGGATTCGATTTTTGTCCGTCTCCCCAGTTTTGAGATTTGGGCTTTTGAGGCTCACCCCAGGTGGGTGACTTGTCCTCCTGACTTACGGTCCCACTCCAAGTGTGGCCACTCTTGGCAGCAGCAGCATTGGGAACAGCAGTGGAGCTTATCGAGTCCCCCCAAACCCCGGGGCCATTTGGCGCTCTGTTGCTGCTGTCCCCCCAGCCTGTGTCTGCTGGCCCAGCAGCAGGTGGTGAGCCGGCCCACCCAGATACTGAAGAGGTATTTGTACTGTTCATGATGGACCCATCGTTCTTCCCCCCTGAGTGTGAAGGCTGAGTAGCTGCACAGCCCCAGGCCTCTGTCCCATTGTCACTTTTGCGCTCAGACCTCGGGGACTCTTCAAACTCCCAGGCAGTGTTTTGCTTGACTGGAGTCTGTCCCCAGCCAGTATTGGACAGGACTCTCGGGTCAAGGTCGTTCCTTGGCAACTGGATGTGCCCTTGGTCTAGAACTCCCTTCTCTCGCCTCCGGCCCTCGGCTCCCCCTTCACTGTGACTGCCAGAGCCCTCGCTGCTGCCTTCACTAGCTGTGGTTCCGGAAGAGGCGGCTTTGGCCCAAGAGCTCATGTGGTCACTGCCAGGCTGCACGGCAGGGTTCTGGCTGCTCACACCAGGACTGTCCCACCCTGTGGGTCCTTTCCCATTGACGTCACCACTGGAATGCTGGTTTGGGGGCTTCCCCCACTCCCCATTCACACCGTTAGCGGTGCTTCGGCTGGGGTGGCCCCACGCCCCAGAATGGATATTCCCCACGCCGTTGTTGCCACGGCCCCTCCCCCAGGCGAGGATCCCGGGGCCGGCAGGAGGCCCAGAGTCCCAGGCAGCCCCTCCGCTCCCTCCCTTCTGCACAGCACTGCTGGACCCATTCTGTTCAGCACTTAGTGCTGAGTTCACAGTGTCTCCACTCCCCTGACTGAGCCCAGAACTGCTACTTCCTGTGGCAGGGTTACCTGGGGACAGTCCCCACACCGAACTGCCGATCCCTTCGCCACCACCCCCACTGACTTGAGAGACTGATGATCCGTTAGCACCAGGAAGGCCTTGCAGGTGGGGCGGGATGACGGCCCCCACGCCGACAGCCATGCCCCAGTTGGGCAGCCCGTTTGTCTGCATTGCATTGATAGGGTTTGGTGAAGAACTCACGGGGTTAGTGTTATTTGGTCCATCAGTGTTAAGGTTCTGAGGTTGTACGCTGAAAGACACATTCTGAGAAGTGGACGTTTGTGGTTCTGTGCTCTCCTGCGGCAGCAAGCTCCCCCAAGCACCTAAAGTGCCCGTTGGGTTCCCATTCTGGTTGCCCACATTGTGTCCTATGGCACTGACCGGACTGCAAATACTGGCAGGGGTGCCTGTCGCCACAGTTCCTTCATGCCCGAGGACAGGCCAGGCGGCTGGGTTGGCGCTGGGATTAAGGTTGAGATTAACGCCAGCGTTGGGGTTGGAAGCACCCCAGCAGTTCTGGCTCCTCCCATCTCCAATCATGTTGTCCGTTTTCCCGTCCCCACCACCGAGGGAGCAGTGAGCGAGGGCGGAGCTGGAGCCCGCGGCTACGCCCCACGCTCTGGCCACATTGCCGTTGCCGTTGGCTCCCCCTGCTCCAAGGGCACTCGGATTCGGAGGGCTTTGGACGAGTGCGCCGCTGGTGCTGTTATTGCCATTGGTCTTCTTGGTGTGTCCAGTGAAGCTGCCCTGGGCACTCCCCGTAGCCATGCTACTGCTCTCCGAGCCGCAGTTGGAGGCAGAGTCAGTGTCTGTAGTACATTCTGAGGCAGATTCCGTCTCCGTTCCTGTGATGGAAGGCCACGCCTCCTTATCAGTCCTATCTAGTATCACTTTATCCCGGCTGCAGCTGGCTTCACTTCTGAAAGTGGGCTGCTGTCCCCAGTGGGAACTCTCATAATGGTCTGCCAATCCACTGTGACTGAGATCTGAAAAAGATGAAACAGACTCAAAATTAGATTTTCCTCCCATGTGTCAAGGAATCAACGTTAGCTAGTCTTTGGAGAAAGCTCACTGTTCCAAGTTTTCAATTCTGAATGACAAAGGCTCAAAAAATGACTTAAAAAAACTGTTTGTCTTCTTAATATCTCTCATTAAAAAAAGTGCTAATGTGGCTACGATTACAAAAATTCCTGCCACTGTGCCACATGTTATCCTCTCCAGACGACTCGCAGGGCCCAGGAGTCTCCGAATGCACCTGCCGTGAGGGAAGCTGCTTCGTGTCCTGGAGCAGCTCGGGAACCGGGTGCCGCTGTGCCACACCAAAAAGCCCTGGCTCCGGGAGACACCGCCACGAGTCCTCCTGGGCTCTCTAAAACCATCTGCCGCTCTCCTGAGGACCCCTGACTGGGGTGACAAGGCCACACAGAGGCGAAAGAGTGCTCACTAGAGAACTGTTGACTGCCCTGCGCAGTCACGCGCTAGAACCAGTATTTGAGGAGTGGGGGGGCAGAGGCGGGAGGGGAGAAAAAACACGACAAGATGCCGTCTGACGTTATCGAGTGTATTAGGGTTAAAATGTTTACTTACATTTATGCTACTTCATGATTTATCACTGGTTCCTGTGCATTAATGAAAAATACTCTCTGCCCCACACCTGGTATCTTTTGGACCTCTGAGGACTCCTACAATTGCGTTCTATTCCTTAAATGAGTCTCTTCTTCACATGATGTCTTCCTATAGCATTTCTATCCCTTCATTCTTACGATCCTTTAAAGAATCCGGTATTTAGTATCTGCATTTTATCTTCTCTGATTTCCTAATGATTTGAGTATTTCTCACACCTCAATCAAAGTTATATTCCAATTAATTTTCCAGCAGACCTGATTCAATGTATCACTCAAAAACAAAGAAAAAGTAATATAAAAAAATTAACTTGTACATACAACAAATTCACACAATTTAGAAATCCTTGACAGAGCTTCTTTTTAATTACAATCAAATATTGCAATCAAATATTTTTCTTTTAGAACCTTTCATCCATCATTATGTTCTATTCAAATTTATTTAACAAGAAAAATCTTACTCATGGACAGTAAAATTGGATCCCAAAGAAAGTCTCTTTTAACGTTTGATGGAGCTAAAAAACAAATGCAGCATGTAAAGGACATCAGGATCACTACAAAGATAATACAAAGCTAACTTCAACCTTAAAAACCAGCTTACAAACCACCCACCCACCCACTTTTGGTGCCTGCTTTGAGAGGCATGTGGTGGGTTGGAATTATGCGCTGAAGGAGGCAGGCCATTCCAGGTGAGCACCACAAGGGAAAATGGAGACAGACAATAGAAAACTTTCCGCATGTAAGTTACTATAAAACAACTAAGTTTTTATTGCCCAGTATTAGGGGCTGGTTCTGCAACCCCTGTTTAAGACAATTTCCCCCGATGGTTTTGCATATACTATAAAAGCTAGCTTATATAATAACTAAAGTAAAGAGACACATGAGACACCCATCATTTAACACAGAAAATAAGACCGACTTAAAAAATAGATTATCCCGTTATCAGGACACCCACCCCAGCTCGCTCTCCTGCTCTCCCAGGGATAGGCGAACAGGAGATGGCCACTCCTGCTCACTGCAACCCATGCCCAGAGGCTGGAGGTTACCGCCCGGAGTCCCAGGCATTCCTTTCCAGCACCCAGTGCCTTTTGAGTACTTTCTATTACCTTTCCCGTTCCCTAAAGGCCACACTGGAAAAGAATCAGCTCTTTGTTAATGGTCCACTTTGAGGGTTTTTGTGAAATGCTTTTGACTACTGCCCAGCCCCAATTTGAGGGAGTCATGCTGGGGACAGGTCAGGTTTGAAAAAGCTGTTTCCGTCCTGAGGGATTAGGACAGCATTCACTAGGCACTGGGGAGAAGGGAAGGGCTAGCTGGTTAAGTGCTGGGGGACAGCAGGCTAGCCGTGCGGCAGAAAGAAAAGTGGACCCCTACCTCAAATCATACACGGAGATACATTCTAGAGGAATTAAAGACCCAATTATGAAAAGCAAAGCTTTTTAAAGCTTAATAAGGAAACACAGGAGACTATCTCTGAGCCTGGACACTGCATCTTCTTACTGAAGACGTGAGACAATTGAGAGATTTGTCTGTAACATTAAAAACGTCTGCGCCCCACAAGGCACCCCGCAAGGGCGCTAGAGAACAAGCCACAGGCAGGAAGGACAGACCAACGTCCGACAGACGGAACTGGCTGGGGATGGGCCATTTAGAGAAGAGGAACCTGCATGAAACCATGACCACCCTTGTCAGTGCTCAAGGCACGCACTTCAAAGCACAAGCGGCATCACACTTTGGGTGGTCATTTTCTCAACAGAACTTGGGACTGTAGCTCTTTTAGGGGGAGATAAGAATGGAATTGGGGGCGATTTCTGTAACATTTCTAAAATAGAGATTTGAAGGAAATATCACAACGTATTATGCCAAATTGGTACTGTGAATAATTTTATTTTCTATGTACTTTTTTTCTACTTTAAAAACATAAAAAAAAAAATTGAAACGTGTTTAAATGTGCCCTGGCTGGAGCACCACCAAAAGGCTGTGGGCTCAATCCAGGTTCGGGGACTTTACCAGAGGTAACTTAAATATGATACCAGATGAGGTGAAAGATGGAATCCCCAAACAGACCCAAGGTAAGTAGCCAATTCCTCTTAAGTAATAGGAATGTAATTAAAATAACAAATTTTTATTGTTAGAAACATGTGATAACTTTACAAGAGCAAAGGGGTCCAGTGTGATTAAAATTACAATCTGATCACTGAATTAGGAGTCTAATTTCTGAAGCTGAACTTCTTAAGGGGATGGATGGTATCTTTTTAGTTTTATATCCAGCATGCTTGTCACATATTAGACAACCAAAAAACGTTTCCTGGAGAGACAAAAGGATACCACGCGGAGCATGCTCCGGCAGCGCAGTCAGCACCTCTGCCCGCCATCCTGAACCGAAACCCTACGCCCACGGAATAGGAACCCCGCTCCCTTTCTCTTGGACTCTGACTATTTCAGGGGTTTTCTGTAAACGGGATTGTACGATATTTGTCCCTTTGTGACTGGCTTATCTCTCTTAGCAAAATATCTTCAAGGTCTATCCACATTCTAGCAAGTGTCAGAACTCCCTCCTCTTCAAGGCTGAAACAGCCCACGGTGTGTGGAGGCCACGTGCCGAGTACTCATCCACCCACCCACACACAATCTGGCTGTTGTGGGTAACGCTGTTGTGAACGTGAGTAGATAAGTATCTGTTCCAGCCCCTGCTCTCAATTCTTGTGGGTCCATACACAGAAGGGGAGTTGCTTTATAAATGACCTTTTCTTGTGGAATGTTATGGGATGTAGCTCGAAGTGTGCAGACCTAGGCTGGGGTGTGAGGGACTGCCACGTGGTTTTCAGCAGTGGCCGCACCACTGTAAGCATCACGACCAGCAACTACAAGGGCCATGACCTCCTCAGTGCCATGGTGGCACCCGCTATGGTCTGCGTGGTGGGCACCAGCAGCCATCCTGCTGGCGGGAAGTGGCGTCTCACTGTGACTTTGATTCGCAGCTCCTTAACAATCGGTGTGATGTTGAGCATCTTTTCAGATGTAAAGCGAAGATGTTTTTATAAACGACCTTATTTATTCTATTTAAAATGGGCAGAGCTGCGTTAAGAGGTAAGGACACAAAGCTCAGTGAGCTTCTCTGCAGATACTGCACAACACCCCAACTCCTGCACCCTCCCACTCAGATGGCTTTGTTCTGAAATGTTCTACAGATATTTGTGATCGAAATATATTATTATTACTATAAACAATAAATGTGAACCCCAAACTGAGCTAGAACATTAATTTGGGGTATTGAGATGACAAAATATGGAGGTGATGCCACTGCTCATGAGAAAGACACACAAACGTGGGTCTTGCTAGTCTGAGCCCCGTCCCATACGCTCTACAAGGAAACGTAATTCAGAACTTCTCACTGAGGCAGCTAGTCTGAGGTAGGCGACCAGGCCCACACAGCGCCCCACCCTGCAGACGGTGGTGGGGACACCACAGTGGCGTGCTGACAAACCCTGGGATTCTGCACTTTCACAGACAGCCTTTGTCCTCAGAGCTTTTCAAGAGCAACAGAGGGTCAGGGGCCAAAGGCTAACCCTGGAATTGAGGAGATAATCCTGTAAGAAAAAGTACCTTACCTTTTCATTCCCACAAATTTTTAAAAACCTCACATTTCAAGAAGAACATGAGTCTTTAGGGTAAGAACCAGCTGTCCCAGAGAGGTGTCTCAGGGCCTGCTGTGCGGCCTGGGCCACATCGGCGGAGCCTGCGGCAGCCGGAGCACAAGAACCTGGCTCCCACCATGCAGCCCTGCCTGGGTTTGCAGAAAGGGCTCAGGGAGAAAAGGCACTTCTGTGTCTCCCAGTGTCCGGGACAACAGAGGGCAGGACGAGCTGACACCGTGCTGCTAGAACCCTTCCACCTGACACGCCCTGCACCCGCCCCCACCCCCCCGCCGTGACCGCACACCTTTAAAGAACCTGCCCGCTACCTGGACTCAGTGTCTACCCCTTTTTCCCTCTCTCAACTCAGTGGCCACTTCATTGGAGCAGCTCTCTCCCAGCTGGAGCCCGCAGACATGCTCATCACACAGTGGTATTCCTGCCCTGTCAACCTCACTGAGACCAGGAGGTGGAAACACTTCTGTAAAAGGCTGGACAGGAAATGTTTCAGGCTTTGTGGGCCATGTGGTCTCTGTCACACTACTCAGTTCTGTCCTTGTGATGCAAAAGCCGCCAGGATGAGAGGTGAGAGTGAGCTGCCTGTGTCCTGAGCCCTAGTCTCAATTATGACCACGGCGGAGCGCCTCCTGCACGGGCACCATGCGGGGACAAGG
>VMDR010000348.1:87500-260192 GCA_007922815.1 Macrotus californicus | reverse complement strand
TCATTAATTATTATTCATTATAACCTCAAAGCACAAATTGAGATTCATAGCACACTGTCCTGTATTATTTATGTAGCAAATTTGTTAGATTTGCTTCCACATTAAAGTGGAAACAACCTAACGTTTTCTCTTATTTTTATTTCCCTTTGTTATGTATTATCCCTTCTACATTAATGAGAAATGGAAAAGCCTTTACTAAGTTGTAGCAAGTACCCTCTCTAATGATGTAGATCTGTTTCCCCGTAGAATTTGTTAGTCTCAGACTGCACCCTGTTTCACCAAGGGCCCTGGCTTTCACATAATCGTAGGTGGCCCTAATTGGACTTTCTTTTACGTGGATCGTCTTCTCATGGGTGTCCATTTTTTAATTTAGGATTTATGGAGGAAACAATAAATACACATTAAACAGTAAACGGCCGAGCAGCCATGAGAAGGAACAGAAAATACTACCTGCGGTATTGAGAATACTAAGGGTGATCCTCTGCTGCACTTTGATTGTCGTTTTGTAAATTAGAGAATTAACATTTTGAGCCAAATTCTGACCATTTGATCATTTATTCCTTGCATCCTTGTGATGGATCTTGGAGTAGCCCAGTGCTTGAAGACTGACAGCTTTTGGCCCGATTTTTTTCTCAGCTGCCTTAGCACTTCCAACCGTGCACATGCTCTTTAAAAACTTTCTTTTACTGGTTTCCTTTTCATCTTATTCACTCTGTTTTATTTTTAATTACTTGGAATTATAAACCCAAATAGAAATATGTTATAGAGCTGAGGAATAAAATCTGTAATTCCTGCCTCGTAGCAAAGGGTACTCCGTTCTCTTGCTAAACTTGGAAGAGATGCCCTTTGGTTCTCCCCAGCTTGACGGTCTGCTCAGCTCTTTACCAGCGTGTCCCTGGGAGTCATTGGTGAGTCAGGTTTAGATCTTCAGAAGAATATCCTTTCCTTTTTTTGGTGAATGTAACATTTAATTCAGGTGTGGTCCCAACTAGAAATTTGCTCTTTGTGGTACCTTCTAACATCTAAATATTTCGTTTCATATTTTTTGTGACTGAATTCAGTAAGTTTTCACATATCTGAGTGCCATAGGTAGAATGCACCGTTCATCACAACCATCTGAAGTGTGTGTGTGTGTGTGTGTGTGTGTGTGTGTGTGTAGCCTACAAAACTTCTGTCAAATGACACCTTTAATTGAACTGAATTCTACCTTAACTTTGTGTGGTGTTGGAAGCATTTCAGGGATAGTGTTAAGATGTAAGACCAAAAAGCCGTACTTGTAATAATTCTTTATTTCCCCTGTAACAGTTTATATTACTCTCTCAAACACATATTTCTGTAAGGTGTCTTAGTTGTGAAAATTTTTCAGGTGTCAGATAGTATTGTGCATCTTCATATAATGTACAACACAAACATTGTGTGCATCTTACATGCCAGGCCACCATAGGGAGGCCTTCTCGAGTACTGTGGCCGCAGGAGCTCAGTGCAGGGCACAGCGGAGCCCTGTCCCTGTCCCCCGTGTGCTGTCAGCTCCCAGAGTCGGGCAGGCGGACTCCACAGGGACCCTCTTCTGCTTTTGGAGGAACTGTCCGGAGAGTTTCGGTGTTCCTTTGGTGTCCCGTCAGGCCGGTTCCTAGGCTGTGCCCAGAGAGACGGTGGGCAGGACAAGCTGGCCTTTGCCCTGAAGAACGACAGAGAGGACACCCAGTGTGGGGTGTGGGTAGCGGAGCCCTGTTGGTGCCAGGCAAGAGAAGGGAGAGTATGCACCCCCAACGGCACCCTTTCCTGCCCCTGGAGAGTCGGAGGTAGCATGTCTCCCTTTGGGTGGTTGTGAACTTCTTGAAGAGCTATAACACCACATGAAAGCGGGCGATGGAAGTGTCTGGCACTGGTATTAGATGTGCTGTGTGTGTAAAGCAAGGTGACGCCACAGGCCTGGTTGTATCAGCTCAGACTTTAAATCAGACCATTTTGTCGGTGAAATAGGCCACAGAGAGAAAGACTAATACTGCATGATATCGTTTACATGTGGATTCTTAAAGAGAAAAAGTTTAAAGTCATAGAAACAGGAGCCGAGACGTGGTTTCCAGGGCCGGGCCGGGCCTGGGTATTGGGAGGTGCCGGAAAAGGGCGCAGATTTCAGCTGTGACGTGAATGGAGTCGGAGGCTCTGAGGACACTGTGACAGTGGTTGTTGGTGATGCTGCTTTGTGTAAAATTGAATTTCCTGAGAGAGTAGGACTTCAGTGTTCTCACCAGAGGAAAAGAGATAAATTTAAGGAAACTCGTGTTGTCACTTAACCCTTTCGGTACGGGTGCCAGATATATCCGGCATCCATCTGATGACCTGTGTGGATGAGCGCCGGATATATCCGGCATCCATCTGATGACCTGTGTGGACGAGCGCCGGATATATCCGGCATCCATCTGATGACCTGTGTGGACGAGCGCCGGGTATATCCGGCATCCAAGTGGCAATCCGTGTGTGCAAATGACATCTACAGTTGGTAAAATTCTATTCTGTTTTACCGGCATATTAGATGGGGACCATATGTCTGTATAGTTTTGTATATAATCTTGTATATAATCATATAATCTGTATATAACTTTTATAAATTTTACTTATATAATTGATAGAATTTTATGTAACTGTCTCTTAATATTAAAATTACAAACGACACTTGGAAAAAAGTATGGTTTTATTAAGCATAGATCTTATATAAGGTTAGGAAAGTCTTCACACAAAGGAGGACTGACCGTGTGCTATGTGCACGTTTTCAGTGCGGCACCTCGTACAGTGGGAGTGTCACGGCGGAAAGAGCGCTCGTACCGAGAGGGTTAAAGTCAGTACTACCTTATTTATCTCGATTCTGTCATCTCTTTATATTCCACTATAGTATAACTGCTAATCCAGGCAATGGAATAAAAAGAATGTGCTAGGCTGAAAGGTTCCTTTGACTAAAACCCGGTCCCATGCGAGCCTTCTTGGGACGATGATGATTTCCAGGCCTCCTCCCAGTTGAGGTGGGTATGTCTGGGCTATGTCTGGGCGGAGCTTTGCTCCTAAGGGGTCCCCTCCTGCTGGCCGCCTTGTGGCCAGCCAGCCAGGTGCCTGTCCCCATCCTGGCTGCTCTGGGAAGCCAAGTGTGGTCATTGAATGCAGAGACCATGCGCCCATGGCGTCTTGCAGCCGGTTCAGGGACACATTGCCGTGCAGGTAGGGGTGGGAGCCCTCCCAGAACGACACGATTGTGTCTCAGTTTCTGTGGCGAACTGTGAAACCTCTGCCGTTCACAAGGGGACCCTTCCTCCGGTGTTTCTGTTTCAGCAGAAATTGAGGTCTCTCTGCGGAAGTAGCTCCTAATTTTCACTAGGTCAGTTTTATTTCTTCCTCTCCTTTTTGATTGTGGTTTGATTTGGTTTTGTATTCCCTGTGATGTTTGTGTCTAATGTGATTTCATACATCGCGTGTTGTGTGCCTGCTGTTCCATGGGGCCCGTGCCGCCAGCACACAGGCTCTGCCAGATTGCGTTGCACCGACTGTCCTGCCCCTGCACAGGACCGGTGTCAGGCCTGCAGCCGCTGCTGGGGACTTCCTTCAGACGCAGCTCCTTTCAGTGAAGAGAATCTGGACACTTGAAAACAAATAGGTAGATTCCGTAGCATTAAAAATTGCAAATTGGTTCAGATGTTTTTAAAAGGAAAAAAAATTCTAAGATGATTCCTTTTGTCTGTCAGTGCACGTAAGTTGTTTTGCTGGTTGATGCAGCTGAAATAAGCGTTGGGACCACAGATTAATTAGAAGAGCCATTTGAACCCAAAGTGACCACACACTCCCTCTGCTATCTCTTAAAGTAGAATCTGGATAAACATGTTTATTCCACCTGCTGGTGCTGAATCCCAAATCCAGTCATTACACAAGGACCAAAACTATCTTTGGGGATGGTCTTTCTACAAGGAATTGCTACGGACAGTCCCTTGGGTGGTAGTTAGATATATCTGTATATATTGTGTTTGAGAGAAAAGCCTTAGAGATGGAAAAAATAGAAAACATTTTTTGGGCAATAGTCTCTTGCATAATAAGTTATTCCTCAGACACCAGAGCTATTATCACACAACAAAACACTTTCCTATGTAACTATCTATATCTGCCAGCACTGGAGGCTCCTGCAACGTGGCTTATTAGGAAAACTCTGAGCCCGCCAGGAGGGCTGGCAGCGGCCCGTGCAGAGTCAGGCTCGCCCTCCAGCGTGTGAGTGGATCGCACCAACTGAGACGCGGCTGCAAGACAATAACAACACTGAATAAAATGGCTTTGAAGTAAATAAAAGCGTGTGGCCAGTTGTCATTGGTTCGTTGAGAACGCAAGATATTCGTTGTTTCATTTTATTTTCAGATCATTTGTTTCAGCATCTTCTGAAATACTGCCTCTCCAGAGCTATAGAGGTTGTGGAAGAAGGAAGGACAGCGAAGCCTGGACCACTTGGAAGAGGGTGGCGCGGTAGTTGGGCACAAGGCATGAGGGTCCCCTCTCGGTCGGCGTGCCGTCTACTCCTTCAGCTCCCTCTGCGGGATGCGGCATGCCTCGCGTGTGGCAGCAGACGCACGTGTGCTTGCTGTACCTGGAGAGGGTCTGTGAGAAATGATGCCATCTTCCGTGAATCGCACACCTGTCTTCTCTCAGTTAAGAGAGTGGACGCGACGTGAGTTCTGTGCTGGCTCTTCCTGTTTGTGAGAAGTACGTGTTTCTGAGAACCTCTCTGTGCAGCAGGAAGTGCACTTGAATTTTTTCTTCCTGGGGAAACTTCATGTTGTTTCTCACTGCAGAGCAACAGCAGGCTGTAGTCGTGACCACCTAGAATCTGTTGTTCAGTAACATAATAATGTAGCTTAATAATTGTCCCCACAGGGAGTTTCGACCTCATGCTCCCCTCTCCTTCTACCCACTAAACTTGAATGCCTTGCTCACAACTCGTTCGGCTGGAACCTTGCTGAGCAGCCCCAGTCCGTGTCTTCGTGTCTTCTTCATCAGCTGTGACACAGGGTGGACGTCTCCCGGGGCGCGTTTGGAAACTGTCGATCACCTTTGCTCTGTCCTTTCTTTACTGTGTGTTTTGTTTCTTCGTCGTAGATGACAACTCTTAGCACATATGTGAAATGTCACTAAACAATCAGAATTTGGGGGGAGAAGATCTGGTAAATATTTAGTGTTTGTGCTTAAATAAATCAATCTCTTGGATTGAATTATTTGTTGTAAAAAACAGTTGGTGCTTCAATTTGAGGAATTAGTTTTGTTCTAAAAACTGGACAGCTTTCATTCTGATTAAAAGGAACCTGCTTTCTCCCTCGGCGCTCCCACAGTGCACCGTCCCCTCAGTTCCAAGTCACCTCCCTCCGGCGAGCCTGTGGCACAGGGCACTGTTTGGCCAGGGGCTCGTCCACCCCAGATACACGGGTGGCCAGTGGAGAATGTGACGCGGAAAACCTGAACACTGGTTCACATTTTAATTTGCAGAGCTCACTGGTAGCGTGCAAAGGGTGGCCCCCAGAGGGACCCAGCAGGAGTGGTAGGTCACTTGAAGACCCGGCAAAGGGACCGATGGGCAGAACAGGCGGAGCGCCGCCCCAGTCGTGGCCCTGCCGCCAGGCCCGGCGAGAGGCCGGCTGCAGCGCTTCTTAGCAGGGGAGTGAACGGAATGTGGGGCAGGACGACAGATTGCCTGCCGTCCGTCCAAAGCCTTGGCCAGGCTGCGGTGCTGCTGCTTGGCCACTCTCAGGGCTCTGGCTGCTGGAGGAAGACAGTGACCGTGAGTTTGGTCAGGGACCCGTTTCTCTCTGTCGTATTCAGACTCAGGAAATACCCGGAATCGAGTCAGTGGCTGTGGTCAGTGCCGGGCCCTGTGGACCTGGGAGACATCCAGGTGATCCATCGCTCCCTTGGAGGGTGGGGGAAGTGGACACAGCACAGGGCGGAGAACAATGGTGGGAGAGACTGAGGGGTGGCCTCCCAGAAACGCAGGGTCCCCCAGGCAGTAAGCTGGGTAAACATGCTCAGCACTTCAGCTACCTGGAGTTCAGCACTGGTTCCCTCGGGACACTGATGGGAACAGGGATGGGGAAGCGCCCAAGGGGAAGAAATGGCCTATTGGCTGGTCTGGAGGGCCTTTGCTCCCAGGAGACCCTCCGGTGACGGGTGGGAGCAGCAGAGCCCATAGGCCAAAGATGCACATTGTGTTTGTTTTCCTCAGTTTGCTGCAAGCTGCTCTTTAAATTCCATGTGAACGCCCTCCTGGGGCGGTGAGAGAGCCGGCAGTGGTGAAGAGGTGGGTGTTGTGAGGGGCTCCGAGGGGTTTGTGAGGAACCCGCCGAGCCCTGGCAGATGTGCCCGGAACACAGCAGCACTCGCTGTTCTCTCCATGGGGTGTCTCTGCAGCTGGGAGCCTGGAGCTGGGGCCACAGAACCGCTGAGTCCTTTTGGACCGCAGCTGCGACAGCATGCCCGCGCCTGCAGGGCTCGCCCAGCGCCAGGCTTCCTCTTGTCCTGTTCGGAGCTTTACCTCAAGGACACAGAGGTCATGTCATGGCATCGCTCTGCCCTCCCTGCCACACACACCCAACGTGGGGTTGTATTGGCTCTCCACAGAGAACTCCCGGGAGACGCTGCATGAACTGCCACACATAAGTCGGACGCTAGCATGGCACTAGCCAGCAGCTCCGTGTGGTCACTGAGCACATGCTCATTGCAAATGTAGTCTTTTAACATGTGACATCTTTTCGATGACTTATTCCAAACAGTTTTTGCTAATGTCTCAGGGTTTTTCTAAGACCAGTAAATCTGACAGGCCCCTGCAGTGACATCATCAGCCGTTTATTGTGATGACACCCAGCTCCCACCAACATTTACGGCCCCCTCCCTTTGCTTTACCTGCCTTTTCTCTGTCTGACCTCCTCCGAGGACTTATAAATAGGGCATAACTCTCGCACCTGTCATGGGCCTCATCACATTTTCTCTGGCCATTGGTGCTGCAACTTGAGTCAGACTGCTGTAGACTGACCCCTGCCACCTCCCGACGGCCACGTCTCTAGAGGCTTGGGACTCTGCTGGGGGGGGCGTGACCAGGAAGGCATGTCAGGAGGACCCCGGGGGCTCTGCGGGCCTGTGCGCAGAGGCGGAAGGTGACCACGGTCGTGTCCGTCCTCCAGGGAGGCAGGGCGGGGCCTGTGTTCAGGCATCCCGAGTGGAGCAGTGGACGGGAATGGTGCAGGGGCTCCGGTGGGTGTGTGTGCGTCTGGCATGCCGCCCACATGACGTGGGCTTCCCTAGGCTTCTGCGGGCCTTGTCGCTGCTTGGCTTCTTTAGGAAGCCGGTTGTGGCTGGTCTCAGTCCTCGGTGTCCGCGCAGCGTTTCACTCCAACAACGAACGGTGTGCTTCCCTTCGCACAGTGCGCAGTTCCGGCCGTCTCGCCACAGGTGTTTGGCATCGTTTCTGTGAATGTGGAGGGAGTGGTCACCCGCTCCTGAGGGTGTCGCTGCGACGGCTGGCCATGGCCGCCTCCGTTACCAGGCTGGCGTGGCTTTCCACAGGACGGGACCCAAAGACCCCGAGCAGGAGTGGCGAGGAGCCCGGGCGTTGCCGGGAATGGGCGTGCTCGTGCTCACACAGCCACACGCCATGCCTGGGAAGTGCATGGACCTGCCACCGTATGCGTGTTTTAACGGCACATCTCTTCGAATGAATGGTTTCCGGGTGGCCTTCGAAAATGTTAGGAGTATAGGGACTCTGCAACCCACACGTCACTTCTTGGCTTACGGGGACTTGTTTTCACTGCTCATGCCCACACAGATAGTACCTTCCTGGCGCCCTTTCCAGCCAGATAATCTTCCACAGCGTTGTGTGCTCTGCTGGCAGAGAGCCTGCACACCGGGCTCCCGTTTCACTTGTGAGGGCCTTTGCGGCACAGAGGTAGGGCGTGTGTTTCCCTTGGCTGTGAAGGCGCGGCCGAGGCACCGTGATAAGTGGGTCGGTGTTGTAAGAGTAAAACGAATTTTGCCTTCACTCGCATGAGCTATAGAAGGAGGAAGCTTTATTGTCCCTGGGAAAGTGATAAGGCAGAGTAATTGTATATTATGCTGTCCCGGAACATCTGCCTGAAGACTGTGGAAGCGACTCATCTATCACAGCGCCCCGGCATGTTTTGTCTTTCGGCTTTAGCCGCCGCACTGCTGGCCTGCGCAGAGGTTTGCTGGGGACGGCGCCGGGGCCGGGGCGCCCATTAATCAGTCCCCTTGTTCAGCACTCCAGCTGACATAATTACAACCTGTGCACAGCAGTTACTCACGTCGAGTCCTTGTCACTCGTGGAGCGCAAGTACAGCGCTCCGATCCCGGAGGAGATTGCCTTATCACCGGGAACAAGGGCTCGCAGGAGTGGGAGAGAATAGAAATGGGAAAACGTCTTGCGGGAGTACTATATATTCCTTTAAAATAAGACGTTTGAGAGACGCACCGGGGACAAAGGGGGCATTGTGTGCAGGGACTGGAGTGAGCCAGTTATTATTTTTAAATGGATTATGTGAGCAGTTTTGTGAAAACAGACGTAGATTATTAAATACGTTCAGTGGTTGCTCATCGTTAGTGACTCTTGTCTATTAACTTTTTCTTCAAAAGCGATCATATAAGTTTAGAATTATTAAAGGTGAAAATGCTCCTGAATAGGACTTAATTTACCCAAATTAATAAAGTATGCGTTTTAACTCTACTACCAAGTAAATATACACTCAGAGAGCTTTGGAAGGAATAGCATTAGAGTCAGGGAACGATCCTTCCCAAGGCTTTGAAAGGTGGGGAAGTCCCTGCCTCCTCTGGCTGTGCAGCGAAACACTTGACTGAGGAGCCGGGAAGTAAATGCTCCGTCCTAGGTTGCATGCCTGCAGGCTGATCTTGCCTTGGCGGTTAGGGGCTGTTCCTCTCACACACCACTTGGCGGGCAGGCAGTCTCTCCTCCGCCACTTAAGAAGTTTTCACGGTGTTACAGCAGCCCCTTCCCTGCCCCCGGTGGACAGGGAGAGTCTGAGCGCGCAGCCTGCGTGTGATCGAGCCTGAGAACCGACGAGCTGTGCTTCCGTGCAGGTGTGCAGGGTGTCACTGGCGTTCGAAGTCTGGCCTTTTTGTTTTTCTCTTCAGCATTTTTAGACTGTCCCAGGTACAATCAGGTCCCAGCCCGGGCTCTCAGCAGCACTGTGAGACCTATTTTTGGTTCACTAACACTTCTACTTCTATCACCTTAAATTCGCAAAGCTTTCAACTAGAAGAAGCTACGGTGAATTTTCATGTATTTGTATCTATACACACACGTCACAGATATATAAAAACTTGATTTGCAAAGTAGAGTTTCTTTGCAGGTGGCTCACTTCAGGCCAAAGCTTGGTGCGTGCACATCTGTGGCCCCGCCCCGCACCGGGGCTGCACACCTGTCAGCCCACCTGCGCCGCTGTTGCGAATGCGATCCAGGGTTGCCTGGGTGGACGGATGGGCAGGCTGCAGCTCTCACCCTTGTTAGTAGGGGCTCCTCACCCGCACGCCTCTCCCGGTGTCCATGTCCAGTGTTTCCCTTTGCCAATTTAGCTAGTTAACAGAGGAGGAATCCAGCTATTTTCAAAATGCATGTTTTGATCGTATTTACTTTATGTGATTTAAACTTAAAGATATTCTCTTGAATAATCTGAGTGATCCAAAATATACTAAACAAACATGGACATTTCCTCTGACTGGGGAATTTTCCATAAAGATAATGTAGGTCAGGAGCTCGCGAGGCTGCTTCCTAATGCCCGTTCGTTTTAATGGGGCCACGCACCTGCACAGGCACCTGCACAGGCCCCTGTACGTGGCTCAGAGCCGGAAGGACCCAGGCACGCACTTCCTTCTCCATGTTGCTCTGTATTTCTAGCTTGACAGCATGGCTAGGAGGTTTTCCCATGGCAGTGCGCGAGGTCAGCCTGATTCCAGGTCATGGCTTTTAGTCAACAAGTGAGCGTGAGTGACGGTGGCCCACATACCAGGCCACCTTCAGCAGCGCCCGTGGCACCACGCTCGGTCCCTGATCTCCTGCCAGGGCCCCACACAGCTGCACCCGGGTGTCACAGTGCGGGACAGCAGACGTGCAAAGGCTCTGGCCCCTGGGCTGTGGGCCCTTTCAACTTCACCCCCTTCCAGGAGTGTGCTCTGGGCCACGGTGGGCAGTCCCACGACCCAGCTCCCAGCTCTGTCGCCTCACGCTCCCACCCGGGGCCGGCCTCCTTGGAGCCAGGAGGGAGGCCGGCTCCTCTCCTGGAAGCTGGCCTGCATGCTGCCCCCCCAGCAGTGCTGAGTCCCACAGCCTGGGCTGCCCCAAAGTGATGAGCCGTCTCCGCTGGCAGGCCTGGAGCTGCACAACTTCGCCCATTGGTGACCTGTTCTCAATAATGGTGTAGCGATTCTCTGCAGATCGTTTCTAGACATTGGACTCCCAAATCGAAGAGTACATGTATGTTTTCGTTTTGAAGGCTACCAGATGTTGAGCGGAGCCTTTGCTGACAGACCCCGTTATCGCTAATTACTGTCATCAGTCTCCCTGGGTTTGCCCCTCCGTTACCTCAGGCTTTTGTTGGTGTGTCCCTGGTTGCTGGAGTTACCAATCACCTTTTGATGCCTAGATTGCCCTTTCTAGATCTCCATTTACAAAGTTCTTGCTTATGTTCTATATCCAGTTTTTCAGATTTTATGTGTTTTAGTAATCAGAAGTACTCATTCTGTGGTCTCTGTGTCCATCGTTCCTTTTTGCACATCACATGTGTTTTGTCCTTCCCCCCCCCCCCGTCTTTAACTGTGTATGTGCTATGTTACACTACTTATAAGTTTTAACTTTTATGAAGTGTATTTTGCTATGTCTTTTTGTGGCATTTTGGTTTTGAATTTTATTTAGGAGACCTCCTTCCAACCAAGGTTTTAGAAAATTTTTCTTATATTTTCTTCCAGCACTTTTATAATTTAGTGTCCTTGTGTTGATCTTAAAATCTAAACAACGTTTATTTCTGGATGGCATAGGGCCTCGGAGCCTCACTCAGTTTCCTTGTGCAGCAGGCCGTGGCCCCAGCACCGTGCAGGGGTCGAAGCCTCCTCATGTCCCTCACGTGCGTGGGCCTCCATGCTCTCTCTGCTGCTGTGACGTTCACTGTCATGCAGTGCTCTGGAAATGGCCGCAGGACCTCTGAGGGATGCCTGTAACAGGGAGTCCAGAATCAGCTTCAGATACATGGTGTGTTGGTAAAGGTGCCATTTCAAGCCAGTGGGGGCAAGACAGGCTGTTAGTAAGTGTTGGTGACCGGCAGCCTGGATCCACACTTGATACCGCACTCGAGGGTAATGCCGACATGACTCCCGGTGCAACTGGACAAGCACTAAACCCGACTCTGGGGCAGTTATCTTATAACCTCCAAGTGCGGAAGGCGGAACAAAAGTTGAACAAAATAAAAAAAAAACTGCTTTCCAGAAGATTCTATAAGCAGTCCAAAGAAAGAAATGAAACTAAGGGAAAAAACTTGTAACTTTGTCCTAGACAGAGTCCACCCCTCACTGTATAAGAGAATGACTAGCAACCTGTAGAAGACGACAAGCAAATGAGCAGAGAGAACGTAGAAGACACATAGGGCACTTCCGCATTTGAAGTGATACTCACTCATTACAGAGAAATGCAAACTGAAACTTGCAGGAGCTAAAAACCAAAACTTCAGGGAGCTGCCGTTCTTCACCCACCACGCTGGCAAAACTTGGGAAGTTCGGGCACATGCTGCCTTGGCTGGGACGCGCAGACAGGCTCTGCTGGGCGCTCGGGGGGAGCGTGAATGGCTGCAACCCCTCTGGAGGGCGGTCTGGCAGAATCCATCGACATTACGAAGACACACGCGCACTGGCTCTCGCGGCACTTCCACTTGGCATCCTGAGAAGTGGAAGGTGTCGTGCACGCATACCCATCGCAACCTTGCTTACACTCGCAAATGACCAGAAACACCCTGGATGCCCGTCAGTAGAGGGTCAGTAAAACAGAGCAGGCTGTGCCCTGACTGTGAAAGGCGGCCTGGCCACTAAACGGGAGGAGATGGAGGGAGAGAGGGCCGGGGTGTTGGGATGCTCCGTGCGCTGGCGCCCACGTGTGGAAGGACCCCCACGCCGCGTGACCAGGCGGTAAAAGCGAGGTGCTAACATGTCACGCTGACCGATTTATGCACAGAGCAGGGAGAAAAGAATATGCAGCTTATGTTTTGCTTGAAAAAGTCAATTTTTACTTGTCCCAAAGATTGGTAAGAAGTTACGCGTGGTACCTCCCTGGCTCCTGGGGGCAGCCTGGGCCACACAGGCAGTTGGGGGCTGGGGGTCGGAGACCGGCTGCCCCCATCCCTGGACTTGGGCGTTTGAAATACGTGGATGTGTGTTTGCCCAGCGACCTCGGTGGCACTTTTTTAAAATAACCAACATGAGGTACTTCAGGAGAGGAAGACGATAGTAGAGCTTTGTTAAGCTCCCTTCTCCTTTGGTTAAATAACACATATTTAACGTATATTCCTTGTGTTAGTAGGCAGAATGTATATGGTCCTGACCGGTGTTTTTATGGTCTAGAAGTACTTGTGGTTTTATATTTATTATTTTAAAATACATTGCCCTTGAACAGAATAAAATACTTCTTTTTACATACTTTTTAAAGAAGCCCTAAAATTAGCTCCCATCTTGAGTCTTTTTGTTAATTTCCCTGCCTGTGCTAGATAGATAGGTAGCTAGAGAGAGAGAGAGAGAGATGATGGGTGGGGCGGGGAGAGAGAAAGCTGCCTCAAGATTTTCAACATGTTATATTCCAAATTCAGTTTGAAATCTCCTTGTGACTTGGAGTGCCTTGTGCCCAGACACGGCACGTGCAGGCCGCGGTCCCCACCTGGCTGCGCTGCGGGGCCAGGACATCCGCCTTCCTGTGCAGCAGTGACCCATCCTGGCGAGGGGCACCTGGCTCTGCTCTGTTCCCTGTCCCCCACTGTCCTGACCCGTGTTGCTTCATAGTATGTTTTGAAATCAGAAAGAGTGGTGCCTCCAACCTGGTCTTAGTTCGGACTTTTCCGAGTCCGCACACTTCGGTCTCTGTAAAACAAATCCGGGGGGCCTTGGCAGGGATGTGCTTCGGTCTGGGCAGTGCTGTGGTGTTACAGAGACGGAGTCTTCTAGTCGATGTGCATGGGGCAGAGTCCGCTCCCGCTGGAGATGTGGTCAGCCACCCACTCATCCCAATTGTGTGCCCAGGGGGCCGGGCTGCCACTGTTGCCCCACCTGCTCCCATCTGTACAGGACTCTGCCTTCCTCTCCTCGCCGCAGCCAGGACAGTGGGGAAGCAGCCATGAGTGTGTCCACCAGGGCCTGGCGGGCTGTCCCAGGTGCAGACAGAGCCATGCACCTCACGGGCGAGTCCCTGCCCCCTTGCTGGTCACCTCGTCCATGGGCTGGATCTCCAGCTACCGTGGGAGAAGATCCCCCGCACCTCCCTGGGACGGTGTGGCTGAGAGGTGTGACTTCTAGCCTGTCACTCGGAAAAGCCCACACCAGTACAGAAAACTCACTGCCACTTCACCTCTCTCCCAGGCGTGGGCTTGGGGGGTGACTGTTCTATCTTTAAACGGCTTTAGAGTCTGACTCGGAGGCAGCCCCCCTGACAGAAGTTAAAAGCCAGGGCCTTTTTGTTCCCTGGATGCTGCCCATTCTTGGGGCGAGAGGGCTGTCCCTGGGCCAGTCCTCAGTGTGCCACACATGTGCTCAAGGGGGAGGATGCCCTTCACTGCCCTCAAGTGGTGCCAGAATGAGCGGGTACTGAAGTCGTAGGGCCAGGGACCTCGTGCATCTGGCTCTGCTGGGAGCTGAATCGCGAAGGTGGAAGGCCCGCGAGGAGTTAGCCCGCGGCCAGACCGGCCTCCTGAGAGCTGTGTGTTGTGCAGGTGCCCGGCGCACAGCCAGGCCTGCGTGTCAGCCAGCACTGCTGTCTGCAGTCCGGCATTCCTGCTTTGACCTCGGTCCTGTCCTTTTCGTTTTGGCAGGTCAAACTGTGCCGAAAATATCCGCAAACACATTTTACACACTGGCAAACACGAGGGGGTCAAGATGTACAACTGTCCCAAATGTGACTACGGCACCAACGTACCTGTGGAGTTCCGGAACCACTTGAAAGAGCAGCATCCTGACATCGAAAACCCCGACCTGGCTTACCTGCACGCAGGTAAGGCACTAAGAGCTCTTAGTCCGTGCGACTTTGAAGCGCATTTCATTTGATTCCTCACAGTGCGTGAGTGTCATTTATTTCCATGTCTTAGAGTCCGTGACAGGTCCCTGCTCCCAGGCTTACAAAAGAGAGCATTCCGGGCTCCTCCCACGCAGCTCGGAAACAGTCTTTTCAGCAGTGTTTTCTCAGGAGGAAATGTGACAGAATCGCCATCCCCGACAACGCAGTTAATAATAGCACAGACTCGAAACAGCTGAACTGAAATTATCGTTGTTTGTGCTTCAAGGTTTGGCTAATTGATAAAATTTTAAAGTCACTTTCACAAAATTATTGTGATTGAAAATGTCATGCCCAACCCTTTGTACCACAGTTTTCCAGGAAATACCTGGAAAGGAAGAGTGTGTGACCGAGGAGAGAGTAGAACCACATGGAGGGGTTCAGTGCCTCTCGTTCCCCAGAATTTAGGGGGACTCTGACCCCTGGTTTTGGGGACACGCTGGTAATGGCAGAAGCTGCTCAACTGTCGCAGCCTCACTGTGTCCGATCGGACCCTCCGGGAGGGCCAAGATGGTTAGAAACCCACCCCCGTAGCCTCTCTGCGGTTTCTGTGACCAGCATGCCTTGCGCGTTGAAGTCTCCCCACGCAGAACCGCGAGGCGATGGGTCCTAGTGGGGTGCCCACGTCGGAGCCCTTGCCCTGCGGGAAGCTGAGCTTATGTAATGCCTGTCGGTACGGGGCGCCCTCTGCAGGGGCTTTGGGGCCAGTGGAGGCCACGGTTGGTGTCCACTGCTTTGCTGCTGGCCCTGTGACCACAGCCAGGCCGACCTCATTGCACTGAGCTCTCAGGGGAGTTCGTGGGGCGGGATCTGTGTGAAGGGTCGCTGTCAGGATTTAAGAAGCTAATGGCTGTGCCATTTGGGCGTAATGCCTCTGTGTCTGGTGGCTCGGCGTGCCGGGGGTCGTGGCCGTACGCGGTGCTGCGGGTGCAGCAGCGCCTCATGAAGGTCGTGGGAAACCCCACACAAAGCGCAGCTCTTCGTTTGCGAGCTTGTCCGAGCTGCTGTGGTCGACGTTTCAAAGTGGTGGTAGGGTGTGTGACTCAGCGATCTCTGTCACAACCAGCACGACTTTTGAAAAACAAAAGTGGGTGCTTTGGTGAGGTTGTTACTGAAGAGGCTTTGAGCTGTGCAGATAATGTGAAGTGGGAACACCCTTTGGCCTCCGGTCCCCGGGGGGTCTGCATTCACACAAGTGCATGACATCCTCACCCCAGAACTCCTGCCCCTACAGGAGGGTCTTCTGCTTCTAGAGACAGCCAAGCAAGACCACCGCCTCCGTGGAGGGTGGCTGTCTGCCACGTGCCACCTTCCAGGTGCTGTCTGTGGCCACCCCTCACAGCTCGGCGCTGACCTGTCTGCCTCTCCCGTCTGTGGCTCCAGCGGACCGAGGGACATGGGTTACTCCCCTGAGGCAGAGCAACGCCACCTTTCCAGTGAAGGAGGCACAGAAGGGAGGGCAGGAAGCTAACTGTGGGATGAGGAACGCGCGCCCCTTGGTGCCCCACGCGGAAGGGCGGCTGCCCTGCTCCCGCAGCTGCATCCCAATGAGGCCCAGGGAGCCTCGGGGTGGGTGTGAGGGTTCATTTCTGTGAAAGTGTTTTAGGAAAAATGACCCCCTTTCCCTAGTGGATGGGAGGCTCATGTGTGTGTAACCCTAGTTTTGGCTTGATATGTTCATGGTTCTGCTGGGAAGGTTTTTCTCCGAAAGTCATAGTAGTGGTCCTCAGTATTTTCAAATGAGATCCTCATGGGATGCGTGGGGTGTCAGCTATTTACTCTCCCCACTGCGTGGCAGAATAGCGTTCTTAACACATTGCGTACCGCATAGAAATCTATAAGACATACACCAGGGACCGCACGTTTTTGGGCAAACTGGACGTTATTTAAATCACCATAACTACAGATCGTCTCTGGAATCGTGAAAACAGTCATCCGCATCTTCGATCTCACTAGGAATATCTGATAAATTATTGTTAAATACTTCCGGAAGTGTATCAGTTTCATTGGTTTCCTTCCTTTTTCTGAGAGGGGGCATTTCTAAAAGCGCCAGGAACTTGAAGACGAAGACTATTCGAATGACCACAATACAATGTAACTGCAATGCTTTATGGGTTCGTGCAATTACATAGTTTTTTCGTAGATTGACCTGCACGGTTTCCACCAATGAGATCGTTTCATTCGATGTGGACAAGACAATGTGTTGACATCTAAGGTTCATAACAGATGGTGCATGAAACACGTGAAAACTCGTGAGCGGTACGCTATGTGTTGTGATTCCTTTTCTTTTGCATACTTAGTTTGGTTAAGAGAAAACTTGGAAAAGATAAATTCTTCAGGTGGACAGAGTCTTTGATCTGGGGCAGTGCCTCACCTGGACCCATCCGAGGTGTGTGAAGCAGACTTCCGCGGCAGAGCCCTGGGAGCCCCGCTGCGCTGCTCTCTGTCCCTGCGGTCTGGCAGTGGTGTCAGGGGCCACAGTGTGCGTCCTGACGGGAGGACGGGAGGGGTCCTGTCGTGGCCTTGAACCTCAAGTGAGGTTCACGCGGTCCGGTCCCGAGCGGCCCTGGCAGCTGCCCCCCTCTGGTATCTGCGCAAGGACTGTGTTGAGCATTTGTTCACTGAGGTTCAGGGACTCACACGTGTGGTTCTTTGAACAAAAGGCTGAGTGTGGAACTGCCCGGATGCACAAAGCCCTCTCACCCCAGCCTGGCTGCACCAGGCACGCCTGGCATCTCAAAGACTCTTGGCTTGAAAACCTTAAACATAGAGACAGGCAGGAGCGTAACTGTATCATTCGAGGTATTTTACTTTGTTTTATTTTAAACTGTGATCTTTATGTTTACTATTACTCTTTGTCTTCGACATGCTTTGTGTTAGTTTTAGGTGTGCAGTGTACTCATTAGTCCTGTTCCTTACAAAGCACCCCAGTGTTTCCGGCGCCCACCCATACCCACACAGTGACCACAGCATTATCGACTGAGTGCCCTGGGCTGCACTTGACCTCCTGGGACTGTTCTGGGACTACCGATTTTAAAGGTAGTGGTGATAATACTTGGGTATGTGCAGGTTGAAAGAAGATACTTTCGTGCTGGCTGGAAACCAGTCTGCAGGGGGAGGGTTTCCTGTGGTGTGCGTCCCTGATGGGTCCCTGAGAGGGAGTGCAGACGTGTGGGTGTGGGTGTGGGACACAGACGCTGGGCGCTTGCCTGTCCCCACGCACCACTGGGTGAGGCTGGGCACACATCCTGACCCAGCAATGTCAGAGTGCGGTGACCATCGGGGAAGTCCCTCCGCACGGTGGCACACTCCACCTTTCTGCAGGCCCAGCCATGGGGCAGGGCTGGTTTCCACCTCAGCCTCGTTCCCTTGTGGGGTGACTTGGAAGTTCTGCTTCCACCCTGTGGGCCCGTCTGCTGCCCCTCTGAAAGCCAGGGATGGTGGTGCCTGCAACACGGCACTTCAGCTGCCTTCCAGGGACACAGCAGGGACCGGCTCCCAGGCCTGCTCGTGCGCCTGCTGCCTGGCGGGCGGCTGCAGTCGGGCTGCTCGGTGACGTCTGGGAAGCGGGGGAAGAGCTTTGGTGTTGTTTCCCGCTCTCTACCCGAGAGCCGCACGGGCAGTGTGTGAGCTTTAGTTTCTGCCGTGGCTCTGTAGCCTGGAAAACAAGGTACAAGCGGTTATTGAACTTTGTGAGTGAGAGTGGGTATTTAGAAGTGGAGTGTTCCAGTTTCAGGCATTTGGGGATTTTCTAGTAATCCTTTTGTTGATTATTGAAATAGTAATATAAATTGATTTTTGGCTCGTGTGCTCTGTGCTTACAGAACATAGTCTGAATTATCTCAGTTCCTCGAAACTGAGAGCCGTGTTATTGGCTGCCTGGCCCATGTCCCCGTCACTTGGGCCACGTGTGTGCGCCGTGCTGTCCCCATGGCCTGTGTTCTTCCTGACTCTTGGTGCGCCTCCCTCTCCCCACCACAAGAGGCGTACTGGCGCTGTCTGCTGGGGTCTCGGACTGGCCTCTCTGCCTTTCCAGTTGCACCGACCTGGGCTTTAAGGTAGACCACGGGGTGCCCACAACTTCAGGCCCTTTGTGCACACCCCATGGTGAGGCCACCCAGAGTCAGGAAGTGTCCTGCCCCCACACTTGTGCCCTGTGCTGCCGTCCAGTGCTGGTGTGGGCACAGCTCCACCGGCTTCTCTGTCAGTGCCGTTTGCCTCTAGCTGCTGTGACAGCCCTGCTCCTCTCACGAAAGAGTCTCACTTCAGTCAGCGTGCGCTCAGTGTGGTTGTTGCCGGGTTCGCTGCGGTCGAAAGACGAAACTGCTCCCGTGCCCGCCAGGCAGGGTGTGTGAAGGCCCAACCCGCTAGCTGGAGTGGGTGCTTGTGCAGCGGTGAGACTGGCGGCATGAGGACCGGGCGGTGCGGTGGTTGAAGCCGAAAGCAGCCTGGTGGGTCACCCAGCAACCGTCCCTGCAGTAGGCCAGCAGTCCTGCTGCCAGTCCCTGTCCCTGCCTCAGGACAGGCTCCCCCATGGGTGGTGCGCTTCTCTGAGTGTGCTGCTTTAAGAAACACAGGCCTCCGTTACTCCCCCACCCCTGATTTCTAAAGGGGCTCATTGAGGTCCACTGTAGCTCTGGTAGGGTGATTTTTGACCATCCCATGAATCCCCACAAATAGATGTCAAGTTGAAAGTGGCCAGAAGTCTTTGTCACTGTACAGTGTGTGTTTTTTTTTAATTTTGTGAAATCCATTTCACATCGAAAGTGGTTTTTATTTGATCTTACAGTTTTAGCGAAGCACTTCCGCCATCTGTGTTATCTAGGAATAAGCTCAGTGTTCACTTGAGGAAGATTACATACACTTTTTTGTGTTTGCAATACAAGTGGCCTTCGGTTGGCCTCTCGTGGTTCTGCCCCAGATTCTGTGCACTTGAGCTGAAGGAGGGCAGGCGAAGATGGACAGAAGGCCAAGGCGAGGCCGATGGGGCGTCCTGAGGCTCTGCGGTCACACTGAAGCGAGTCTTTCTCGAGAATTCCAAGCGACAGACCTCAAGTTGTGCCTCCGCGGCTCAGAGACTTGTGGGTATGGAAGTGCCCCTGCTTGGGGGCTGAGTCCCTGAGGGGCCCATGGGGGTGTGGCCACTCTCCGAAAGTGGGGCACTGGGCAGGACCAGGAGGTGGCTGAGGTGTTTCAGGGTTCCCTTGGAGCAGCTGGGACTTCCAGCAGTGACGGCTGACACCTGTTCCGAAGTGGTGATCCAGTTTTGTTTCCTCTTTGGGGGAAGTTAGGCATTAAATGACGACATGATATTTCCCCAAGTTTCTTTTATCTTTGTGCTGTCACATTTCTTGTAATCATTTAAATTAATACGATTTTTATCAGCTCTTATGTATTAAGACTTAATCATTTTTAAATGTACATTAGATTATGACCTGAACAGTACGATAGCAGATGAAGCTGTCATAGTCTCTTCACAAGTCGGGGTTTTCATATTCTCTCAGATAGCCAACTCTTTAATTCCTCATGGCGCACTGTTTAATGGCATTTAACCATCTTCCGTAGCGTTTTCCTCTTGCCCACTTACGAGAACAGAAATGGGAAAGTGTGACTCTTACCTAAACCCCAAGCCCTTTCCCTTTCCAGTGGTAACAAGTGCAGTTATGATTCACGCTGCACGTAACTGACTCTGTAATTCCACCCAGCATCTCACCTCACGCTCGGGCGGGTCTGGTTTCTTCTCCCACCTGCACGCCCGCCGCTCACCTGCGCAGTTCGGGTGCAGCCTCCACGGCCTTCGGCGTCTGACCATCCTCGCTGATTCAGCTGTGTGTTCACACGTCCTGGTGTAAAGATTTTCTCCATCATTAATTAAAAACTTTAGTGTTCTGATATACAGGCTGCAGAGGGGGTGGTCTCTCCTTGATTCCTTGGCCCTCTGTCCCTATTTTTAACCCCGAGACTTTCACCCCTTTGTTACTTGGATGCGCTGACACGGGTTGTGACATTTTGAATAATAATTCGTTTTGTGAAAAGGTCCAAAAATCCCAGAAAATCCTGACAGTTTCTCATTGGTTCTCCCTTATAATAAACCAATTATTACTTCAACCTAAAAAGGCATGAAATTTCTTGTGACAGACTGCCTTGGTAAGTCCATGCTGACTCACCGCTATTAACTTGTTCTTCTGACGTATCATTAAGCTCATCCATAAGTATCGTCTCGGATTCACTTCCTAATATAGATGTTAGACTCACCACGGTGACTCTCAGCCTCTCCCTCTTTCTTTTCAACCTTCAGACTGGGTCCCTTGCTTTCCAGTCTCCTGATGTTCCCCTACTAACAAAGGACTTCCTAAAATAATTAACAATTCAACAGTCGGGTTCTTTAACCTCAGGCACCATCTATGGGCTAATTTGCTACTTTTCTAACTGCTGCTAAGTGTCTTTGTTCCTTTCAGACTCCTCTCCTGTGAGGGGCTTCTGGGTGTCTGTAAGAGCCAGTGCTCAGTGTCAGCTGTGACCGCAGCAAGGCCAACGGGACGCTGTGTGACGGGCTTCTCTCTCGGTGACCTTCTCACGCTCACCCTGCCGGAGCTCCTGGGGTCACAGCTCTCTTCTCCCCTCTGTCCCGTGCGGTCAGTGGGCGAGGCGTGTCGAAGCAGCAGTCGCCGTCTGCCCCTTTCCGTTGTGGGTGGTGTCTCTCAGCTCAGCAGTATTCACTGGCCAGTTTGGCAGGCCCTCCACCCTCATCGCCTGTTATTGAAGAATGTGATGGAATGGGTTTTTTACAGCCTAATCGTACATTCTTGAGTAGTTTTAAATGTAACCTGCTTGCAAATAACGTTCTACCTTTTCTTCGTTGTCTTGAAACATCCTTTACTGACGGACATTTCGGAGCAGGGTTAAAGGAGATGTTTGCCCCTCTCCCTCTGGTCCCGCTTCTGCCAGTTCCAGTTCCCTGCACAGGGCCACCCTCCTGGCACCTGTGCTTTCCTGTTTCAGGGGTTTGGATGGGGTCTTGGGGAACTCTGGTATTCCACACTGTCCCGACTGGCCTTTTGAACGACAGAGAAGAAAAGAGAAATGGTGAGAATAGTGTCTGCTGCTTGGCTATTAAAGCTTCACAACAGACGTCTCTGGCTTTGGCGGGGGCTGCTCCCAGTGCTGCCTGTGCTCTGAGAACCCGGATCTGGAAGCGCCGAGCTGCCCAAGAAGGGCAGGGGTGTGTGTGGCTGCACTGAGGCCCATGGCAGGCCACGCCTGTTTGTCTTCGAGAGATGTCCAGCTACGTGGTCCTGCATACGCCGTGGCTTCCAGACGAGCACACTCAGTACCGTGGGTTCATGAAAGGCTGATCACAGAATCCTTAACAGCTTGAGGTTGTGAGACTTCACGCCGTCTGGAAATGGGCACCAGGAAGGCGTTGGTGGGGTGCAATTTCAAAAGCAGCAGGTTAATAAACATTTGTACAGCTGTGCTTCTGCTGCTCGCTCAGGGCCTGGCGGACAGGCAGACCAATGAACGAGTCAGTGAAGGGAACAGGGTTTGCAGTGTCCTGACTTTGTGACCGTTGCGATGTGTGACTAGGAGCGCGCCACTCAGCCGTCCTGTGCCTGCACTCTCAACTGCACCACGGGCAGCTGCCGGCAGCCTTGCTTTGGAACACGAGCCTCCAGTGCAAGGGTGCATGGCGAGGGGCTGTCAGGTTGTACACGCTGAGATTCTCTCTCAGAGAAAAGCCCCGGACCTTTGTTTTAGCAGCAGGACTGTGGGAGGAAAGGCTCGGAACGGTTTTGTGTCTGGTAAGTGGCATCGAGAGGAAGGGCCCTGGACTGGGGATGTGGATATGATGGTGGCCGCACGTGTGCTGGCCTGGCCGTCTGCGCAGGTGTGCCGAGTCCAAGTTCCATGGGGCCGGTCTGACACACCTCCCAGTGGGGACTTAGCCCCTCATTTATTTGAAGTACTTCCAGTCTTTGTCTGTTACCTGCTGCATATTTTTAAAACTAACTTTTAAGGAAAATACTTATGAAATAATGCTCTTCCTACTGCACGTTTTAATATTCTGTGAAGTCATATTGGCATTCACAGCATTTAACGTCAGAGCACCCGATAACACACAGCTGTTGTTAGTGCCACCTAGTAGAGTCGGCTGACGGTATCTGGAGTGCTCCGGGGTCTAGTCAGCCCGTCATCTTTGGGGTGTCTCGGGCCCCAAGAGCCCTCCGGCACAGGCTGCGGTGCCCGGATGTGGGGGAGAAGCTCTGGAGGACAGTTCTATTCCTTCCCAGAACCCCATCCTCTCTTTTCTGGGGAGGTCTCGCGGGGGAGTAAGCCTGCGTGACCTGCAGCCACAGGGAGACTTTCTTTTAGGCTCTGGCCTGATTGCCCCGAGGTCTCGCAGGTGCGGGCAGCACATCCTGCCAGAGTGGCGCTCTGGTCCTGCCTGACAGCCTCATTCATCAGACTTTTCAGGGAAGAATGGATCCTGGAAAGTTCCAGTGCAGGCGGTGTGATTGTATCAGGTCATTGACGTGGCTTTTATTTTTGTATGGACCTCTTATCAGCCATGTAACTCACTACAGTGTACATGTTAAAAGATTTGCACACCGTCACGGGCATGTCTTGACCCAGCAGAACGCAGTTCTAGAGGAATGACCGAGGTGGCCAAGGGCAAGGCCGCGGGCCGGTACCGCAGCTCCGGTCAGCGCTGCCTTGAAGCCACTTGTCAGGAACAGCATTACAGGTTTTTTAAGTTATGAGGCAAATTTGGGCATACTGTGTAACTAGCTTTGAAGTTCAGTTCAGAAGACGTAAATAAGTGGCATTATCCATGGCAATCTCATTTACTTCTATTTTTAGTGAGCAGAGTTGCCATTGAGCAAGTTGTCCTTGTTTTACTTTTTTGAAATAATTCAACATTTACAGAAAAGTTGCAAAAATAGTACAGGAAGCCCCATGCATGTTTTCACCCGACTTTCGCAAACGTGGACCTCATGTAGAACTGGAGTGCAGCTGCCAGGCCGAGGCGCTGTCCTGCCCCGGGTGCCTCCCTTTGACGTCACCAATTTCCTTCCCCAGGGTCCGGCCCAGGGCCCCTGTGTCCTTCAGTGCCGTGCTCCGGCGTCTTCTCCAGCCCCTGACAGGTTTTAGCCAGTCCTGTCTTTCGTGACCCAGAGACTCTTGGAGGACGTGGATCGGTTGCTTTGCAGACTGTCATTTTCTTTGCATCAGTCTGACATTTGCTCGTGATCTCATTCAGGGTTTCTTCAGAACCCCCCGGACAGCCGTGCAGCGCCCCAGGGGCCTGTTTAAGGGGGCGGTGGGGACTGGGTGCTGCGGTAAGGGGACGTCTCTCTTTCTGTACTACAGGCGGACTTGGGGAGGTGATTTCTGATTGCGCACGTCTCCCGCAGCGTCTGCCCCGGACTGGACGTCGTCAGGGTGGTTGCCCGCACAAGACCTGTGGGGGCCTCAGGGTGACTGTCTCTTCCCTCGTCTCACCAGAACCTTCTCTAAGAAAGCGCTGACCCTTCTCTCCCAGTCATCCTCTGGGCTTTAATGCGTGCCGTGTGGACTCTGTCCGCTCTGAGGTTTGCAGTTCAGGGTCACTGCTCCCTCTTCTTGCTGAGACAGCCCCAGCTCTGTCACAGCGTGCTCTTCCAGGTGGGCTTGTGCTCTCCGCCCTTCTGGGGACCTTGCTTTGCTTTCTGGCCCCACACAGGTTCTAGGATCCGGGTCCTGACACCAGCCTCTTCTTGTGGTTCTTTTCCTGGAGAATGGGTTGTAGGGACCAAGACACGTGCTCTGTGTGGACTCCGTGCACCTTCTTACCAGACAGCACCAGGGGGCACACGTGTGCGTGGTGACCCCGCGTTCCCATGCATGCTCGGTGTCTTGTCTGTCCACCTACCTAGCAACCTAGCACGAATTCTCTTAGGCCTGAACAGAAGACCCAAAATTATGAAAACCGTAGAAGAAAATATAAACAGATCTTTCTGACCTCCTATTAAGCAGTGGGGTTTTTTTGACATGACATCAAAAGCACAGATAATAAAGGAAAAAATAGATAAATTGAACCTACATAAAATAAGAGCTTTTATACTTCCAAGACAACTCTTAAGAAGATGAAAGGGAAACCTATAAAATGGAAAAATAAATTGTAAATCTGTCTGGTAAGAGAATGATATCTAGAATATATAAAGACTCTTGTAACTTAATACCTAGCCAAATAACCTAATTAAAAATGCGCAAAGATCTGAGTAGCCATTTCTCCAAAGACGATACCTAAATGTCCAGAGAACACAGGAAAAGAGGCTCGACATCCTTACTTGTCAGAGAAATGCACACCAAAGCCACAGTGAGATGCTGCATCGAGGAGGCCCCTCACTGGCAACCAGGAGCGGAATTGCCGCAAACGTCCACAGTGGGTGTCTGTGCGAGAGCAGTCCGCTTCTCTTGGGGAAGTGCCTGGGCACGCGCTGCCTGGACAATATGGTGTGTGTATATTTAACTTTTAAAGAAACTGTCAAACTGTAAATTTTATTTTTATATTTACATTGACTTCCTTAGTAGGTGTAGTCTCACTTTTGCAGTACACAACAATCTGGAGATTGACCACGTAACAGTGTGAGTATATTTGTACGGAACTGTTCACTTAAAAATGGTCAAGATGGTAAACTTTATGTTACGTATATTTACCACAGTTAAAATTTAAATATTACAAATATATATAAAAACCAATGGCCCTTGTCTTTTTTATATTTTATGCACATGTCCTTACCAGAAAATATTAACTAGGTGTCTCCGTTGGTGAGGGGCCATTAAGGAAGTGAGTTGATTGGGATGGGAAATGAAAATGGAGAAGTTAATACAGAAATTATACTAATTGGCTTGAGACTCTAAAATTAAATAGACCAAAAAGATGTTATATGATACATGCTAATCAGTATCTGAAATATATAAATTGATTGCGTAAATTTACAGTTAATTTATGCAGAAAAAATATCAAGAAGCAAAATATTTTAGCTTACAGACATGCTTACCCTTTCTTATTTTTTCCATTTTTTAAAATTTCCAAGTCAGATTAAAAACACTTAAATACATCCTTTTAATAGATGAAATCCATCATAGTAAAGTAGTCACTTAAATCACCTAATAGCTTTTATTGCGGCAGAACCCAGCGGAGGCCTGGCCGCGATCAAATAGTGTTTCTGATGGCGGGCCGGGACCCTCCCCACAGAGCGCGCCCCTCAGACGGGCCCGCCCTGGTCACAGCCCTCACTGCTGGGCTCTGCGACAGGCCGGCGTGATTGGCAGGGAGAACCATCGTTTTAATGCACGCTTGAAATAAGACCACACAGAAGTGGTTTCCTGTTCACACAGGAAAAGGTGAGACCCCTTTCCACTTCATGCAGATGAATCATGCACATCGCATAGAATATAAAATTTCATATTCTTCTGGTTGGGAGAGAACTCTTTTTGGGAAACTGCCTCTCAGGATTTCCTCTGCATTCGTTGTCTGGGTCACTAAGTTAGAATGAATTATAGTACCAGTTTCTTTCCAGATGCTGGCCATGGAAAGGTTTAGGAGTAAAGTTTATGCCAATTAATCTCTTTTAGTGATGAATGTCTTAGAGTGATTAAATCAGTTAATATTTGTGAAGCACTTACAGTGGTGCCTGGCATGTATTAAGTGCTCTGTAAGTATTTAATTAATAAAATATTGAACTGAGATTACTCTGTGTCTTCCGGGTTCTTTCACATTATGTCAGCAGGTGCTGTTTCTGAGTGACAGGAGTATGTGTTCCCAGCGGTGTTTGACATGAATTTGGGTGACCAGGATTGGTGGTGTGAGCTGCACATTCGCGTTCCTCTACCTTGTCCTCTCGATTAAAAACAAGACTTTCTAATAAATAGGCCCTTTGCTCTGAAAACATTGCTCGTGCAAAATGGCAGACCTGAACATGCCTAGGTAGTTTCCTTGAAATTTTAGGGTGCTGTTTGGGAGCTCTGTGGTTGGTCTCCCCTGAGGGTCTTTTAAAGACACCCATCACGTGACCTTTCCCACTTGTCAGGGAGTTCAGTGTCATGTTTTAACATTCTTTATCTTAGTAACTAAATGTTTATTGAGTCTGGTGACATTTTTATGGAGCATTTAGTCGACACCGAACCTGTGGTGCTTCTTGGTGTTTTGCGGATAGTCCATCAATAGGATCAGGCTCTGTTAGATTAACCTCGATAGGCAGACAGCCGGCTTCCTGCGTAATCAGGGACCAGACAGAAGAGGCGCCGGGCGTAGGCCGCCTTGCGCACATCCACTTGGACTGCGCTTTAGTGACTCGTTAGCGCTCCTGCTGGTAAACCAGTGTTGGAGATGGTGTTTGCTACACGGATGGAACAGTTGCACTGACTTGTGTGCTCAAGTGCGTATGAAGATGATTAGTGTCAAGTGCAAAAGGCCAGGTAAGAGTACTTGGCTTTGTAAGAGCTGAGTAATGAGAGGTGTGAAGAGGACCGCTGAGCACTGAGCAGGCAGTGGGTCGTCGGGGCAGAGTTGAAGAGTCGGGCTGCAGAGCACGTGCAAGCTGCCACAGAGCCTAGAGACAGACATGACGCAGCGGCGGCCTGGGAAGGTGGCCGCACGCACTTCTGCTTGCCTTGTCCTTCACTCTCCTGCTGCCCTGAGGGGCCGTCCTTGCCCGTGTTTCTGGACTCTCCCCTGTGTGTCATGAAGAGAAGTTTTTTGTGGTGCGTGCTTCCAGGTTATGACTCTCACCAAAGAATTAATTTTGTTTTTAGATATAACTCTGTTTTAGTACTTTATGTATTTTCTCATTGCAATTTCTCCATCTAAGAAAATGTGTTAGACATAATTATATTTCGTGTTCACTTTGAACACACCAAATTTAAATTTTTTTCACATTTGAAATCCATATTTCTATTATTTATGACGATTGATTTGTGTGTGTTCATATTCTAGGCCAGGGGTGTTCAACCTTTTGGCATCTCTGGACCACACTGGAAGAATTGTCTTGGGCCACACATTAAATACACAAACACTAACAAAAATTGGTGAGCAAAAAAAAGGTTTTAGGTCACATTCATAGCCATCCTGGACCACACGCAGCCCACAGGCCACGGGCTGAACACCTTTGTTAGGCATTACGATGTCAAGATACTCACCTGTCACATTAACATGTACAATCATTTTCACTCAGCGTCTAAGAAACAATAGTCATCGTCATGCCAATCCAGTTGATGTGCGTGGCCTAAAGGTCCTGACTGGGAACTGCGCCTTCGTACCTACCTCTCCCTCCTTGTTGTGAGTTCACGCACCGGTCAGTCAGTACCCCTCTGAGAGAGCCCGGCACTGCAGCTCAGCAAAGGGCAAGACCGTCCTCCCTGCCCTCTGGGCCATCTCCTGAGCACGCCAGGTCCTGGCAGGTGTCCTCAGGTGTGTAGCTCTCTCCTGACGCCAAGCCAACCACACGCAGGACCCTTGTGTCTGACATGAGCCCTGTGGGGAACCCCAGACCACAGGATTCTAGAAAATACGACGACCCAGTTACGGGACTTCAGCCTGTGGAATCGGACCAACAGGTGCCACCCGGGTCCAGAAGCACCAGACTCAAACCTTCCTTTAGCAGTGCCAGACTGTTCAGGAAAGTGTTTTTCCTCTGTGTCAGGTCACGCCTTCTGAAGCATACCATCGAAAAATTAAAGTGATAACTCTTTAACTTTTTTAGCGGCTAGAAGTCAAGTGGGAGAGAACAGTTCAGGCAGCCGAGCAACAAAAAGTTCCCAGGAAAGAGGAAAATAGTAAGTCTGAGGAACAGTAGAAAGCCGGTATGCTTTAATAATACTTTCCAGTTGACTTAATCTTCATAGGCGCCCTTTACAATATTTTTTTACTCTAGAACATAGGACATATCTAGAAAGTATCACTGAATTCTTTTATTCTGAATAATTAACCACATTATATGTGATGACGCTTTGCATGCGCTATTTCCAAAATTATTAGCCTGTTTTTGAGAGTGTCGTCTCATGTGATTTCCAGAGCAAACCTGGGCCCCTTCTGTTCTCAGCGCCAGAGTGAGGTGCAGGACATGCCGTCAGTGCCCCGGCAGTCTGAGGCAGGCCCCCGGGCCTGTGGGCTGCCACCATGCTCCCCTTTGGTGCTGGGTCGCAGACCGCTCCACATGTGACCCTCGGCTCAGACATCTCTGTTGCCCAAGTCAGGGTTTGGTCACAGAAGCAGAGCGTTTGGAATGCTCTGGAAAAAGGAATTGATCCTGGAGACTGGACCCTTCCTGACTGTGGGGGTGAAACCCTTAGAGTGGTCTGGAATGGCACGAGCTCTGTCACGCGTGTGAAACCCACCTGCAACCCAGGAGCTCAAATGCACTGCCGTATCGTATAGACATCACTTGTTGGGTTTTTTGGCAAAATACTACTTTTTGTTATACCAGGCAGATGGTCGATTGAATTGAAGGCCAGTATGTGGATATTAAGTTTACAGACGTAAGAGGGTGACTGGATTGGAGTCACAGGTGTCTCCCTGCTCGTGTGCACGGACGTGGGAAAAGACGGCACATTTAGTGACAATCGCACGTGCCGGGCATGGGAGCACGCTCCTCCGGACGCCCACGGCTCCCACGTGGCCATGCTGTAAGCCAGGCATCCCCGTCAGATTGTCTACAGGCGTGTCCTGCGTGGGCCGTTGCGTTCATTCCTTCCCTCCGTCTGCCTGTCCCTGGGATTTTGCCGCGTGCCTGTGAATGGGCCACAGGAGCTCCAGGGACTGCTCATCCTCCTCTGGGTCCTCCTCTGGGTCCCTGGAGCCCTTGACCTTAGCACGCATCCCCTGGCGGCATCCACACGGCGACCGTGTTTTCAGCCCTGCCTGTTCGCAGACTCGCGGTTCCAGGGCCGAGCATGACGCTTGGCACTAAAGGCCACGTCTGCTAAGACCATGCACCGTGCACCGTGGCACTGATCCGCTGACTTTCATCACATGCTCGTTAGAAGTCTGAAATGTAGGGTTCTGTGTTTTCTACCTTTGGGTAGGTTTCCAGGTAGTATTTATTACGGTGATTTTTTTTTACCTATTTCTTGACTCTGACTGTGATATTAACCTTTTATAATTAAGACGCTCTGTCTCCTTGACACATAGTGTGCCCTTTTAGTTCTTCTTAATTTTCTTTTAACCTCCGATCATTTTTTAGCAATTTCACCCATTTACTCAGGCACCACTTCGTCGGTGCCTTTCAGATGCTCCACGCTGTCTCATTTATCCTTCGCAGCCATGCTGAATTTTCCTGTCCTTTTTAATATTTGGGTTTTATTGGACGAATGTAGATTGCACCTTCTCTAACTGTGTCTTAAATAATTGCCACTTAAGGGAATTAAGAACTACAAGGGAAGGAAAATGCTGACCCATAGACTAAGCAGAGGGGGAAAACGTTCCCACTGGGTCCAATTTCCTAAGAAGGACCATCAGGATAGTGGCGAGGGCCTGAAATTATGGTCGGAACGACCTCTAGCAAATGATCGGTTCACAAAGGAACTTGCCTGTATTTGCACCAAGCAAACCAGGGCCAGGGAGCCATCACCCCACTGAAGAAGGACAGACAGCTCCCTGTCCTTGGCGGGGTTATAGCAGCCGAGGGGAGAAGGCAATCATTCAGACCCGGGAGGCAGAGTCGACACTGCGGGTGAGATGTGCTCCAAGGGTTCGCACAGGCGCGTGCAGGGAAGCGTGGGTCCAGAGGGGAGGCTGAGAGAGCACCTGGGTGAGTTCCGAACATGCGCTTTGCTCACGTTGCCTAGCTGCTGTTTCGGAACGTGGGCTCTGTTGCTTGTCAGACGTGGGCGTCTACTGGACAGGCAGACCTGAGCGTGCCCGACCACCACACTTCTGTGGCATTATCTTTCACTCTGTGGTCGGGACTCTTAAGAGTGAGTATATTCAGAACTTAGAATTCAAATACAAGGAAATTGATCTTTTGTTATTTTAGTTAGATCCTTCTATATTGACAACTAATCACTATGATACTTTGTATTTGTAAACCATAAATATAAGATAACAAGTAGGTTTTTTTATATACAGAGTCTAGCACAAATAATGCCCCTTTTTTTTTACAAAATTTTTTATTAAAAAACCGTAAGCACGTAATTCTGTAACATAACTATTACACTCAAGCATACCATATGACATTGTAGGTGAGATGTTCAAATTAAAACTATAAATTATTGCACCATATTATTACCCCACCAACCACACTCAGGCAGGCCTCACTTCTGCCGGGCCCTGTGTGACGATGCTCAGTGGCCCAGTAATAACCTGACATCAGAAGACCGACACAGGACTGTTGTAACAATGAATTGTGTTTCCAAGACTTTCATTAGTCTTAGACACTTAATAATTGAAGTGTGAAGGAAAAAGACAAAGGAGTAGATGTCAGTTAATTAATAAGAGGCATTAAATCTTTGTTCTGAAAACATTCTCATGAATTTTACTTTTATTTTAAATTCTTGCATAGCAGGTGACGATGCAGACAAGCGCTGTGACATTTGTGCAGACTTGAGGGCTACCTGAGACATGGAACAAAACCAGAGAGGAAAAGAGAAATAAGCAGAGTTTTATTACCCGTAATGAGAAACTGTTTGCAGCACATGAGGCAGAGATGGGGTTGATAAAACCTGGTGCTCACACAGAAGGCCACACTATTCCTGACGCAGAGACCCCTCGAGTTGATTTCTTAAAGAAGGCAGACCGGAGCAGGCATTTCCGAACGCGGAGCGTCGGTGAGCACAGGCAGCGGTGTCGGACTCGCCCGCTCTCGGTGTGTCAGAGCCGTGAGGGGCCCACTTCTACCCACTGGCCGCAACCCTAAAGGTGGAGAGCGACGGTGATACCTCATTGGAACTCTCACAAATTCCTGGTGGGAGAGCGTTGCTGACACTGTTGCAAAGTGAGCTTAGACATACTTTCCAATTTTAAGACGCAAGTACCATTTGACTCAGCAGTTCTGTTAAGCGGAGTAAGAGTCCTAGTGTGTGAGGACACTTTGTTGTAAGTGGTGGTGATGGCCAAGACCTGGACACCAAATGCCTGCCAGGAGTGGACTGTCCCTAACACGGGCAGAGGTGCAGCTGTAAGAGTGAGCGTGGTTACCAGGTGGTGACTTTCTTTCGGGGGGTGGGACAGTGACACCCCGCACGTGTGTCCAAGCAGCAGAGGGCATCACAGGTCCCATGCTGCCCGCCCCGTCGGTCCTCTCGGGAGCCGCCTGGGTGGAGAACGGGCACGGGGCTCTTCTTTGTAAGAGCTCGTGTCCCGGAGGCTTCTCTTTGGGACGGACGTGTGACTCTTCTCTAATGTGAGCTTGTGAAAGGGTGTGAAAATGATATGTTGGGAATATCCCCAGTTTTAGTTTTTCATGTATGTACTTGCTTAGAAAAAATGATGAACCTAAAGATGAAAGCATTTCTGTATTTTTTACAGTATGTTGCTTTTTACATTCAAACGAGAAGGCAGGAAATGCAATTCAACTATCATAAACACCTAAAGAGCCAGAATTCAGGAAGCAGGTCCCTATCTTCCAGGCGTCACTGGCCTTTGGGGGTCACAAGGGAAACAGGTGTCTCCTGCAGAGGCAAACTAGGCTGGGTCCTGAGCCAGCGCCACCCCTTCCCCTCTGCGTGGTCCCAGGACCTGGAGCCTTAGGGTTTGCCTGGAGGGAATAGGGTGAGACCTCTCTGGTCACAGAGGTCAGGAGAATTAGCTTGTCCCCTCACGTGAAGTCTCTGTCCCAATGCCTCTCAGACAGGACTTGCTGGTGTGGCCCTCTCCATTCTCCTGAGATGCCCACCGGGACAGGAGCACATAAGGTCGCTGGTCAGCTGTGAGGACAGCTGTGGGCAGGACCCGTGTGCCCCTGCCCTGCAAGGTGGTGCCGGGCGAGGCTAAGGTGGCCAGTGATCCCAAAGCAGACCCACAGGAACAGGGTGGGGGGTGGGGAGACAGTGGAGGTGAGGGACTGGTGACAGGTGAGTGGGGATAGGAGACCAGCGGGTGGGTGGAACCACCTGCCTGGCCTGAAGGGGTCTCAGCAGGGTGCAGGAAGGGGCTTGCTGGGGGGGCCAGAGCAGAGGTTGGCCCTCTGGGAGGAAGAGCCAGGTCCTGGGCAGGCTTCTGGCCAGGGCAGGGAGGAGAGGCCACCAGTGAGGCAGGAGAGGCTGGGAGGAGCCAGTCCAGAAAGCTGTGGGGAGGGCTTTGAACTAAGCGAACAGGAAACTGGGAAGTCGCTGCAGGTGACCTGGAGCAATGTGCTTTGGTCAGGAGCTCTGAGCCCTGCCGGCTGCCTCCAGCAGGAAATGGCCAGCCCCACTCTGTGCCAGAGAGCGCAGCACACGTCTCCCAGGTGTCCGCTGGGAGGCTGTGCTCACTCCTGCTGGAGGTCCTGACCCCGAGGCAGGGGGTGTGGGTGTGTGTGGGGGGCTCCCTGTTCTGAGATGGCTGCCTGCGTCTCCCTTTTCATCCATAGGTTCTTAATTGGGTTGCTTGAACCACGTATCTTCCTTTTCTCTCTTCTTTTCCCTCCCTCCCTCTCTCATCTGTCTTCCTTTGAAAACGTTTGCACAAACACTTCTGTCAGTTCAGGGCGTGGCAAGGGAAGGCTCCAGAGGGCCTGCCTGGCCCATGCAGGGTGTGGAGGCGGCCAGGGCTGGAGACACTCTGGGGGGTCCCCCCCACTCTTCCTCTCTCGAACCTACTTGATTCGAGGCTTTCCTACTGGATGCCGCTCCTTCCTGTTACTAGTGCCCAAACCTCTGCTCAGAGATTGTTGGGATGCCCTGCATAATGACACACTGCTTCTGCCATCCCTGATTGTTTGCTCATGTGAATCCTGAATTCCTGAATTTTCTTGGCATTTTTTGGAGAGTGTCTTCAGTCTCCGCAGCTCTCTCTGCCTGACTGGTGCGGGCCCATCACCAGCGCGCTTCCAGGAGCCGTCCGGGTCCCGGTGCAGCGGGTTCCCTGGTGTGGCCTCTGCCCTGGGGAGACCCGCATCCATGCAGCAGGAGCTCATGGCAGGCTTTCTCGCTAAGGACTTGTCGACTGAGAGGTTGGGATGGGATCCCAGGCTTGTGGGGAGAGACCAGAAGAAACACACACAGTCCGTGTGTGTAATGCATTGGTGAGCAAATGTTTGACTGTCTCCAAGAAAATGAGGTTCTAATGAATCAGAATAAGTCAGAACTGCTCAGAGTGCTGTTAAATAGGTTAAGTACGTAAATTATTCCTTCTTTAAGTAGTAAATGAAGTTGCTGGGTTTTTTTTCCCTTCATTTATTTCCTATTACATGAAGCCTGTGTTTGATGATAGCAACGTGGAGCTCCGTCAGAGATGCTTCTAGAAGAGAAAATACACAGCCTGGAGCTGAGTGCGGCAAAGTAAAGCCAAACTTTCCCCAAGAACAGTGATTGGTATTTACTGATACTTACTTGGTTCCTCTGTGTAGAATGTTGACAGGGCTGTCCTAGGGCTCAGGCGACTTCCTCTTCACACACAAAGCTCTTCATACTGCCCACGACTGCCGCAGGGACAGGACAGTGCACAAGTGAAGCCTCGGCCTGAAACACGTCTCCGTGGCCGTGCCCGGGGCTGTGGAGCGCCGAGGCTGCAAGCTGTGGCGAACTGGAACCTCAGGGAAAGGAGATGGCAACTTCCACGTCGACCCGAGTGCCTTCACACACCTCTGCCCGCACAGCGGGAAGTGGCTGTTCGGGGCCGCTGCCGCCCAAGAGGAACGAAGACCCTCGCACTTGTCTTGAGGATCCCTTCATAATCTTGGATGTTCTCGCAAGGTTTATGTTCTTCTGTTTGTTCTGTAATCCAGCTAAAGCTTTGGTGACAAACTAGGGGAAAGGCCGGGCAAGGTACCTACCTGGAGCTGGGTTCACATGTAGCTCTGCTGTCATGACGGCAGCCACACTTGTCCTTGCAGTGGGGACAAGACTTTCCCTGGCTGGCTTGGAAAAGTCTTTTTAACCGGAAATTTTAAAAAATGCCACTTCAACACAAGCTTTTTAAAAGGCACATGGTGTCTGAGCCCGAAGGGCCTCTGGGGCCCGCGGGGCGGGCAGTGCTGCCCGGAAGTCTGCTGCACAGCGCCAGGGCTCACTGATGCATTTGGGCGACTTCAGTGTTTCTTCTTCCACCACCTCCTGAGAAGCGACCTCTTTTTGAGGAATTGGTGAAGGTTAGATCCTGTTGGAAGAACTGCTATTAACTGTTTTTAGAGGGTTTCCGTTTCCTCCCCTGGAGCAGTCACTTTGAAAGTCATTGGTTCTAACAGTTAATGTTTATTGCAAAAATGAATTTATTAGTGTTATTTCTACCAAAAAAGCCATTTTAAATATTGACCACCTAAAGACATACATACGACTAGTGTATCGTTATTTTCCTAAGAATTCTGGCTTTTCTTGCACTGACTTATCGAGAGGTTACACACAGATGTTACTGAACAAACAATAAGTGTGAAGCCATCCCCCCCAAAGCAGACTCGGAGACTTTGTGCTGGCAGAGCTGCTAGTGCGTGGGAGCTCCCACAGATGCTGCTTTGTGTGCGGGCATTCCTTCTCACGTGGAGATCAGCTGGTTGGTCTGTGTCTCTGCCCTGTTGCAATTCCCGTGTCTTTGAGGGGAGCTGGGCCAGGGACACACGGGCTGTCTGTCCTTCGTGGAGGTGCAGACGTGGACACACAGATGAGCGAGGTCGCAAATGCAGTTACATTTTGCTACTTAAAGTCCCAAATTCAAAGTGTTGAGAGACAGTTTAGGTTGAACTGACCTCGTAGGTCAGTGGTACATCAGACTAGTCCGTGAAATTGAGCCACAGCGGTGAACGTCAGAGTCTTGGAAGAACCAGAATGTGCACTGCAAGGGAATGAGAATGAAGAGCTCCATGTGGGGGCTGGAATTTTCCAGCCTGAAGTCTGTTCTCTCACTGAGCAAGGTGAGTGACGCAAGGACAGCGTCCTGCTGCGCGTGGCCCTGCAGTGGCAGGGATCAGACGGAAGAGTCCCTGAAGGACTCTGAGGAGAGTCCCCCTCGTGCAGTGACTCTGGGGCTCTCTTGAACACCTTCCCCTCGCGTTCAAACCTGTGCCAGACTAGGCTTCCCCGTGTCTGTGGCTCACCCAGACGCAGGGGCACTGCTAACAGAAAGGGGTGTGCTCACGGAATAACACATCCTTCACGCTCGAAAGCGGCTTGCCCACTGCCTCGGGCTCACTTGGTGAGTGGGGCCTGCGAGCTGTGGGCCATGCTCAGGGCTTTGGACTCTGGTGCTGCCGATGCTCTGACCCCGCACTGGAGGCAGCCGCTCGGGCTGGGGCTGGCTGGCTTTGTGCTATTTTCACAGGGAGCGTGGTCTGCTGATGATTTCTTTGATTTAAAAAGTGCGTTAATCTGCATTGATTGCTAAATTTGTTATGGATTCCTCAGCTGAGAAGCACAGTTCATCACTGCCTATCCTGTCACCTGGCAGCGATGGATGGAGCATCCACACAGACGGTGTCTGAAAAGGTTAATATTTATCGATTTCCATGGTGCTGCAGCCCAGGTAGTTTTGCCACCGAAGATGTACAGCCAGCAGCCCCGGAATCCGGCCACTGCAGAGTGCGTACTAGGTGTTGTTATAACCTAGGCCAGGACTCAAATTCGGAAAGGACAGGCATTTAACAAAAAGCTCTGGATGTGCAGCCACTCTGAACCTGTGACTTGAATTTAATACTTTACCATGAAACACAGGAGCCCTTAAAAACCAAAAATGAACCCTTGCTTTGCAAACAACAATCACATTTAGCCCTTTCTTCCACTTAACTATATGCTATTGATCCAAGAAAATTTCCCAGCGAGTGAGAGCTGAAATCACGAGTGACAAAGGGCACGCTGCTTTAACAAAAGAGGGTGTAATTATTGGGGGGCTGTGGGGGGAGAAGCCCTGCTCTCCAGCGGGGGAGGAGACAGTGGGAGCCTGCACCGGCCTCCACAGGGACCCGGGGCCGCCCCCTCAGTGGGGCGCGGTGGGGGGGCGCTGGCTGTCTCCTGCGCTGCCTCTGCTCTTCCCCGGCCTGCCTGCGTGGACCGCCCAGCAGCACTGCCCTCTTCCCTCCGCTGACCTCCCCTGCTCAGCCTGCGAGTTGCCGAGGCGACCGCACCCTGGCTCCTCCCAGGCGGACTCAGTGCTCCCCTCCCAGCAAGGCCCCAGGCTCTAAGTGCACATCAAAACCGAAAGTCCTCCCCCAGCTTGGAGACTCTTAAAAAAGTCTGGAGTTTATTTCTGCAAAAGATTTAGTGGAAACCCTAACACTGGGAAAATGAATGCTCCTGACCAGCGGTGTGGACGGCGGGGTGTCCTGGAACTGTTTTGGAAGCCGCCCAGCTCTGTGCTGCCTGCGTTTTCTCTGCTAACAGACCCTCTCCCACTCCGCGGTGCGTGTGCAGGGCAGAGCGCGGTGCCGCTCCCTGAAGGGCAGGGTGCGTGCTGGGAACTGCTCTCCCGGCTCCAACGCTGTCTGAGTACACAGCAGCTCTAATTCTCAAATTGCAAGATAAAGCAGACTTGGAGAAGATTCCTGAATTGGGTTCTAAAGCTGTTCACCATTTGAAATGTTTTCCAGAAAGGCTTGCTTTCCCCTCATTGTACTAGCCTGATCTATAATATTGCTGAGATTTTTCTTCATCAACATCAGTGTCAAACGAATCTAATTCTTTCTGTAGTTTTAATTTCTTGACTCTCTGATGCGTCTGTCATTAATCTAATTTTCTCTGTCCTTCGTTCCCCCTTTAGCACTGGTGCAGGGCCGGTCTCCTGCTGATAGCCTAGCAGTGATCGGAGCAGCATCTCTTACAGAGCGCTCCGTGCACTGCCGTTTGTCACCGCACAGCAGCCGGTCCGTGCAGCCTCGTGCCCCACAGCCTCTCTGGCTTCTCTGCTCCCCGAGCACCCCATTCACCCCCAACATCAAGTGCTACTGCCAGAGGCCAGCCCCTGGTGCCCACAGCACCCTCCCCTCCCAGCGCATCTTTGCCTCAGGGGTCAGCTGAGCGAGGGGGCTTTACGAGACTGCTAATTAACTTCTCACCCAGTGCCCTGTCCAGGAGTTTGCACCAGAAACACAGTGAGGCACACAGGCCGGAATGCGCCATAGCACCAACTAAACCGGAGGAGGAGAGAGAGCCACTTCAAACCGTTTCTTCCCGGTGAGAGAACCGCACTACGTGGGCAGAGCCCCGTCAGAATCGGGGGACCGATTCTGACAACAGTGGCGTTTGCTTTCTGCCCCTCCCCCAGGAAATAATAAATCCTCTGAGTCATCCTTTTCTGTCAAACATGTTTTCTTTGGTTTTTAGTGTCAAATTCTCCCTTTTAAAAGACGTACTTTATTTTGTGAGTTGTCAGAAAATGTGAACCATCAGGCAGAAATACCTTAACCCCCTTTTGGGGTTTTTTTACTTGCTTGCTTTGTGCATATTGTAGTTCTGAGTGGGACATAGAGTCCAACAGCCAACGCACATTTTATTTAACAATTCACGTAGTTCTCTTTCCTTTTTCAGGTGGAAACTGAAAATTAAACGTGACTTTAGTGATTCAGTTTGCATTAGACATGCATTAAAAATTAAATACGTGAAACTAAGCATAAAAGTGGCAGGTAAAAATATCTTTAAAAGGAAGGCAGCCACAACAGCAGAGCGCCCTGGGAAGCAATGACTAAAGCGATCCGGCAGTCTGTGAGCGCCGCCTTGAAGGGCTGGTCCGTGCTGCTCTCTGAGAAAGCAAGACTTCCAGTGCGTCGTGATTCCCTGTAGCTGTGCGTGGTCATACGAGGTGATGGGCTTTGGACTGATATTGTTGCAGTGCTTAGAAACTCTTTTCCACTGAAAACCCGTTTTTGTTGCAGTGCTTGAGTCAAGGGCGAGCAGTCTGAATGGTTTACCTGGTTAACTGGACTAGCAGAAAAGCAGGTCGTTGTTAGTCACCTGAAACTGACCACCTGACAGTGACCTCCTGTCATGCCACCCACTGTCCCAAACTGGGCGATGCTGAGACTGGCAGGTCAACTCCTTATGTTTCCCTCCTGTATTTGTGTGATCTTGAGGAAGGGGGACAGGCAGTGTTGTGGGTCTTTCAGACAAGTCTCTTCTCTGTAGCTTGTTTTTTTTCCTTCTCGTGAGTTGAATCATCTAATATTAGCCGAAATTATTCTTGGTTTCGTGTGACCTTGAGAATTGAAGACACCGTTCAGTAAGAGGACGTGAGTCCGTGATGTTTCCCACACCAGCAGTGTCTCGGCGGCAGCTCGTTCGGGACCTTCAGAGTGGCGCTTTGGTTCATGCGGTCCTCAGCGGAGCCCACGGAGGACTTCAGTGGGTGTGATGTGAAACGGCATCCTCTGGGCTAAATAATAACTCTGGGACGGGTCTGAGCCTGGAGTCCTGGGCACGCCGCACAGGCTGCGAGGCAGGGTGTGTGTGCAGGCGCCCAGCGCCACCCCTTCTCGGTGCTGCCATCCCATCCGGGCCAGGACAGGGCATGCAAGTCATGCTGAAGGACGCCCTGTGCAGACACACAGGTGGGCGGCCGCACTTGCAGCAGCCGGTCCCAAGTTCACTGAAAAGGCTGTATCTCAGGGCAGGGGCCCAGCCCACCCCATGCCTCCTCCTCCGTGGCTGCCCATTCTCCCGGTGACCTCCCACCCTGAACCCACCCCCACACAGCGGAGAGGGTGGAGGACGTCGTTCAGTGCGGGGCTGAGAGTGGAAGGGACACAGGCCGCCTCCGTCCCCATGGGCAGGGCGCCGGGAGCCCCACAGGGTTGGGTCGCCCACCGCCTCCTGCAAAGAAGGCGTCTTTTTCTGTCTCACGGGAAGGTGGTGTCTTCCTGCCCCCTCTCCTGTCTGCTGACATTGCTTTAGGCATTTAGAAGAACGAATCTGTTGCACAACCCTTTGTCCACTAATTTTTCTGATGGGAGCTTCCCTCACTGGTGCTTTTCTCGTTTCATGTGCCGTGGGAATGTCCTGCCTTCCTGTTCTTCATCGTGGCCGCTGCTCGCTAACGCAGAGCGTCCGCTGCCTCTCCCCTGCGGTCAGTCCTCATCACTCAGGCCGTGCCGTTTCTTTGTGACAAACAGCATGGCCCACGCTGCCAGCTTCTAGCTGCCTCTGCCCTGGGCTCCCCTTTCTTCCTCAGAGCTGCGCACCTGGACAGCACTGCAGAGGGTCTAATTCTGCTGGCGTTGGTGGGCTGATTCCGAAGGCCTGTGTGGCACACCTCGAGACCTCAGCAGGACCAAGTGAGCCCATCCCTTGAGCGTTCAGTGTGAGTTGTTTTATTTGGGTTTTTGAAAATTATGTTTACTCCATCCATTTGTTTTTAATCTTAAGGAAAGATGAAGTTCACCTCTTGGGAGAGAGGGAAGACATCATGTTAAGAGAGCATGTTGGCGGGGGGTGTTAAACACGCTGGCACCTTGACACCCCTGAGCGTCTTTGAGGTGTCTGAGAAGGCTGTGTGAGAATGCAGAGCACTTCGATTAGAGGTCAGAGGACCACGGTTGGAACATCGGCCTTACAATGAGGTTTCAAGTCAGCTAATGTGTTCCAGAAATTAAAGTCAGAAATAAAGAAGAAACACCATGACTTTCAACTCTTAAGATATTTTGCGTAAAGGCTTCATGTCAGCATGCAAATTAGAACGCGAGCTAGCACATGGAAAGGGAGGCCGATGGGAAGTGAACTGTAGAAAGAGCCCAACGATCGACCGTTCGCCAGCGTGCTGGCGCGCAGAACAGGCGCGACAATTGGAGAAGAGGGCGAGAGACGGGACCGTGTGGGGGGCAAGCCAGGCAGGAGTGTTTGAGGTGGCATGCAAGCCACGTAGGGCGCTTTCAGCAGGTGCAGTGCTGCCAGACACACCCACTTAACATCAGATGCTGAGAGTGAGCCTGGGACTGGTGAGGGCAGGGCACTGGCAGAGGAGCGGCCCGAGGAGCCAGGAGCAGCTGGGCCCGGGATCCGGTCCTGTGGCCCGGGCTACTGCTGCAGCTCCCTTGCGAGAAAGGGCGGTCGGGGTGACACACGGCCACTCTACGAAATCAGACATTCTGTAATGCTAGACCACACCCCCAGCCCCTGGTGGCCTCCTTCATAGTTCTCACTGGCTGAGCTTTTAAGGAAAGCAAAATCTCAGAGTGCTGGCCTGCACCGCCATTGGCATGAGGGCACCCGGGATGGGAGGGATGGGTGGTCACTAAACCTGCTGGATGCAACCGGTGCCCTGCAGAAGTCAATTCAGAGTGGAAGTCACTGTCACGTTATAGCAAAACAAACCAACCAACCAAAAACGGATGGAGTTTCTTTTTACACCCACTGGTTAGGGTCAGGGTGAGGCTGGTGGCTTCAGATGACCATCCCAGCTAAAGCCCTCTGCCAGGAGCAGTGGGACAGTGTCCGAGGTGAGCAGGAAGTGGATGGCAGCAGCTCTGGTTGGCCACGCGCTGCCGAGGGTGCCTGGAGCCCTCTTCTGTCCCCTGCGAAGCCAGAGCAGCGCTAGGGCTGGTCCTCTTGACTCCCACACCCACCCACTGTTCCCCCAGAGACACCCTGGTGGCTGCTGGAAACCAGTTTGGCGGTGGCTGCCTGGTTCCTACTGAGGAAACGCAAAGCCACTGGGCAGTCAGCCAGACACGGAGTCCGTGCCGTCTCAGACACTGAGCGGGCCCGCCGTGAACTGGGGCGTTATTTCTGCTGCTCGGAAAGAGCATGGGTGTCCTTCTAAAGCCTAGTTCCTGGGGGGACCGGCTGTCGTGCTGGAGTCTGCGGACCCCCGGGACCAGACAGTTCTCTGAGCCCCATTCTGCACTTGTCCTAACACCCAGGCTCCTGCAGGTTGCTGGCAGCCACCTCTGCCAGGCCCACTCTGATCACAGCGCCCTCTGCGTGGGGAAGCGGCGCTGGAAACCCGGGAGGCCTCCCATCTGCTTGCTAATGGGTGGGCGCCGAGCACACAGACTTCCTGCTCCCACTCCTGACTGTCCAGGGCTTTCCTGCGTTTAACAGGATATGGTTTTTTAATGAGGCTTCTAGATGTTTCAGAAACTGCTTTAATGACCCTGTTTTGACCTTTTGCTACCGCCTGTACCGGGCCCGAAGTGATTGTCTCTATGGAAAATTTGCTGCCATGATTACAATTTTAATATTTTCGCATGCACTTTTTCCCTTTTCTTGCGTCTGGAATAGCCACCTATTGAATATTCCCAATGGGGAATAACAATCTTAATCTCTTCGTGTGCAGCAGGGCAGGCATCGCCCAAGAGTCCGAGTAACCTCGGCCAAGGCCAAGCCGGCTTTGCTCCCAGACGCCTCCAAACTCGCGAAGTTACCTGGCTTCACCGTTTCTGTATGGCGTAGACATTGTAAACAGACAGCAGGAGAAACCGTGTGGTCCTTCGGTTCCTGTAAACAAGGGGAATCCCGCCAGGCTGGAGGAGCACAGGGTAGGAGGCACGGGCAGGCCCTTGGTCCCGGGCCAAGGGCCCAGCTTGCTCTCCCCTTTGGGCTGGATTTCTTCACTCATCAGGGTTCAGCCAACGACGTCACCCTGTTACATGGCCGAAGACGTTTCGCCCAGGGGTCTTGTCGAAAACTGGAAACTCTGAACACGGAGCATGGCGTCTTAGGGGTGTGAGTTCTCTGTGAGTTAACTGTCCACGCTCAGCCTCTCACTGGTTGTGGGCCTTGTATCGATGTTTTGATGTTTCTTCTTCAATCATCATCATCGTTTCCCTGGAATTACTTAACTACCAGAAAAACCTTGAAACATGGCATTTTATTTGAATATGTAGTTTTCTTTTTTCATTTACTCTGTTACTGAGCTTCATGTTTGCAGATTTATTTCAACTATCTTTGTATATAGGTTTTAATCTCATCGTTAACTTTGATTCATTGTCCTCGTGGATTCTCTTTACAGTTCTTAATTTTCAGAAATATGCTCACTTTCTAAATGAAAGTAATTGCTATGGCGTTTGAATCTTTAAAAGAAATACCAAGGACAATCGGAGAACGAGACCACTGTACAGACTAGGATCGGGGGCAGGGCAGGCGGACCGTACGTCCCGGGCAGCTGCCCCCAGACCTGACAGAGCCCGTGAGAGCGCGTGAAGGTAGAGGGCTGGCCGTGCACGCCGACGGGAGTCCCTCACCCGGTGCTGAGAAGTGTGGCCAGAGCGGCACAGGGCGTGGGAGACGGGGGTTCCCCTCTCCTCGCAGAGGGGCCTGCTGTTGTAATGTGCACGTGCGTCCCTCATGCCCCGGAAGGGAGTTCTCAGTGGATTCATCTTAGCGCCCTTTTGTCCCCTTCACACTGTGCGCCTGAATGTCTGCGGGACGTTTCCTCTGTCGCTCGCTGCCCACTTGCCGGTTCTGGCTGCTCCACACGGAGTCCCCCTGGAGGCCCTCCCCAGCAGAGCTGTGCTGTGTGATTAGCTTGACTTCCCCTGCGTTGTAATTGTGGGTTTAAACACGCGTGGACTGATAAGTCATCTGCCGTGTGACGTGCAGGATGAAACTTTAAAGTGCAGATGAGGGTTTTGGACTCGTGGTTTCTCCGTGAGCAAGAGATGATCAAAGCCACAGACGAGGTGGCATCTTGAGAGAGCGCGGGGCCCTCTGTGGGATGCAGGGACGTGGCCGGGGAGTTTGCGTGCTAATGGACACCAAATTACTCTACATTATATTGGTTTATATTCAGCTTTTTAACCATTCACATAATTATAAAGCAATATTTATGTTACTTAGTATTTAAAATTTCAGGTGATTTTAGAATGGTTACCTTTTGCCACACTTTGCAGATTTTACGCTGGAGAATTTAATACGTCTAAAAAAGTATCACAAAACCCTCCCACCTTTTCATGAAAACTTCCTGCCCGTAAACACGTAAGCAAAGGGACCGATGCCTGGTTACATTTAGACTGCTTTTCAGAAACAGAAGCAGCAGGTCAGAGGCCTTGACCCTGAGCGGACAGAAGTATTTCTGGCGCCCTCTTGGGGAACAAGAACGGCTCTTGCACCCCTGGTCAGCTCGTCAGTGCCCGAAACCTTCATTGCCTGCCCAGCCCGGGAGGCCTGCTGGGCCCGGTGCCAGACGAGAAGAGTGAGCAGAGTAGCGTGGGACCCCCTGGTGCACGTTGCCCTGGCGGAGTGCACGTGGACCCTGGTCCCTGAGGGGATGGGGCGCAGTGGTCTGCAGGCGAAGACACAGCCTTTGGGAATGACCTTGTCGTGGAGTCCAGTGGAAGTGCAGCCCTAGGCACCCCTACATCCCCCTTCACCTGGTGTCTCTTAAATTATTAATTTTATTGATCATGCTATTACAGTCCCAATTTTTCCCTCTTTGCCCCCTCCCCCAGCACCTCCCACTCCCTCTGGCGATCCCCGCTTTGTTCATGTCCGTAGGTCATGCACATAAGTTCTTTGGCTTTTCCCTTTCCTGTGCTTGCTCTTAACCTCCCCCTCTCTGTTCGGAACCTGCCAGTTTGTACTTCTTACTCCCTGCACCTTTCCCCCCATCCCTCCAGACCCTCTCCCCACTGGCCAGTAGCCCAGTGTCCTCCGAATCTCTGACCCTGTTTCTGTTCTGCTGTAGGCTTAGTTTGTGATTTAGACTCAATTGCTAATAGATATGCATTTATTGCCACTGTAATGTTCATAGTTTTGATCTTCTTTTTCTTAAATAATTGCCTTTACCATCTCATGTAATAATGGTTTGTATTTGATGCATCAGTTTTATAACATACCGGCTTCCAAGAGTCTGAAAGATGTTTTGCTGTTAAAAAGCCAGCAAGTGCACGAGGACGGACCTGGTGGCTGGCTCAAAAGCACGTCTTTTCTTTGCGGCCTTGGCGTTTATTTCTGCACAGAGTAAACTAATGGTGATTCTTCTTGCTGTCAGCTAAGGAAATTTTGGAAATGTATCTGAAATATTTGATTCAATAACCTATCTTCTGATAATTTTTTTCAGCTCTTGTGAACTAGCATCTTATAACTAAACTTGTAGATTGCTTTTCTCTTGTTTTTGCTTATCATTTTAATTTCCTGGTTTTGAATCTTTTTGTCTTTCGCTGCACACGCTTAACTTAGGTTGCATCCTGCCATCAGTGGGGAAGGTTGGTACCTTCTTGCTTTCTGACCCACGAGGTTCCCATTCAGTCCAGTGTCTCCCCAGTCCGTGACACACACTGCTGAGCCCAGTCACTGGCGCAGGCTGTCTCCCAGCCTCCGGGGCCCACCGAAGGAGTCAGCGTGGCTGAGGCGGGCTCCCAGGGCTCCTTCCGCTGTGTGTCCCTGTGACTCCCACAGCCGCAGAGACGCACAGTGGGAGGCTCTTCCTCCCCTCTCACTCTGGTGGCTTCCATTCAGTGTGGTGATAACCGGAACCCAGTGCTCCCTCCCTCCCCCACCCCCTTCTCGCTCTGTGGCCATCGCTTTGCTAATTCACACTCCGGGAGCCCAGACGTCCACAGCCACCGTATCTTCTCCTCCTAGCACAGGAATCCAGCACTCACCACAGTACCAGGGGACCACAGAGATGTGGTCCCTACCTCCTTCGTCCCCCTGGCCACAAACCTCCCCGCCCTCCCTGGGCTTGGCGTCCTGACTCTTCTGGCTTTTCCTGCCCAAGTGTGGCTGCGAGAGCATGCGAGTCCCTCACCGTGTCACCACCGCCCGGCTGGGTCCTTCTGGCCGCTGCCAGCTCCCAGTCCGCCCGTGGCCCAGCCACTGCCAAACACGAGGAGGGCTCCTTGCTGGCCGCACGCAGAGACAGTTCTCTGTCTTGTCATGCCATGTCCCTTCCTGACCCTCGTGGTTTTATTCGCTCTGAAGTCTACTTCATTTGATGATAATCTGTCGAATCTGGTTTTTAAATGAATGTTTTGTGGTATGTTTACCCTACTCCTTTCAGCCTGCGTGGTTTGAAGTGAAGCGGAGACTCCCTCCCAGGACCCTACTTTTTACGTTCTCTGTGCCAGCCTCTTTTAGTGAGTGTGCCGCACCCTGTGATCACCCATGTGTTAGGGCTTGCATCTGCCATTTGATTTTGTTTCTGTTGGTTTTCTCTGGTTTTCATTTCTCAGGTTTCCCCCTGTCTTCCCACAGTTCACTGGGACGTTTTTTAGAATTCAGTTTTGACTTCTGAGTGTTTCCCTTCGTGTAGCTTCTTCAATGATCACTGCAGGCACCACACTGCTGCCCCTGGCCTTCACGGTCTGGCGCCAGCCACTCTGGGTGCAGCGCAGGAACTCTCCCACCCCCTCCTGTCCTGGACCCCCCCTCGCTGGCATGGACGCGTGTGTGCCAACTGCACCAGGTGAGCACCACATCAGACAAGGTCGCAGTCACTGCTTTCGTCATCACAGAATCCAGCAACCCAAGAGGAGACTGTGTGACATAAACTCGCTACGCAGCGGCTGTTCAGTCACCAGCAGCAGGGCCCTCTCGTGCCGGCCAGCGATGGCCCCGGGCCCCACGCGGTTCTGTGAGAGCAGGTCTGCTGGTGGCGGTTCGGGCAGACCCCACCTGACAGAGGTTGGCAACTGAACATCCTGTGTACTTTTCTTGTTCTATAATTTTTGCTAGCTATGCTAATATTATACAACTTACAGTAATAACTAAAACAAATACGGTGTATTAGTTTGCGAGGGCTGCTGTAGTAAAGGGCCATGAACTAAGGGACTTGAACAAAGGCGTGTATTGTCTCACAGCTCTGGAGGCCAGAAGTTCACAGTCAGGTGTGTGCAAGGCCACACCCCTTCCAAAGTCACTAGGCAAGGGACCAGTCCCCGTCTCTCTGCTACTTTCTGGCCGTCCCTTAGCAATGACAGCCTGACTCCAGTCTTCACGCGGCATTCTCTCTGTGTCCCCGTTTCCTCTTCTTAGGAGGACACTGGTCATGTTGACTGCAGGGGCCTGTCTGACTCCAGTGTGACCTCGACTGAACTAGGTTCTTCTGCACTGACCCCATTCCCAAAGAAGGTCACCTTTTGAGTTGATGAGGGTCAGGGCTTCAACATACAAAGTTTTGAAGGACCCAGTCCAACCTGCAACATCATATGGCAACCAAATGAATTCATCATAGTACATATAAGTATTCAGGTGCCTATTCTAATAGCTATTGTGGAAGGGCTTTGGACACTCTAGGAAGCTGCAGACGCCAGGCGGGACGGTGCGCCCCGGGACCCCACGGGTGCTGTGGCCCCAGACAGCTGACCACACAGAAGGGCTTGTCCCGTCATTCTGTGCTCCCACCTAGTGGGGAGCACCCGGTCTCAGCCTTTCGTTCTGAGCAAACTTGGTGCTTATACAGGTCTTAACAATAAAGAGTCAGAACAGCAGAGATCTTGAACATAATGGCATTGGCATACTTTCGTTCGCTGTTCGTTTAAAGATGGTTCTAATAGCATCTCACTTCTTCCCGAGTGTCAAATCACTTTAGGAAACTTGACGTGACTATGTAAATACACTACATGTAAAACTCCTGCTTTGAGATGTTAGAATTTACAGAAGTATATTTTTGCTTCTGCAGTATTACAACATGCACAGTGAAAACTACCCACGGTAATTTGGATTTTTCAATTTTACTTTTAAACTTTTTAAGTGCCCTGCAGAGTTGGTGGGTGGAGCATGAGGGTGATGCTAACTTAGGACGGTCACAGTCGTTCGTGGACTGACAGCGGTGTCTTCCTGGGCCGCCTCTGTAAGTGTAGAGGGAGTCGCTGCGGCCTCAGGGCCTCACGGGCGCCTGCGTGCGGGGCACAGCTGGCGGAAGCTGACGCTGTCCACGGTCTCCGCTGCTGGGCTTCCTCTGCTCTGTCTTTAGGGGACAAGACCGAGAACCAGTTCCAAATGGAAACACTAGTAAAACCTGAGGTGGCACCGACTGACCAGGGTTTGTGCACAGAGTGCACCCGCCTGCCGCTCTGGGGCCCCACCGCCAGTGTCTGCTTAGGTTGGGCCGGGCTCCGTGTCAGTGCGCTCGGGCTGTGTTCATGGGAGGTGCCGTCCCAGCCCACCTGAGTGCTGTCCATCGAGCATGCGCAAAGTGGCGGGCTGGCACCGCCAAATGCAGAGTGCCGCCGTCCGGGGCTCCTGCTGAAACATGCCTTTACCTGGAGCAGAATTACAACGATGTGCCACCCACGGGAGTCTGCTCCTGTCACAGCCTCAGCAGCGCCGCAGCGCCCTGCCCTGTGAGAACGGCGTGGTCGCCACGTGTTGCGGTGAGGCGTTTACATGGCCTCCAGCAGGTGTCTGAAGCGCCAGGGTACAGGGTTATCGAAGCATTTGCTATCTTGTGGGAGGTGCATCTTGTAGTCAGGTGGCTTTGAAAAGCATTTGTCAGTCATCATGGTGTCCAGCAGTGACTGAAGGCCACTCATAAAAACATAGTGTGTCTAATTGAAGCTCTGCTTTGAGCTTTTGGAATAAAAAAGTCAGACAAGGGGAACATTCACTGATCATACGTTTTGTTTACCTTTATAATTTTACTGAATTATAATTCACACTTTCCATAATAGGTCTAGAGAAACAACAGCTCATAGATACCACGATGTCTCTACATGGGAAGTTTCTTTCCCTGGTCTGAACAGGAGCCCAAACGGCCCACATCGATGAGGTTGCCAATGAAGTCTTGGTTTTCACATTCCGACCTGCTGCAGGGGGTCTTTGGGTCCTGAGCACGAGACCACAGGAGGTCTCTGCCTGGATAAGCAGTGTGCAGAGAAGAGACAGGGCCCATGCCGGTGCAGCTCGGAGCACGTGGGGCGTGCTCTCCCCTACCCTGTGGAATCTGTTCGGTGTCCACGAGCAGGGACCGGACGGTGCCGAGGGGCAGGACACTTTCCCATCATGGCCACTTTCAGGGGAAGGTCTGCCCACTCAGCCGACCTAGGAGCTTTCTCCTGCGAGACACGTGCTTGAGTTCACAAGCCCATTTGAAGCGTTTCCCACACAAGTGGACAGTCTGGTTTTGGTCATGTCCGTTGGTGCTGCTCTTACAAGGGTAGCTGCTGTTGAATTGTGCACGTGTCGGGCTGGCTTCTCTGGAAGTGGAGTGTCCCGCACCCCCACGCTGCTGGGTGGGCCGAGCCTTTCAGGAAGAAGCCCATCGGAAACCGTGAACCCTGTGGCCCTCAGCTGTTCCCTCGTCTGCGGATGTCCCTGTGCCCCTCTACCCAGTTCATCTTTTTATGGTGTTATTTGTGGAGCTGACATTCCTTTCTCTGGAGCTTCTCTTTCTGCTCAGCCAGGGCTTCCTTCTGCGAGCGCCGCCCTACAGGCTGACTGCAGACCTGCCGCCTGTGAGTCATTGAGCGGCGGTGCCCTGTACACAGTCCTGGCTTCCTGCGCTGTCAGCTAGGGCACCCAGCGCAAGTACCAAGCACTTTGGGGACTAAATACCCCACGAGGAGAATGTTCCAGGCTGCCGGTGTCCCTCAGCAGGGACATTAGCAGCCCCTGACTGCAGGGCACCCGTGCTGGAGACACTGCCAGGTGGGGAGCCTGGTGGGCTGTCCCAACAGGTGCCACGGTCACTCACACCTCGCCTCTTGCTGAGGGTCCCAGAGCCCGCAGAGCACCGTGGCTTCTTACAGAGCCCGAGTGGCCCTGTCACGGCAGATGTCCACACAGGTGCTGTCCCCTTTGCGTGTCGGGTGGGCTCCTGATAGGGAGCATCAGATTAGTGAAAACGGGCGGAGTGACTGAACGGGCCTTTCCCCTGAGCTGTGAAGAAGATGTCTCTGCTGACACAGAGACTCACCTACGGGCGCAGCACCACCCTGCCCGTGGGGGCCGGGGAGGAGCAGGCCCTGTGGCACAGCACTGGGACCTCTTCGACAGCCAGTGTTTTCGTTTCTAAGCCTTGTGTTTGGATGTTTTTAATTTGACTTGTTTCTTTCACTGCATCTGACGGCTTTGCTGATGGTCTGGAAAATACTCGCAGTCACTGGTTATGGGATGGTTTGTGTTTCAAAGTCAACGAGAAACATCTGCGAGGCAAGGTGCAGTGACTCGAACCCGTCTGGATCGGTCAGAAATCTTTTGCTCACTCCGGAACTCAGAGGGAGGGCAGGGCGTGGGCCCAACCCACAAAGGCACACCCTGCCCATGCCCCGTCCGAGTGGCCCTGGGCAGCCTGCCCTAGACGGTGGCTTTCAAGGGACGTGCAGGCAAACGTTTTGGTGTCTAGCAAGTTTCTAACCCATTTCTGGTGTCACAGAAGGTGAGCTAGCTTTGTGGAGGTGACTAAAGAGTAATGAAGTAATAGAGAAAAGCCAAGTCATGTGGCACAGGCTAGAACGCTAAGTACTTCGAAGGCTGAGGTGACCGAGGGCTGGCAGGGTCCAGTCTTCTGAGGCCGAGAGAGTGTCGGCGGCCCTGCAGAGGGCGTGGCGAGGGCAGGTGCGCTCCGAGGAGACGGCCCGCAGCGCGGTTTCGTTTGCAGTGTGGACCGTGTCCCGGCTGCAGTTGCGCTCTGCCTCAAGCTCTGAAAACGGTAAACGCACGCTGTGACTGTGTTCCAAAATGCGTGCCCCGTAAATCACAGCTCTTATCCGAATGTTAGCGTGAGACCTCTAGGATTTAGTGGCTTTGTGGCTGAGCTCTGGAACAGCACGCCTTCCCATTTCCCACGCTTTATTGGCTTGAAATGCAAGTTCGGGATACAGCAAGATCACTGTGAGTCTCCAGGGCGGGCTTCTTCCCAGGGTCATCTCAGAGAAAGAGGGGTGTTTGACCCTCCCAGAGCCGGTCCACGCAGGTCCCGTTGTTGAAGGTGCTTTCCCGCCTGCATGTGGAGACGTCTCCTCCATTTGTAGCTTCTCCACATCTCGTACCCTAAAAGGTTTGGAAATCACCTGTCTCTGTAAAAATTACTACAGGTTTCTACAGACTGCTCTGTTGCAGGCAATCTAACCCTAGAACCCAGTGTCTTATAAAAAGGGAACACCCCAAGGTCCTCCTCTCCAACACCACTGCTGCATCTTCGCTCTATGTGAAATTAACTCACCTCGTCCTCGGTAACTAAGAAAATCCCATCATCATTATTGGTGATTATGTAATAATTATCCAGCTACTTGGTAATTAGCATTTTCAGATGACAGGTCGGTTCGGACAGACTTGCGCTCGGTTCACCACACTCATTAGGCCCCAAAAGCTCCGACTGCGTCACGCGAGGCCCTCACTGGTGCCCCGCACGCTAACGCTCCAGCGGGCGCGCCACCGCCTGCTGAGGGAGCAGGTTTTCGTCGCTGTCTCTCTGAGACCACCTCTGCTTCCCCTCCTCATCACACCGCGGGTGCAGAGATAGAAATATTGTAGCATCTAACAAGCAGACGTTGAAACTTTGTTCTAAAATGGCAAATTAAATCTGTCTCTGGTGGTTCCAAATTATGTAAAATGAAAAAGAAACTTTTAGCACTGATAGGTCTTGTCATTTCTATTCAGTTGCATTTTTAAAAAATTGATGAATTAGAACGGTTCTTCTTCCAAAGAAACTCATCAGCCCTGCTCATTGTTATTCCTGAAAGGCTTACTTCCCAGGTGTAAAGTTCTCTGAAAAAAAAATTTTTTTTACCTTTTATCATCATTTAGTTTTCCTAATGCTGCTACTATAATAATTGCTTTTTATATACCAAGAACATGATGTTTTTCAAAAACCAAGCAACCGCAGTGTCGCATGGAGCAAAGGGAGAGGAGTGTGGCCCCACGCTTTCCTGTTGTGTTGGTGCCTGAGTGAGACCTCAGGGCCTACAGTGATCTGCCCCCAAGGGCGCACTGTGCCATCTGCCAGCGCGTGCGGCAGTCTGAAGGGCCCCAGCTCGGACCGTCTTGCGCTCTGTGGTCCGGTCATTGAGTGCTCACTGCCAGACCTCTCGTCCCCTGGCCCTGTCCTCTCCCTTGGGGTGTGTCCACGGCCGGGCTGGGCAGGTGTGGGCAGACACTGTCCAGCGCTGTGTGTCAGCCAGCCTGTAGCACACCAGCTCTGTTGCTGATGAACTGGCAGTTAGTTCACTTTGTGATTTCCCAAATGAAGTGCTGGCATCATGTGATAACATCGAAGATAGCAAAACTAGTATCCTGGGGGCCTCTGTTTGTTTGCCCCGCCCCTAAGTGAGGGCTGCCCCGTAATCACTCTCCTGTGTCGCTGCTTTTGTAGATGCTTCGATCCTGAGAGAGTTAATCCTCGGAGGCGGTCTTTAGGTGGTGATGAAGAGGGCGGCTTCAGTGCAGAAGAAATGTTTGTTATCCCCCACACTGAATACAGTTAAAATTTAGTTGTGCAGACGTAGCAGTTAGCAGAGATGGGGTGGAGATTCTGGGTTTGAGTTTGGAAGAGCCCTGTGTGATCAGATGTCCCACGGAAGTCTGTGATGATCATGTCATCTCTTTCTTGGCAGGCTGAGAGGGCGCGTGGCCACACCCAATCTCAAGTTCACTGGTGCTCATTGGGCATGATTCTGAATTGGAGTCAAGTTGAATTGTTTACCTTTTGAAGGTGTATTCATTTATTTCAACTCCTCAAAACAACTTAGAAAAATCTATCATGATATTTTTAGAATATATATTAACTCTCAGCCATACAAATGACCTTTTCTGACAAATGCAGTAATACAGTAGTGACCCAAAAAACGTAATGTCTCTTCAGTGTTGAGCACAGTTCTGATCTGACCCCATGTTAACAAAAGAACACCCTCCTTTGTGCCCTTTACCAGCACCACACTGACTTCCCCGCCGGAACTGCCCGCTGGGTCCAGAGTTCCACATGTCCCTGTGTCTGCTGGTCCGATAATTCTCACTTCCTTGAAGTGCCCTTTCAACATTGAATCTTCCTGTTCAGGGGGAAAAAAAACCTCCCGGGAAGATATTTGTATCTTTAATAACAGAGAATTAGTTTTCTTAGAAAATGGAGGAAGAAGCAAACTACACAAATACAAATCGAGTCCTCAGAGACTAGTTTAATATTTGAAGCCTGTACATGCAAGTTCCTTTAAGACTGCAACTATTTTCTACATCCTGTTAATTCAGCATCTTTTTTTTCTGTATGACATCATCGAACAGAGGGAAGTTTGGCGTCTCCCACTTGGTCACTGTCAGCAGCAATGAGGGCGACACTCGGACATGGGTGCTCCTGGGTGATCGCCGCAGTCAATTAGGTTAGCGCCCTCCTTCGTGAAAAGCTCACAGAATAACAAGGAGAGTCCCCGGTCCTCCCAGTCATGAGCTGTCTTAGAGTTCTGTGCTGGTCTCGATGGGCAACCTGAACACCAAACATTTTGACCAAAAATTTTATACATATCCCCATTTCATGTGGTTGGTAAAGTACCACAAATATATTAGAAATGCATATTCCTAAAACACACTTAACATCGAGAAGCTAATACTGCCTAGAAAGCATGTGGTTATATCTGTGCAAGAGGCTTTTTTCAGGCTCTTAATCCACAGACAGATAAGTGTAACGATGTTAAGACCACACTTGTTTTACACACCTTTGATAGATGGTCACGTCGTCCATCTCTGTGGGGTTGATTGCAGCAATGTGAAGAAAGCAGCGGGGTCACTCCTGTAGGTCGTGCTGCCTTAGCAGACCCAGAGAGCCCACCAGAGCATGGAGCCCGGTGGGGGGGCGGGCGGTGCCTCTTCTCACAGGGCAGGTGCAGCAGTCGCCTCTCCGAGCCCGTCTCCACAAAGGCGTGTCCAGGAGTGCCCATGGCACCTTCATTCCGAACAGTTAAAACCCACTCACCCACCCATGGAAAGAAGGGCGGCAAGCACGTCACGGTGCTGGAACACGATCTGGTCAGAGCAGGTGTGAGCAAACGGTGGGGACGGATATCAGCAGTGTGACCCTGAGTGAAAGAGGCCAGGCACGAAGGGATGGACACCACGTGGCCGATGTGTGTGAAGGTCCAGGAAGGCGGCTTCTGGGGAAGGAAAGCAAGGCTTTGATCGCCAGGGGTGGGAGGCTGTTGACCCCAACAGGGCAGAGTGGAAGGCCGCGTCCCGTGGGCTTTGGGGGTGACAAAGTGTCCTCGATTGTGGTGGTGGCTACAGGGCCGCGTCGGCTTCCCTCCCCACGGGCTCTCCTCACTGTGCATGACGCCTGCCGACCGCTGCAGACCCTACGGTGAGACACGCGGATTACTCAAGGGGCACGAAAGGAGAGGCCCCTGGCGAGAATCAGCCTGTTCATTATTTCTTTTCAAAATTCTGGGCACTGGGCATTCGAGGTACTAGAACGGCGTCTGTTAGTTGTTACCCAGACAGAGAAGCTCGATGCCTTTCCTGACAGCTCCTTCGTTTCTCTGTTTTTCTTTATGTTTCCCTTCTTGTGTGCCAGATGCATACGTGTAACTATGGAGGTGGTATTCTCCTGTGGATTCACCTAAAGTACCTGGTGAGGTCCTGAGCTAAACTTTGTAGAGTCATGCTTTACCGAGTGCAAACGTACTCCTTTTAGACGGAGTCTTGGCGGTTCTGCGGCTCATGATTGACGTGGCCGAGGGAAGGTGGTCAGCACATGAGGCTGGGTCCCTGGGGTCGCCGAGCGCCAGGCAGACAAAGCGAGACTGCTAGTGCAGACGTCAATGAATTCCTTCTGTGAACCTCAAGTCCTTCGCCAAGTCTGGCACGAGGTCACTTACTGTATCGCAACCAAGTTCAGTGGGACTGGTTTTGGTTAAATGGGACAATTGCCAAGGGACTCTGAAAAATTGCAGCAAAATGGTGGTCGTTAAAGTAAATTTTGTTTTAGTTTTATCTTTTTTCCCCTTCAATCCCTGGTGTTTTGAGTGCCTGTGGCACTCCCTGAAGATTTCCAGGCTCTGCATGCTCTCCAGCGTCAAACTGAGCATGACTACAGACCCCGTTCTCAAAGTCCAGGAGTTGGCCGGGCGTCCTGGCATCAGCCACGGGTTCCCAGCGCCACCGGTGATTCCTGCGCAGTGTAAACGTTCAGGGCTGAGCTCCTTTTGAACTTGCTTTCGCAGGGGAGGCTTGGGGGGCTTCTGGGGCCTTCAGTCTGAGGGGCCCTCGGGTGTGTGGATGGGACATGTGCGCCACACAGCTTCGCCGTGTGAACTCGCCCTGTCGACGGACCGCAGTCTGTTCCTCCGTGTATTTTACTGAAGAATGTTGACTAACCTGGGGGAGGGGATGCTGACCTGTCCTCCTGGTTTCCGGACACAGATGGCCCAGGCAGGTTTGCAGCTCAGCACAGGGGAGGGAGCTGCTGAGCTGCCAGTCAACCAAGATGGATGAGATCCGGGAAGTTCAGGGACGGCTGGCCTGGCACCAAGGGCGTCCGCGTGGTACACACTTGTCTGATGTGTGTCGCTCCCTGGCATGCTGAGTTTTCAGATCGACTCTCCTAGCTATTTAATTACCTGCTTACAACACTTCAGATAAATCACAAGAAAGTTATATTTTAGGAAGCCGATACCATCAGATGAACACCTGGAGACCCCAATATGAGGAAAGACAAAGAGACCCAGGTATAGGCTGGATGTCACCGTGGTTGCGCACACACCTCTGCCTAGGTCCTGGTGATGGGGACAGTGCCTCAGGACACGGCCCGCCTGCCCGCCTGCCGGTTGCAAGACGCTCAGCTTGGACAGCGGTGTGTTCAGATGCTTTGGCCCTATTAACATGCTGAGAAGTGCACATACTACAGGAACTAAGACAACTTTATTTTTAGGGTTAGTAATCTCTCTCAGTGAAGAAGAGTCACATGTGACGATTACTCTGTTGGAAATGGGGTGCCAGCCTTACACTTTCTGTGTATATGTTTCTCTTTTCAGTCAGTAGGTTCAGTACTGGTCCTAACTGAGCATGGCTGTTCTTGAACATCCCCTGAAATTCATCCGTACCCTGATGGGCTTTCTGTGGATATTGTGAAAGGGCTGAGCTTTGTGGCCAGTGACTTCTCTGACATTGCTGCCTCCAGTAAGTCTCCACCGTGGCCATTGCTGCCCCACTGACCCATTCCATTGGCGCAGATTCTCAGCGTCGCCCCGGACTCCACACTCACACCTGAAGCGCAGCCAAGGCCCTGTCAGCACTCCCTGGCTCTGATCAGTCTCGCCGCCCAGGTCTGGAAGAAGAGGACAGGTCCCAGCTCCCTTTCCTGCATGGACCTCACTCAAGAATGAGCACTTCCCTGCCTCGGTCGGAGCCAGGGGCGCTGGTCGCACATCTGGGTCTTAGGACTCTCACCGCCTTTCCCCATAGTGCTGATGCAGGAGACTCACTCACTCACTCACTCACTCACTCATTCACTCACTCATTCACTTATTCCTTCATTTACTCATTCATTCATTCACTCATTCATTCACTCACTCATTCAGCACGGTGTCCTGAGCACGCAGCTGGGCACCATTCAGGCCCCCCGGGACACTTTCCACAGCAAAACACCAGTTCTTGCACATGGAGTCCCTGGTCCTGGAGGGAGGCAGACACTGACCAGAGGCGGGGTGAGAAAGCAGACTGCCTTGTTTGTTAACAGCGAGGTGCTCTGGGAAGGACCAAGAAAGGGGAAGACAGGCAGGGCTTGGGGGTGTGGGCAGTGGGCCTGCGTGGGTGCAGGTGGGCAGTCACAGTATGAAGTTGGGGGGTCCGCAGCCTCATTGGCATGGTGACGTAGGGGCAGAGGTGTGAAGACATGAGGGACTTCTTCACAGCCCAGCGTGTTCTGCGCAGGAAGAGGCACCAGCATGACTGGAGCAGACTGAAAGAGGGGAGAGGCGACGCGTGTGCACGTCGAGCGGCTGGTCTGTGTTCAGAAGCTGTGTGGAGTCAGGGCGGGCGTTTGAGGAGGGGTGCAAGGTGCTCTGTGCCTAGAGCCCTGGGCATGCACAAGCGCTGGCCCTGCCGGGAGACGCTGTCTCAGGTCCTTTAATGAGGACCATGCGAGGGATGAGGGAGGCTGTATGGACTACATGGGACCACTCAGCACTCGTTTCTTGAGCATCCAGTCTACACGGCGCCCGATGCAAGGTCCTCTGCTGAGTGCAAAAATGAGTAAAGCATGGTCCGCACGCATGGGTGAGTGTTTAGATGAAGACTTCCATCTCTGCCCACGAGGAGGGACTGCTGTGGGATGTGCCCTCACGCCCTTGAAAGAAGGAGAAAGCTAGATGAACAGCACAAGGCAAGCATCTTCCGACAGCAGAGGAGGAGGACTGGACTCACTCGGAGCAGAGCGAGTCCGCGGCCCCGCCTGGCCGGCTCCCTGGCTGAGCAGGTCAGAAGACTTGAAGTGCCTGGAGCTGGCCCAGCAGGGTCCCCAGGAATAGGACCGAGAGAGCTCCAGAGGCCTGCCTGGGCTCTTCTGGAGTCTTCAGCTGAGTACAGATCCCCACGTGTGTCCATGGAAAACCCCCGTGGAGCGCTGCTGGAAGCCAGAAACTCCAGACCTCACACCAGATGGGGGGGCGCCGCTTGAGGCCCTGCAGCCAGACTGGAGGGGTCATGGTTCCTGTGTGGCCTCAAGGGTCACATTGTGTGGCAGGGCTAAACCCCGGAGGGAGGCTACTTCACTTCTGCCCTGAGAAAGCTCCAAAGCAAGCCTCAGAAGACTCAGGCTGACCCGCGTGGGAGTGTCCCTGTCCACCCAGACAAACCTCAGCCCTCGTAGGGGAGGACAGAAATAGGGGTATCCAACGTCATAACATCTCTGACAGCTGTTGTCCGAGTCACCTTACGTGCTGAGACGTGTCAGAACACGGCCTGGAGTCAATAGGAACGGACCGAAGAAGATGGCAATGATGCCATTAGAAAATGAGAACTGGAAAGGAGCAGTCATTAATACGGTCAAGAGTTTAAATTAACAAATACCCGCTGGGCAGGGGCATCAGGGAGTGTCAGGCATTGCCGGGGGTGGCAGACGTGGTTCAGCCAATTGGGAAAACAGTGTAACAATGTCTTATAAAATTAAAAAATTAAACACACACTGACTCACCATGTGACCCACCAGTCCCACTGCCAGGAATGTGCCCGAGAGGAATAAAAGCGTGAGTCCATGCAAAGATTTTTGTACAAATGTTTATCGTAGCCCACTGACAGAGGGGTGGGTGGGCAGATTCTCCCTCAGATGGGCTACTCCTCAGCAAGCACAGAAGAGTTAAGTCCCACGGGCCCAGTTCCGTTCACGTAGAATCAGTAACAGGCGATCCTGATCCACAGCCACGTCCACCAGATCTGTGGTTTCCTGGGGCTGGGGGCTGGGGGAGGAACATTCTTGGGTCAGTGGAAGGGTTCTGCATCTTTTTTTTGGTGGTGGTTGCCTGGGCACATACGTTTGCCAAACTCATTGAACCAACCACCCATAGAAAGTGTGTCAGATTCATTGACTGAGTTACTCCTCAATAAAGCTGATTTTTAAAAAGCAGTTGGAAGCTAGCGTGTTAAACAGAGAAACACAGATTCTCAGGAAGGAGCAGCGAGCGGTGCTCCCTAACCAAAGCAGGGCTCTTTGGGAAGGTGCATTTTTGAGCTGGGTTGTAGATCCTTGAAATGAGTGAAAGGTGCCTACTGGGTTGTGGAAAAGGATTTGAATCAGGTAAACTCACCTGAAGGAGCACTGCGCTCAGTGACTTGTGGTCCTTTTAGTAAATGATAACAAGCCAAGTAGATCAAGAAAACCTGGGGACTGTCCCAGCGCACAGGGACCGACCAGCAGGCCAGGTAGCGACGTCACGGACAGGTGTGGGTCCTGGCCTGTGGTTCTTTGTCTTTTTATCTTGTGCATTTTTCTCTTTGTTTGGAGCTTGGGGGTCTTGCGGGTTTGTTTGTTTTCCTGTAAAGGAAAACGCTGGAGCATTTGATGTAATGTAAAGAGTAAGTCCCCGTGCTTAGGACGCTCACAGTGAAATATTTAGGAGTAAAAGAACATCAGTTCTGCAGCCGACCCTCTAATGGTTTAAAAAAGAAAAAATAATGTGTGTACGGAGCAGACAAAGCAAATGTTGCAAGAAGTTTCTCGCGAGGACTGAGACAATAGCAGAGGGGAGTTCTTTGTGCGGCTGCTTGCAGATTGCACGCTTGAAATTATTTCTGATTAAGGAGTTAAGAAAAATAAACAAAAACCAAGTTGGGTCAAGGTACTATTTGCTGAAAATTATGCAGATTCCCCCTGAAGAAATAACTGAGAAGAACCACACAAGTGAGTAAAGTTGAAATTTCAGAAACGCTGTCTCAGGCCCTGTGCATCTCTGCCCACAGTCAGGACAGGACAGGGCGGGGGGGCGGGGGCGGGCATCCTTGTGAGATGGCCAGGTGACAGTGGTGGCAGGGCCCTCCCAGGACTCAGTGCCTGGGCGCTGAGGGAGGGCCCCCAGGAGCTCCCATGGTGGGGTAGGTGGGGGCAGGAGCCACCCAACTCCAGAAGGCGTTGAAGATGGAGTCGAGGAGTCGAGCTGCTTATGCGCGGTGAGGAAGAGAGGCTGACTGCTGATTGTCAGCTGCCCAGGCGTGAGGGAGGCGGACTGCAGGCGGCCTGAAGGGTGCTCAGGCGCGGGGCCGTGGCTCTGAGCCTGCCTTCTTCTCAAGAGTGTGTTGGAGAGCGCATTTACTCGGAGCCCATGAGGGTTTTCTCTGCCTGGCATCTGGTGAAAACGGTGTGAGACACGCAGTTACTCCTTTCTCCAAGTACTTCCTGAAGGCCAGCTCGGAAGAAGGACCCTGCGGCAGAGCTCGGGTGAAAGGGAGCAGATGTGTGAAGGGAGGCAGGACTTGGTGGGCTCAGGCGCTGGGAGCCGAGGGGCACGTAGGATCCAGGTGTTGAAGGCCCAGGGGGCTTGGCGAGGACACTGCCTTGTGGACGCTGGTTGGGAGCAACCTCAGTGACTGGGTGACAGGGATCGTGTCTGGCGCCAGTTGCGGCCTGGGCAGGCGGGTTGTGAGGAGGGAGAGTCAGGGCCGTGGGCACAGGCACAGGAGTTACGCCTGCAAGCCGCTGGCCTGGCCCCGGCAAACACAGCCCTTCCCTCTGGCTCTTGAGTCGCTTTGCTCACGGTGCACCCGCAGCTCTGGGTCCCTCTGCCGCACAGCCCGCTGGGCCGTCCTGGAGTTCAGTTCTGTCTGGGTTGACTGTCCAAAGAAACAGTCGGTTCTACATTTGTTCTCAGGAGGACAGTGAGGGGGGTCAGGTGGGAGTTGTGGAAGCAGCTGGTTCAGTGGGACAGACGGACTCGGGGCCACATGCCACCCCCAGCTAGAGATGCTGCAGGCTCGCTGCTGCTGCTTTGTTTCCTCCGAAAACTCTGCACTGGATCAAAGAAATCCACCTGCACTTTGAGTGACTGTGTTATTTATTTTTAGCTTGAGATGCACACTCCAACATAAAAAATGATTTTTTAAAAACTGTGAAAGATTTGGATTGTGAAGTTATTTATTCCTAATATGGTAAAGTCTGTTTTCAACTGCTGTGATATAAATAGGTTGTTTAGAAATTTCTAACTTATCACAGGGTAAGTTCTGTGCTAGGAATAGTTAGAAAAGTACTTGAGTTCATTTTCAATACTAAACAAGTAATGTTCACTGTTAAAAGGTGTACTAACTTAGTGGTTATTTTATGTGGATCAGCCTGTTTAAAATCTCTGCTGTAAGTCGGTCCCCAGGAGAGGGGCAGGTCAGGAAGTGCTTTCCCAGTTTCCATCAGTGTCGGCTTTGAGACCAGGAGCTGTTGAGCATGGTTCCCGCACTCATCAGAGCGTTTGAAGCAAGGGAGAGCTGGGGGCTTTGATGGGTCACCTTCCTTGTTTTGAGAACACCTGTCCCTTAGCATGGCAATAAAAATGATTGGTCACTTCCAATCCTCTGACGTATTCTCTGACAAATGTCCCTGTGTTGCGCTGACATCCTACGTGTTTTTATTTACAATGTACGTAGGACACGGGTTATAAAATCAGGAGCTTGCTAGAAGTGAGCACCAGAAGGCAGGTGCTCGGATTCAGCTCCTCAACCTCGGCCCACTCGGGGAATTGCCTGGTGGAGCGGGTCTTCCCAGGTGGGGCTTAGAGCCGGGTGACAGCCCCTGGTGATGAAGAAAATGTGAGGCTCCAAATGGACGCTAGACGTTGTAGATTAGAGAGAGCAAAGGAGAGTAATGAGTCCTATTTCTAAACGAATTTAAAAAGCAATCTGATTTTAGTTCTAGCAATGCAGAGGAAATAAAATAAAAGCCATCGTACTTTATTTACTAACCAATGAATTGAATTGTCCGCCTTTTATTGCAGATATAAAGTAAAGACCATGAAGAGCCGATCATTTTTGTACCTATCAGACTTTCAGTAACATCTCTTGTGGTTTAAATAACAGATAGTTTAACTGTTTTTCCATTACCTTTGTGTAAATGAAAAATGCATAAAATATTTTAACAAGGCAAAGTAATCCAGGGAGATTGTTATTTTGTGTTACAAATTAGGTTATTTCTGTCATAAAATTAAAGGAAAAAAATCAACCTTAGGACGTTTCAGCTTAATATCGTTTACCAGAAGGCACATGTAACAGATTTAATGAGCTCGCAGGTCACCTGAATCCAGCTGTTTCCGACCAGCATCACGAAACGGAGGCAGCAGCGAGCAGTGGGAGGTAAGCATTAGTACAAGCTCTCAAGGAGCTGCAAAATCGATTTCTGCTTGAATGAATTAATTTAGATTATCAATTTATAACCAGCTACACGAATCCCATCAGCTCAACAATTCAGTGAATGATCGGGTTCAACCCTCCTAAGATCCTCACCACGAGGGGCCTCTGTCGCTCTGCGGTGGCCGCCGTCCTGCAGCGTCGCGTAGCCATTGGGTTTCAGTTCATGAAGATCCGTCCGTTTTGCTTTTTCCTCATTTCTCCCTTTTTCTGCACCACGTTTTCCTCTCCTTTATTCATGTGAGCGCCGTGCTCCCTGTTAAGTGAGCACGTTGGGGGACGTGAGTGTGAACTCGCCGCACCTCAGCTGCAAGGGCAGTGCGTGTGCCCATGAAATGCAGGGGACTAACTGCGGAAACGCAGCGAAGGCGCCACCCCATGCAGAGTATTGGCCAAGCGGGACTGACCTCACCCAGGCATGGGACAGTCACATCCTGACTTCCTTCCGGTGGCACGGGCGTGTGTGTCCCAGTGTGGGTGGTGTTCTCTAACGGCTGTCCTCTGCGTCGTGGGCTGAGAGAGCGCCTCACGCGGGAAAGATGCAATGAAGAAACATTCCGACCGTAGGTCCTATGCAGACGTGAGAACTCCTTCTTAGGGAACCCGCTCAGTGATGGGTTCTCCTCTGCCTCGGTCTTCTCTGTCCCCCTCATCCCTCTTCTGTCCATCCCCCCAGCCCTGCTACAGGGGTCAGGGCAGCTGTGGGTGCAGGTAGGAGGAAAAGAGAAGAAGGGAGAGGCACAGACCTGCCGAGGGCCCACTAAGTCACCTACAGCCTGTGTGACCTTGGGCTCCTCACCCAGCCCTCTGGCCCCATGGGCTCCTTTAGGTAGAAAGGCCTGTCACCCTTCCCTGGGTCGGGGTGCCATGCTCTGGAAATGGAAGGACAAAGAAAAGCACTTCACACGAAAGAGATGGGCTTCCCCCGTCTTTGGGCAGCTTCCTGGGAACTCAGCTGACCCTGCTGACGTCAGCGTGGTGGTCGGCGCCTCATTTGGAAGACAGACCTCCACTCCCTTCGGTCTCCATCTGAAGGTGCCGTGCACGCGTGAGCACACGTGGCGCACTCATTCAGCAACGCCAAGTATGCACACACGTGGCGCACTCATTCAGCAACGCCAAGTATGCACACACGTGGCGCACTCATTCAGCAACGCCAAGTATGCACACACGTGGCACACTCATTCAGCAATGCCACGTCAGCAGTTGTGAAAAAAGTACGGCTTCCCTGACCGAGACACATCTCAGCTATCTCCAGTAGACCGGCGCGGTGACAGCTTGGCACCATCTCATTGGCACTCAAGGGGCCACCCCTGACTGGTGGGGGCAGAGCTGCGTTTCAGTCTCGCTCCCCGGGCTGGCAGCACACCCTATCTACCCAGAAGGCGCCCTAGGACCCAGCTGGCTGGGCAGCCGGGGACCGCGCACGGAAGTTACCACACGGCCCCATTGCCTCCTTCCTTGGAGGAGCCTCCTCGCGTGCTATCTGTGGGCGGGGGTCCACGTCGCCCCCAGACTCTCGGAGCCCTGCAGACGTTCTGCACACTGCACAGAAGGTGCTTCAGAAAACAGTGGGGAGGCCAGAGAAGTGAGCTTGTGTAAGGGGACCCCTCTCCTCTCCTTCCCCTTCCTGTTGTTTGCCACATTTCTGCAGAAAAAGGTGGACATCTATCATTTGACTCTGATTTTTGTTAATATTGGATGTAGGCATTCCGGGAGAACAGATGAACAGTTGATTGTACATCAAAACCAAGGAGTTTGAATCGCGTTCAGGGACAACGTCACACGTTTCCAGAGTCACAAGGTGGTGACCCCACGTGGCCCTCACACTGTGGGGTCCCCCAGGCACAACTCTGCACTCTGCACTGTGCAGTCCTTGGCAGAGTCAAAGGCAGACTCAGGAATTAAAGTGACCGGGTCACCTCTCCTGAGGTCAGAAGCTGGGGTCCGGCCGTGCCCTGGAGGGGAGGTGCCGGACAGCACCAAGCCAGCCCCAGCAGGACAGTCGCTGGTGCCCTGGGGACCTGTCCATCTCCCTCTCGCTTATCACATTGTAAAGTGATGCCACAGGCAGAACGGGGGAGAGCAGCGTGGTCGAGGAGCGGACTCCACAAGGGCACGTGTCCGCCTGTGTGGACAAGCAGCCCCTTCCACACTGGCCGGCCAGCCAGCACCACCTGGACGTAGCTGTGGCGTCACTGGCCTGGGGGGAGGCCTCCTGGTCTGGCCACGGCTTCTCAGAGTGAGTGGCCCTGATGAACGGCCCTGTTTTACGGCCTGAGGGCAGCACACAGAGATGCCGACCCCTTCGCTGTGTCTGACCAGCTCCTGGGCTACTTGAGGGAAGGGGGCCTCCTCGGCTGCAGAGCTGAAAAAGAAGATGGCATTTTCCTGTCCCTGTAAATTGCCTCCAGGGTGACTCGCCCTTTTCCAGTGTTCTCACTGGGCACCCTGTGTTGGGCACAGTGACAGGTGGAAGGCTGGCTCACAGAAAAGAAATGCTGCCTCGTGAAAGCAACTGATGACGCAGGAGGGGCCAGAGCCAAGTCCGCGTGGCCTCTGAGCACCGCCTCGTCCCATCTCCTTCCGCGGAAGGTGTAGAAGGAGCCTCCAGAACGGAGCTCTCAGCCGGGATGGGCTGTTGTCGCGATTGTCAGGCATTTGTTTTGTCAGCTTTTACTGATATTTTGTGTGCAAAATGCAAGATGGACTATCTTCTGCTATTTTTGTTTGACACCAGCCATGGTCAACCATCATTTTTCAGGCCTGTTTCCATTTGCTTTATGTTGCAAAGTCTCTGGGTGCTGTGCCGAGTGCTGGCCTTAGGGACACCTCAGGGAGGTGGGAACTGGCCTCCCCCAGCGGCATGCAGCCAGAGACACTTCCAGCCTGGCGGGGGGACGGTGGCCTCGCCCGGGCCCTGCCAGCGGCCCGCGTTATTGATAGCAGCGGCAGTATTGACAGTCTGCACTTGGGAGGAGAGCGGGAGTTTGATATGACATATTGTGTGTCTCAGCAAGACTCATAAATAATTTTGACAAGTTTTTGTATGCATGGGGAAGCCCTTGATTCAGCCTCCCGTAAAAATAAACTTCTATTATGGGATGTATTTGTCAAGTGGCTGCTTGATGGATGGGGCCGCGTTTACCCCTTGGCAGCTGGGTGAGCTTTCGATGCGCCGCTTACCAGGGAGGGTTTACGGGCAGCACGGAAATAATTATTCGGTATGAGATGCATAATTCCTGTACCTGGAGTTTCATTTTTTATTATATTTTGTTTCTGTTGCATCTCTGGCCTCTAAAACAAAAGAACTTGCCCTTTTTTTTCTAAGAGCTATTGTTTGTATGAGGTGGCATGTTGAACAAGCTGATTCGGCCCAGACTCTGTGCCAGGCTTAGCTGGCACGTGTTCATTGATGGATAATTTCAGTTTTTTTCCTTAAGAGAGATTTATTTTACAAAGTGATAAGCTATTTGGAATATTAATTGTTATTAATGAGATTGAAAACCTTGGACGTAGATTGCTTTATTTTTTCTGAGGGTGTCAACAGCCGTTTACTTACTTGAACAAAGTCGTACATCCGCACTTCTCCAGAAAACAGGATTCTAAACTGAAATTCTTGCCTCCTTAATAAAGTAAAAGTTTTAGTGCTTTTAACATTGTTCTGAATTATACTTAGAATTGGCGTCTCATCAGCCGTGCACACGCTGGCGCAGTCGGTGTCCCTGGCTCAGCCGGGACCCTTGGGCAGCAGGGCACCCTGCGCTGCTGTGAGGCTGCCTCGTGGGGCGACGGCTGGGCGGGCCCCGCGAGCAGTGCTCGCCTCTGACTTGGGGTAGAGCATTCGAGAAAGCGAACAGAGGGTCCGTGGGAGTTTGGGCTGTGCACTAGAGCCCAGTGTGACTTCTTAAAAGAATTTCTGTGAGTTGAATCTCCGTTAAAACAAAGTCTGGGATCCCAGTGGGGGCAGCGGTGGAGGCCTCGGCTGAGCTCACCGGGCGGTGTGGTGGGGTCCACGGGCCGGGCGCACCTCCGGGGAGCCGTGTGCCTCCAAGCCCTGGGCTGGGTCTCTCCCTTCTGCACTCACACCGTTGTTCCTCTGTGCCTTCCCTCTGCTTTCTGGAGAGTGGTTTATTCATTCTGTCAGTCTTCTGAAAACTGGCTCTCAGCTCTGTCAACCCTCCCTGCCGTTCTCTTGTTTGCTTTTGTTCTCTGTCCAGTTTCTGCAGTGGGTGCTCAGTCGCTCCTTGAGTTTCTTCACGGGCACCGGCACCGAGGGCTGTTTCCCTCTAAGTGATGCCTGGGCCTCACCCTGCAAGTTTCGACATCCTAGAACTTTTAAATCTTTCAGTTCCACATGTTTTCTGATTTCCCTCTAAATTTATCCTTTAATCTCAAACTGTTTTGAAATGATCTTCCTCTTCCTGACGTTTGTGGTTATTTCGTTTTTCTGCTTGTTCATTTGGCTGCACGGCGGTCGGAGACTGCAGTCTGTGGGAGCCAGCTCCGCGACGTTCGTCACAGCCTTCGCTGGAGCGCAGTAGGTGGGCGTCTTCGTGCCAGGCCCATGTGAGTGTGCAAGGAACCGTGCTTACCTGTGTGGGGCGCTGTGTTCTCTGGGCGCCCTGTGAGACTGGCTCATCTTGTGGTCCCCCGTCTCTGTCCTTACTGACTTGTCTGTGTGCCGAGCACCGAGGGAGGGGGCTGAAGGTCTCCACTAAAATTGTGCACTTGTCGATGTCTCCTTCTTCCTGCCTTTTCACATCTTCGTGCTTGCTGTGAGCTGCAGTTGTGTTTAGAGTCACCTGTATTCCCGGTAAATTGAACCTTTATCCAGATACAGTGAGCGGTCTCTGGCGTGTTTTTGCCCAGAGGTCTTCCCCACCTCCCACCAGGGCCCCCTTCTCACTGGCTCAGCGTTCACCGGACGCCTGTGTTGGTTCCAGCGATTCCTCTGGGCAGCTGCACGCGGCCGGGCTCGCCGTTTCGCACATCAGCCGGCCTGCAGCCGGTGCTTTCCTGGCGCCCTTAAGCTGGCGCAGTTCCCGTCAGTGCCACACAGGTTCATCAACCTCTGCCATTCTGCTCTGGAGTTCCAGTTCCTCTGTCCTTTCTGGGTGTTCTCCTGCTTTTTTCTGTCCTTTCAGAGTTAAAGTTTTTCCCCCTCACTCCATATTTTCCTTGTGTGCGTTCAGTTTTTTGTTCCTTTGGTGGCTACACAGGAAACGTTAACGTGCGCATAACAAAGTGCGGACCCCGGTGTCCGTCTCTGGCGCCGCCCACCTGACACCAGCCTTTGCTGGGTTCTGCCCCTCCAGCCTGCACTGCCTCGCCCGCCCGGGGCCTTCGCTGCTGGTCACTGCGGGGCACTGGCTTTGTCAGCGCATTCGGCCGAAGCCTCCCCAGCCGCCCTAACGTGAGGCTGCGCGGTCTTCCCGTGCGGGCGGGCTGGGCAGCGTTAGCGCCTGAGCGCGTGGAACACAGTGTGTCCACATGTTCTTCATGAGCTAGTGTGCGCTCTTCTGTACGCTCAATTGCACACCTGTATTTACTGCTCGTCTGTATTTCTTGTGCGTTTCTTGTTCAACTTTTAACTTCAGCAGTTGGTTTGTTTCCTTTTTGTGGTAAATAGATCTGTGTGAATCCTGGCTTTAATGCCAGGCCTCTCTACTCCAGGGTTACGGGGACATTTCCACTATATTTTGATATTTTTTTTGTGGCTTTGCTTTTTGTAAAATGTAAATCTTTAATCCATTTGGAGCATACTTTGGTATAAATACTGACAGAAGAGGTAACTGCATTTCTTGCCAAATGGTTATTTTCTCAGAATTTATTGAGTAACCCGCACTGTCCCCTTTTGATGTGAAGTGCTGCCTTTACCTTCCGTTCACGCCCACACACGTCTGCTTTCTCCCCGCGGTCTCCGTTCCCTTCCCTGGGTCAGGGCCCCCTCTCACTGCCTTCTGGTCTGCGTCGACACCAAGACAGACCCCGAATTTCTCTTCGCTCCCAGACTGCCTCCCAGACTTGAAGTGAATTGTCATCCTTGTAATTTTAAAACTTCCTTTGTAGAAACATTCTTTTTCACCAGTTACTCAAGTTTTCCGTCCTTTAACCAATAGTTTTTCCTGTGCACTTAATATTTTTGTAGCAAGTGTGTATAGAAACTTTGAATTTTATGTATTCATATGTCATTTTCACTGATACCTAGGATAGCCGTTGACTTTGGTCCACCTTTCTTACATCGAGTCACAGTCCCCAGAGCCCTGTCAGCTCAGCCACGTCTCTGCCCCTGCAGGCTGCCCCACAGGTTGCAACCTGCTGGCTGTGCTGGCCGGCAGGGGACACCTGGCCAGAAGGCCCAGCACACAGTCCGAGGAGCCAGATGAAATCCGCCCAGCTCGTGCGCAACCACCCCGCCGGCCCTGGGTTTTCCTCCCTCTAGGGGTGCACGTTTGTGAGCAGACTCGTGTCTGAGTGTGACTGAGAGGAGATTAAACCATGCACTCCCTGGCAGTATAACTCGGCTCCTGGTGCAGTGCTGGGGACAGGGAGGTGACTATGAGAATGGTGTAGGGAAGGGAAACCTGAGTCTGGTGATGAAGAAAAATAGGAAGTAAGGAAATACTAATCCATTTAAATACTTTTTCCAAAATCAGAAAATACTTATAACCAAGATGTAGTAAATTTTTGTCAAAGGATAAATACTGAATTTTTGTCTCAGTGTTTTTAAAGTGTCAAATGGAATCTACTTAAATGGTCCCAGTTTTATAAATAGAATGTGTCTTAAACTCACATCGCAATTCCACTTTGAAAGGCTCACAGGAGAAAACTATAAGTTATCGGGTAAATATGGTATATTGGTGTGGAATGTTTCTGTGTCAATTTTGCCCAGAGGCCAGCCGATTTTTTCTGGCGAGGATTTGGGAAGTTTTTAATTGCCCCATAAAATTTACATAAATATTCATCGAGAGTAATGGAATTTAAATTCCTGTTTTGTGTGCAAATATTTATTGTGTGATATGTTAAAACTTCCTTCAAAACCTGAACAAGCAAGTGTCCAGCTGGTTACGGCTGCCTGTGAACGTAGACGTGAGCTGGTGGCACGGGCGCTCGGTGCCAGCTGTGTGCTGTGACAGGTGAGCTGCCGGCACGTCTGCTCACAGAGTCTGGGAGCTCCTGGACCGAAGTGCACTTCCACACGCTTCGTGGACCCGCCGCGACGCGTGCCACGGGCTTCGAAGGCCCGCCAGGGCCAGCAGGCTGGGGTTCTGTGTGTGCGGTGCTTAAGTGACTTATAATCATTTTAACCCTTAACGTTTTGTCGTCTGCTTTTACTGCCATCTTTTCACAGCAGTGACTTCAAATCAAAGTGTCTCTTCCAAATTATTGAAAAGCTGAGTTAAGTTCATGACAGTGGCAGAAGCAAACCCTCCTTGAGAGCCCAGCTGACAGTGTGTCTTGTAGATAGAATCTGGTTCCCAAAGCCGGGCAGCCCAGCAAGGACGGAGGAAACGCCGGGCCTGTGTTGGGAACGTGCTGCTCTGCAGCTCTGTCTGGCTCGTCACGCCGACCTGAGAGGGAAAGGGCCACGAAGGCCTTGTGCTTGAGTGGCTTACTCTGTCCCTGCAGACAGACCCTGCACTCGCTTCAGATACTCGCTCGATTCAGTTACCAGTCCGAGGGGGGTTTCTGGAGTCTGTAACTACAGAAGGGGTTCATTTTCTACAGTGAGTCCTAGAAGGCCTGCGCACTCCTGGAAGTGGCAGGCTTGCCCGGAGCATCTGACTCCATGCGGAGGAGGGGCCATGTCTGTGGCCACCAAGTGGGGACCTCTCCCCCCTGGTGGCCGCTGCGTGTACCTAGCCCATAACTGACCGCACAGTCACTGGGCTGTGCCAGTTTGGCTGCGTGGGAGTCGGGATGCGTGTTTAATGCCGACTGAAAAAGAAAAGTGGACGCAGTGACTTGTGGCCAGTTTGGGGAGCGTGTGTTCCGTGTCAGCACAAATCAAACTTGGGGAGACTCTCGTCTTTCTTCCTCAGCAAAGACATGACGCCCCTGACCGCGGCGGGTCCGTGCTCACTCGGTGGTGAGCAGTCCCGTTTTCCTCTGCGCGTCTGCTGACATGGCCCAACGGAAGTGGGGCAGAGCCTTCCTCCCTCCCGAGCTCACTCTCCCTCCCTGCCCATGGAGAGCCCCTGAAAGGCTTTGTGCACAAGTGAGAAGCACGTGGCTTCCTTAGGAGGCGAAGAAAGCCAGCAAAAACGTTGTCTGGGTGTTCGCCAGGGGACACAGCAGCGTCCCCACTCGGGGAGACGGGTGTGCGCTGGAGGCGACCGGCGTCCCCATGGAAGGGAGCAGCACCGTCCTTTAGACCATCAGATGGGGGGCACAGTGTAGCACCACCAGGGGACCCCCAAAAATCGCTGATGAAACTTTTTCTGGAGCCTGTGTACTTTCTCAGGATAAATTGAGCAAGTATTCTGCTTGAGGGCCGTTTCTGCCTGTGTGTGTTCTGGACTGTGTCCTGGCACAATCACAGGTGACTGGCACCCAGGACCTGAAATCGGCCATGTGGGCTCAGTACCCCCACACATGGAGCCGTTTCTTGCTTGAGTTCTTAAGGAAGTTGGCTCAGTCCTCAACATTCCTGTTGCCAGGAAGACTTCAAACTGCAGGTCAAATCCTGTAGTAGCGTCTGTCCGCTCTAAGAAAAAGACTTGAACTTGATATCACTGCCACCAGGTGAGCAGTGGTGCTGGTCTGGGCCGCCTGGTTTCAGCTCAGTGAAGATGCAGGACAGAGCCACCCACACGGCAGAGGGTCCCCTGTTCACAGTTGTGAAGGTTTACCCTTTTTAAAGAGAGCAGGGACAGGACCGTTTCTACCTGGGGGTGCAGGAGGCCTGAGCACTGTGCATCTTCATGCACAAGCTAAGTCCCCGTCACCAGTTTAATGTGGGCGGGGTTTCTCTTTGGCCCTTTCATCTCCTGCAGGCGACTCTGAGCTGGCCTTCAGCGCAGCTGCGCACCCTTGAACAAACCAGGCCCATTCGCTCCGGATTAACGGTCCCTCCGGTCCGTTAAAGGACTCATTCTTTTAAGTGGTGAGATTCTCACTTCTTTTGACCATTTTTAAACTGTCAACCAAAATAAAATACGTGATAAACAGAGGTTAATGTGTTGAGGGTAAGGGACATGAGTTTCTTTGTCTCCATTCAACTTTTTCATGGACACTTTCAAGCACTTTCACTCTTTCCTGTAATCCAGGCTGAACGTGGCACTTGGAAATAATTTACCCTCACTGCTGTGTTTTCTTCCCTCAAAACACGTATGAACGGACCAGGGCTGTGCAGGCGAACAGGAAGTCAGTCTGTGAGTGCGGTGCTGCAGCCCAGCAGCTGCCCCACGCCAGCGAGCTGGATGCTTCGTAGGGGTTCAGCAGACGCGTACCCTGCTGCTGGGCCCCAGGAACTGGGCACTCCCTCTGTGACGGAGCTGGGTGGAGCCTGAGTGGATTGACTGCGTCCACGGGAACGGCAGCTTGCCTTCTCTCCCCGGGCTGTGTTCTGTGAGCCCGCTGACTTGGGAGAGCCTGCTGCTGCGTGCCTGTGCTGCTGCTGTCGTTTAGAAGGTGCGAAAGGAATGCAGTTTCTGCAGTGCTTCTGTGTGATCTGGAGAAATGCGAGAGTGTGGACTTTTAAAGCAGAAGCATAAGGCAATAAATATTTCAGCTGAAAACTCAATAATGAAATGGAGGTAACAGTTATTAGTAATTTAATTAAGTCTGCATCACGTGCAGAATCACCCTGGGCTCCACAGAGTGGATGCTGGCACTTACTGAAATGAACACCCATGCACCATTGGAAACAGGAGACATGACGAGCAATAAAAAATGAAGTGCTCCAGGACCTCCGGTCCAGCCTGAGTAAATGAGGTGTGCGCCAGGACAGGGAAACAGAGCAACAAAGTTACCTGAAGAATTATGGGAAGATAATGGAAAGTTTATATATATTCCCTTTATTGATCATTCGCAGAAGTGGGGGCTTTCTAGCCAGATTGACACGTGAGTTATCTGCCCGTCCCCAGTGACTGGCAGCAGGTAATGGAAAGGCTTTTACCATGAAACAGCTGAATATGTCCTAATTCACTGCCGCAGCTCCCATCAAAAGCACCCTGGCAAAAACACCCGCTTTATCACCTCCGTTACGGGAGTTTCACGTTTGGTTTAAGGAGACATGCTTCTCCAGCCTGACAGGCTCTGCAGACTGTGAGGTCCTTCGGACGTCGCAGCTCTCGGGCTGATTGGAGCGAGGAACAACGCCGATTGCCGTGGTTCTGACTCTTCGTGGCATCCACAGGCAAGGAATGAAGCGTCTTGTCCGCGGGTATTTTTAAAAGCTTTTTTTGTCTACATAAGAAGATGTGACGATATAAAAGCGGACAGGAGCTACATGTAAACTGTCGTAACACAATCACCAACCACTTTGGGGAGCGTCAGGGTTTTGGGTGGTGCCAGAAATGCCACGTAGGCACGTGTGAGACCCGCGCGTCTGTGAGCCCGCACGACTGAGCGGCACAGTCACGGCTCTTCTCCGCCTCCCCGTGCGGAGCCAGGGCTCTGACCCTTCCCTGGGCGTCAGCTTGGAGACCGGAAGCCTGGTTTTCTCAGTTCCGTGTTTGGGACTAATCCCTGACTTCTTAAACGTAGTTTCCCAGACACATGACAGAAAGCACATGCTGTCTTGAACTCACTGAAGCACTGTGCGGTGTCAGCGTGTTCAAGGTTGGAGCCACCATGACACTCCCCACTGGCCCTCTGTGTCTGATGCCACCCCTGCCGCATCGGGAAAGGGCACACCTCAGGTGCTGGGCGCTGCAAACCCGGCGCCCTCTTGATTTGAACTCCAGACTCGTTTGGGGAGTGATTTTTCTCACGTAACAGGTGAGGTGTGCTGGTGGGGGAAATTCATGTGCTACATTAATTTCAAACCTGCCCCACCAAGGATAAGGAACTCAGGCTCAGAGTATTGCTGAGAAGTCAGTTTGACCACAGCTGTTGTAACTGAGCGTGATTTTCATCCTGTGAGTCTTCTCTGGTCCACTCGGAGTAAAGTTACGTTTTTGTCTTACATCTCGGTTTTCCGCAACAGAATGACATGAACTTCGCTCCATGCTGGCGTTTTTCACCCAGCACCACGACTGAACGGTGCCTCTGTGCGCTGCCAGAGCACACTGCAGTAGTCGGAGAGAGGGGCAGGAGCATTTGTAGCCGGTTGCCCTGAAGGCCAAGTGGAAGGGTGTTGCAGCTCCCCCTGGAGTTCACCAGGGCCAGACGAAGGTGCCGGCTCCAGCACTCCAGCCACCTGCAGAGTGAGGGGTTGGGGAGGGACCCAGCTGGTCACATTTTCCTTCCGCAGGTGTTTATTGAGCAACTGCTGTGTTTTAGGCACAGGAAATAAAATGTCTGTCTCTCTCAGAGACCTTGGTAACATAATGTGTGACTGTCCGTCATTCTCACTGAGTAGACACACTGACAGGCGCTGGTGAAGGACCTGGCAGCTCACAGAGCACCTTCCAGGCAGTGTACTCAAGTAAGTGGCTGTGATCACGCCACCCAGAGTTCCGACACCCACTAGAAGGAAACTTTGTGATCTCGCAGGAGGTGACTTACGGGTGTTCAGGGTTAGAACGCATGTGCTGTGTGTCAGCGTAAGTAGAGTGGGAAGTTTCTGTCCCATTTCTGAATAACCCTGCTTCAGAGAAGGGTTGGAGACCCACTCGGCTCGTTGGGCACTTTATGCTTAGAAAGCTGTGAGAATTTTAAAACTGTGAAATTAACAGCTCAGTAAATGGCTAAATATAAGATTAAGATATAAAAATAAAGAACTCTTCTATATTGTAGCTGTGATCTAGTAGAAAAATACAATGATCCCACTCAAAATGTAACAAAAGAAATAATAGAGTACATTGCCCATGCCCATTTAAAAGGTAGTATCTATACTGGAAAAAGTGTTTACTGGTAAGTGGCGATGTTCGGTGTTTCACCATGGGAGGGCCACTGCTCTTGCTAACCGGTCTACAGCGTCATCCCGAGACACGGGGAGGCCTGAGGTCACCCACACGTAGACAGGCCACGCTGATTGAAACCTTGTGCCGTGGTAGGCGGGGGGACGGCGGCGGGTTGTGGCTGGCCTCCCCAGCCTTCCCTGTGGCCCGGACGCTGAGCCAGAGGCTCGGCATGTCCCCCACTGTTGTCCCCACACCAGTGTAGCAGCCATATCCTGTCCCCTCTTCAGATGAGAAAACCAAGTCTTGCCTACATTGCACTGAATGGCAAAAGCTGGGTTCCAGGCTGGTACGTCTGATACCGAAGCTCCGAGATCGCGTGAGAAGGAGGGAAGCAAAAAATCAGACCCGTCAGAAGCAGAGTCTGGTATTTAGAGTCGAATACTGTGTATGTGCGTTTGTTGGTGTGTGCCTGTGTGTGTGTGTGCACACAAATATTCTTAAAGAGGACTTGCAAATCAGTGTAGAAGGGATTTGTGGTTTAATCTTTAATAAGACTTGTCAGAATAGCAGATAGTCCATTGAAAGTGTTATTGGATGTAGTTCACAAAAACGAATGTTCATACCTGAAGAGGGAAATATAGCAATAAAAAATGAAAGTTTACGTGGAAATATAACAGAAAAGAGATGAAAATCCTGAGAAAACTTTCCCAGAATTTTAACAAATATTAGAAATAACAAAGGAACAGAGTGCTTTAGCTCCATAATAAGCTAAATGTCGTATGCCCGAAGTTCCCAAAGTAAAAAGGCAACTAGAAGACTGAGAGAATACCTTTTCATCAAATAACACATTAACGTTTTATATCTTTTCTTTATAAAAAGCTCTGACAAATTCACCCGGAAAAACACTGCGAACTCGAACACAGGCGGGCGGGAACGGTGGCGGGTCGATCACTAAATAGGAAACAGAGCTCCCAAACGCACCTGGGGAGGGTGACCACGGCCGCCCTGGAACACGTGCAAGCTGCTGTGGGCACAGGCAGGGATGACGCGCCTCACCTGTGGCGGGAGAAGAGCAGCGGCCTGGTGTCTGTGCAGTGACTGCGGGCCGCAGTTTCACTCGCTTCCGAGCTCTTGGAAAACAACCAGATGATAGGAAACAAGTGCCTTCCATTTTTCCCTTTCCTTTGGTGGAAGAAAGGGGCGAGGAGAGAGAGGCGAACAGAGGTCTTGGTTAAAAGCCGCGTCAGTGCCGTGGGCTGGGGAACAGGACGTGTGCGCCTGACCCCGTCCCTCGGGGTGTCACAGCTACTGTGGGCTGTCGCACGGGCGGGGCCACTGCCGAGGAGGCAGGCAGACCAGCGCAGATTCTGCACGGGCCATTTGGTAGCTACATGGCTAGCGCGGTGGCCTGACCTCTCTGACCTTGAATTTACTCATCTGTCAATTGGGGCCAGTACTCAGGAATGTACCACTTGAGATACAGGAATAAAATAATGCATGTAAGAGTTACCACTCAGCACACATCATATGATAAGACTTGACTTATTAACTATTAATTTGTTGTTATTATAATTAACAAATATTAATCGACTGTTACGATCAACTGATATGAATTATAGTCTTAATTATAATTAATAATGTATGTTGTATAACACATATAATTAATAATACATCCCGTGTAATTAATAATTAATGGCAGCACGCTTTCCTAACACCTTGGCTACATAACCGAGCGGTGAAGCAGCCAAGTCAGCCACTGAACTCTGGGGGTCCTCCAACCTCACCTGCCCCCAGCCGACCCCGTGCTCCTGCCTCTGCCTCCCAGAGCAGCCGGAGGCCACCTTCTAGACAGAGTCACGTCTGCTTCGAGAGCTCTCCGGGCACGTGGCGGTGCTGGTGCTGGTGGTGCACATGTGTGTTTTCAGTGTCCACGTGAGCCACAGCAGCCCCCACGGACAAAGGAAGGCCCCTTCATGGGCCCCTGCCACCGCAGGAGCGGTGCCCCAGAGCCCTCGCTGGGGCCCACCGGGCTCCCACGAGTCGGTGCTGGGTGCGCAGCCCCAGTTCAACGCTTGCCCCCGGAGGCGCTTCGTTCACTGATGGGTCTGCTGTGTCAGAGCCCTGGGCTTGCGGGCGAAGTTCGTTGTAGAACCTGGACGCTAAAGGCTGCTGCCCAAGAGGTGTGAGCTCACGATTCAGCTGGAAAACAGGGTTCTGTTTGCGGGCATCAGTGTGAAAAGGTCACCTTCCAGAAGTAAGTCTGTCGGGGAGGTCCCTGTGTTTCGGCCTTGTCGGCTCCACTGCACTGCCTCTCTCCATGGATGGCCAGAGTCTCAGGCAAGGGCGTGGAGCCCTCGCTGAGTCCTGGCAGGTAAAGCCCTTGCACCTGCTGTGCACGAGCTTGTCACTGCTCGTGCTCTCCGGTGGCATGATGGGGAGTCACCTGACGAGGCAGAGAGGACTCTCTGCTCCTTCCCGCTCCGGGGAGCCGGGGCTGTGGGGTGCTGGGGTGCAGAGTCCCAGGACAGCCCCTCCCAGCAGGCTCGCACTTTTCTGTGACCTGCGAACCGTGTGCATTCTCAAATCTGCCATCCTATTCTCGTTTTCCTTTTATTAAACACTCAGACTTGAGGACTTAGTTTAAGGGGTGATAAATTAAAACCTCTGGATAATGGTGTGTATTTTTAAAGGAATTATCTCAAATAATCTCATCTCACAGGCATATACTGTGGCAGATGTTTGCAAATCTTGGTTTAAAACTGATTGAAATATGTTAAGAAAACTGAAATCATGTCAGTGGTAAAATTTATTTTACCAAGTGCAGATGTAAGACATCAAGTTCTCAGACTGATGGCAGAATTAACAAAAAACACCATCTGGTTCAATAATTATCTGAAAATACCCATATTCTTGGATTTGTTTAATATCACTTAGTCCCCAGCTTTATTTTATCTGGGTTTGCACACCAACCAGACTAAGTTGTGCAAAACGGGCCTCTTTCCATCTGATCATTTTAAACTGCATGTTTGCATGAATAATGAACCTTTGAATTGTTACTAAACAAGCAAATTATTTGCGTGTGTGTCACATCGGTCATCAAGTCTGCACATGTGACAGTTTCAACAGCCATCACGTAAAATGCATAGAGCTTGGAACCATATGTTTTTGCTTGACAAAAAGCTAAAACTCAAGATCAATTTTCAATATGGAATGCACAAATTAACACTTTAAAATGCACCACAATATGTACAGCTTGGCAAAATTTGCAGAAATAGCACGTTTCTAGATATTAGCTGATATCTTTGGATTCGACCTTAAGGTATTCAATCATTTTGATTAAAAGACTGATTTCTCATAAAACCACAGTCTGTTGGAGGCGCACAGCCAATGACATTTGAGCATTCATATATTTTCATAAACTTTGAACAATGTCAGGGAGACACCTCCTCAATCTTGGCTGCAGAACAGCAGGGCGCTCAATCTTCCTTTGGCCTCAGACAGGACATTTGAATATCAGCACAGTGTTGTGAATGCGCCGTCCACGAGGAGCGCCCGCTGCCCCGGCCCTCCCCTCTCATCTCTGCGCGCCAGGCCCTGTGCAGGCATCCAGGGAAGGGCCGTGTTCTTGCTTCCTGGGACAGTGCCTTTGAAGACTGTCTTTGGCGGTACAGGGGGCTTTTAAAAATGGCTTCTCCTGATTCCAAACAGTGCTGTGAGCATTCCTCAAGTACAATGGTGATAGGTCTTTAGCAGCTCTTCCATCTTCTGAACACAGTGATGAGCCATCTCGCTGCCAAGTTACCTGATTCCCTTTGGCCTCCTAAACGAGGCCTGAGTGAGAGCTGGGTGCTCTTCCAGTGCCCCCTTTCCAGCTGTGCTGGCCTGTGTGGGCTGGCCACCCACGTGGTAGGAGGGGCCACGGGCTTCAGGCCCTGGGAGGTGATGCAGTGTGGTGCATATCAACACCCTCCACGAATGGCCCGGCTCTCTTCAGAGCGTCGTCCCGCAGGCAGCAAGGGCGGAAGCCCGCGGGCCGTGAGGGGAGATGAGCAGCTGTCTCGCCCAACAGGAAGTGTGACAACAGTCCGTGAAGGGGAGGGCCAGCGAAGGTGAATGTCAGTGTGTGGTGGCACACGGCAGGCGTCTAAGAGTTCTCCCCTGAGGCCCTCAGCCTCGCCGATCTTCCCAGTCAGCGCCTGCCACACTCATGCTCCTGGACGAAGGGCCTGAAAATGCTGAAGCGTCCGTGTCAGCTGCCGTCGTCCCAGGGGCTGGACTGAGTCTCCCGAGCCCTCGCTGCAGTCCTGATGATCGTCTGCACACCCCCCGAGAAGGGCAGGCGAAAGTCTCCCGTCGGCAGAGGAGGAAATGCCGCGTCAGGAAAGACCCGTTGTTAGCTGTGTCCACAACTTAAATAACCTTGGCCACGGGAGCAGCTGGCCCCTCTGCTGGGCTGGGACACCTCAGTCCTGTGACTCACTGATCTGAGGTCTTTCAGGGACACAGGACCCTGCAGACCCGTTGGTGATGCAGTTCAGGGTAGGAGGACATTGCTGTGTCTCCCAGGGGACTGCGGTGGTCACGAGTCTCCATGACTGGCACATGCACGCCTTCAGTTGTGTTTTGAGTGTAGTCACGTCTGGTCACAGAAGCATCCTTCTGCCTTGGGTGATGGTACTTTGGCAGGGACCACGCACTACCCAGGGTGACAGCAGGCCCCCTACCCATATCCGTGCCCTCCTGGAGCCTGCATCCTAGGTCTAAGCAAGGATAACATAGCTGCAGCGGTCACGATCAATGTCGCAGGGGACAGAAGGTGGCAGGCGGCTGGCCGGCGGGCAGCGGAGAGCAAGGGGTACCTGGACAGGCGCTGGGCACCTCACTCCGCTTTGGGAAGATGATTCTGAGAGAGAGAAGGAACTGGCACTCCAGGAGGGGCGCTCCGTGCCGAGGAGGGATGTGGGGCGCACTTGCCTCCTCGACTGGGCTGTGCTTCTACCTTTCCCTGTTCAGCACCTTTGTATCTGCGCCGGTTTGCCTGTTTCAACCTGGGGTTTGTTGCCCGTTTCTGTGATCTGACATTCTTGTGTGAGCTGGGGCCAAGATGCGTGAATGCAGCGAACAGATGCTCTGAGTGCAGACGCAGTGCTGCAGTTGGAGTAACAAGGGACAGCGCCGGCCTCTGGGTGCACACGCTGTAAGTGCGAGGGGTGAGTTCCAACTGCAGAGGCTGCCGGAGGGACGAGGACATGTGTGCACTGTCCTGTCCAGGCCAGGCCAGTAGCGCTGAAACCCGTCCAGGAACCTTCGTGTGAGCGTGAGCAAACGGCACCAGTGCAACACGAGGAGGTTTCTGAAAGCAGAAGGTCAGGTTACGTGTCACAGAAAACAAGTCTCCTTGGGAGGAAAGGTGACTGGAAGGGTCTGAGCATGGCTGCGCCAGGCGCGGTGGTGTGCCTGGACTTTGAATGTCGGAGTGGGACATTTAAGCATTTTACCCATGAACTTGATCAGCTTTAATCGCTGCCAGCAACAGCCCTCCACGCCGCACATGAGACTCGCCATCGGTGGGAAGGCCACCCATTGTTAATCACACATCACGCTCAGGAGGACGGCGAGCGCCCCATCCCCTCACGCCGCGCTGTGGGTTACACCGAGGCCCTCTCAGAGCCTGTCTGTCTGCACTGGACTGGGGACCATCTGATGGCTCAGGCTGCTCTGGAGATACCAGTCATCGGAAGTAGGAATCCTCAGCCTGACGTTTGCATCACCCTCACTCACTCCTGCAGCTGGGGGAGGCGCTGGAGGGAAAGGCTTGGGCTGCACTTACCTGGGCACACTCTCCTCTCTGCGTACCCGCCAGGGCACCTGGCCAGGGCGCACATGAGGTGCTGTGCAAGCAGCGAGGGGACACAGACCCTGCTCGGGAAACGCACCTGGAAGTGGCCCCACTGAGAGGCTGTGGGGGAACTTTGGGAGCATGCCCTGTGACTGGGGGACCCGAGAAGGCAGGCGGTGCCGGGGGAGCTGCTGGGTGAGCCCTGCCGTGCTGAGCCATTTGCCCCCAGGGAAGCAGACGGCACCTCCCAGCTGCCCCAGGTCCTCTGTCCTCTCGCCTGTCCCTGAGACCTTCAACCCCACGCGAGGTGGGGAGAGCAGGGTGCCCACACCCACAAAGCCGTAGTGGCTTCCCTTCGGCAGTTTGCCACCATTAATAAACACTTATCAACTCGAGGTCTGTCCAGCCTTCTAGAACCGTGGGTTTGCTGACCCGGAAGCTGTCGTTCCCTCCCACACCTAGCAGGCCCCACACTTGCGGGCCTCCCCGCGTCTGCCACAGCAGCACGTTGCCGGTCTCGCCCGTCACCTGCTGGCGGCCAGGTGGACTCCTTCCTGAAGGAAGTTCACCTGTCTGTGCTGTCTACCTGTCTAATGCTCACCCCTCTAAAGATCGCTCTGAGTCTTGTGAAACGGTCGTCCTATGTGGTAGCGCAGCAAGGTAGTGACGGCAGTGGATTCCAAACTTGTCTGTTTTTTATTCTTGAACTGATTTTTGCACAAACTAATCTTAAAATGGTTCTGCACATTTTCTTCTTTACCTATTTCCCATAAAAGAGAAGATAGATAGGAAATTTTTCAAAGGGCATTGCTAGTCTTTAGAGTGTGGAGAAAATTGATCAAAATATTAATTAGACTTTTGTTTTGCTAGTTTGCTTTAGACAGATGGAGTTCTGATCTTTAACGGCACCATGAGTCATGAAACTGCTTGTGTACTAAAATGCCATTATTAACACAACAGTAGTTTTCAGCAGTTGGTAATTATTGGCATAATTAAACATTTATCAAGAACCGAGTATTTATCATTCATTAAACTTTCATTAAAAATCCATCTTAGCACAGGGTAGATTAGCCAGTGATTTTCAAGTGATAACTTCTATACTTCTGGCAGGAATATAGAATATTTTCATAAGTAAAGTTGTACACAAGGTAATGTTCCAGGAGTTGTGTCAATTATGGGATTTCAGATGCATTTTGTACCGAATGTTTTTAGGACTTGGACCAGAGTGAGAAGGTAGGGACTTGGAGACATTCTTCAGGGTCTGCTGCACTGGGCACTTTCTTTATCAGCCTGTCTCACAAAACATGTTGCCCTTGGAAGAAAAGTGACTCGTAAGCACGCTCTGTAGTGCTGTGCACATCATTTGAATTCCCCAAACAGGCCCTGCTTGCGCACGTGAGGACCCATGAGTTTCCCCCGTCGGGGGAAGCCAGGGGAGAAGCAGAGCCCGGTGCAGTGGCCCCAGGGGCAGGTCGCCCAGCACACACCACTGTGTGCGAGCTGCGGGCCGGGCTTCTGGCTCCCAGAACCGGCAGGAGGGAGCCTCACAGTAGGGGTTCCATCGGTGACTGTTCAGACCTCTGGTCTGCTTCTCCAGAGCCGCCCTGGGTCACCATGCCTTCGTTTTGTTCAAAGGTGGCCATCCTTACCGCATCGTGACTTCAGAGCCTTCACTCAAAACCTTCACTGGTGTGGGTGTGGGTGCCCCCCCCCCCCACCACCACCGCGTGGCCCACACAGTCACTTTAAGCTTCGCACAGGCTCCCAGGCCGGCAGCCTTGCCGGGACCTGCTTGCACGGCAGAGCGGCCCCAGGTGGCTGCGGCGCTCGGGGCTCCTCACGTGCGCTGGGCTCCAGGCTCACTCCATTTCCAGCAACTTCGTTTTCGTTTTCTCCTGGGCAAAAAACGTGCTGTATCAGTGCTCTCCTGTCACGAGAATGAATTGAATCTGTGCCCTTTAGTGCAAACAACAATAGACAGAGTGGCAACCGAGTAGAAAAAAATAGACACTCCATCCCTTCTGGGGGTTCGGAGAGGTTCGGAGAGATGGCGCTGATGGAGGAGAGGTGGCAGAGAAAAAGAGGCCAGCACAGGGAAGGATCCGGCGGTCATCTGTTTCCACACCGTCCGCGCAGTGTTTGCCGAACCACGGTGGAGAGCAGCGGTTCAGACAGATGGCGTTGATCGTCACCGCTGGCTCTGCGGCGGCAGCGGAGCACCTAGCAGTGCGGCCGGGACCAATCGGCTCTGCAGACCCTGCTTCAGAAGGAGAGGGTTTCTGTCTCCAGTTGTTCTGCCACTGGCTTCCCATGGGCTGCACCCTCCTTAAAAGAAACGGCGATAAAAAACTGCCTGCGTCCCCCCTCCCCACTCCTTTTCCTGACCACAATCAACTTGATGATTAGTGTTTATGGTGAAACAGCATTTTTTTATATCTTCTTCATATGTATCTATTGTGATGAGGTGATAAGGTGGCAAGCGCGCTAATGACTAGTCAAGTCCTGTTTTCTGCAGTCCCCCTGGTCATCCCAGTCCGACTCAGCTCGCTTGGAAAGGACGGTGTGTGCCCCATCCGTGTGCCGTGGCTCTGGGAGGGAACGAGTGCCCGGGCAGAGGTCAGTGTCACGTGCACTCGGCAAGCCCTTGGCCGCTGTTTCCCCAAGAGTGTGCCGGACGTCCTTCTCGGTCTCTGCTGTGTGTTAAAGGTCGTGAAATAGTTTCATTTGTGTTTGCTCTGTGTTGGACTTTTAGGGATTTTTAAAACTAGAATATATTAGTTATTTTTGTAGATATAATTTCACTAACAACAAAACCAAAATTCACTCAGTCCTAAATACTTTCAAATGTGTGAATTGGGTGGGTGTCCTCATTGCTTTGTCACACACACCTTGGCACCTAGACACCTGGAGCGCAACACTGGGTGCAGGAGGGGGCAGTGCAGAGGCTCAGGTGTCTGTTGTCGCCTGGGCCGAGTCACATCGTTGTGGGAGGTCAGCGCACACGGTGGGCCGTTCGTTTGGCTGGCTGTTTCCTCCTCCTCCTGACTCTGACACTGAGTCGTGCGCTGACCAGGTGTGGTCGCAGGCTCTTGGGCGTCGGGGGGAGGGCTCCCCACTTGCAGCCGCTCGGACCCTTCACCTGCCGCCCAGGGCGGCGCCACAAGACTCAGCCGTGGTGACCTTCCTGGCGTTCGTGGCAGGGCCAAGGTGCCGAGCTCCGAGTCACACCGCCGTGGCTGAGAATCGGCCACGCGCTCTACACCCCTTCTGCCCCAGTGAGGAGTTTTAGTGACATAAAAAAGGACAGTGCCGCTCACTCACAACTTCGACTCTAGTGCCCAACAGGCTTGCCCAGTCCACCCAACCACCGGGTTTGTCTTTGAGCACAGAGGTTCTCCCAACAGTTCTGAGAAAGAGGCGCCTGTCACGTTAAGTGAGTGGCCTCTCGCCTTCTCCATCATTTTACTCCAATATTTCTGGCCCTCAAATCTGGAGCCAAAGCAAATAATGGTTTAGCCATATTGATTAAGTGCAGCGTGGCCGACGGAATAGGTACCAATAGATTGCACCTCAGACCTTGGCCCTGTATATCTGATCAATAACCAATTTATTACTAATTACATCCAACAAATGGAACACCTTAGACATTTGTTTTCCTTTGGCAGCCAGCAGGCATGCGACAATCTTTCTAGAAATAAGGTCCATGACTGCTGTGTCCTGTGCCCAAAGCTGCTGCAGGTCACAGCCAGACAGCATGTCCTGGGCTATGCTGTGTGTGTCTGACTACCACTGGGTGTCACCGCCCCACCCCCACCCCCGCCGGAACGCATCGCATGTGCCCATTCCCAACTCAGGAGGTTCTGTTCACTGAGCTGTCTTGGGTTAGGGAGAGGTGTCACACCAGAACAGGATCTGCAGGTGTCAGTGTCAGGAAGAGGAAAGTCCCACCTGCCCTCTCTCCTAGGTTACTGCAGGGGTCACACAGAGATTGGGACGAGTGGACAGACAACAAAGGAAGCAGAAGTGGCAGGACTGGGTTGGGTGAGGGGGACGGCAGGCCACAGCATTGCAGAAATATGTGACTTCTGCTAGTGCCAAAAACAGCAGGCAGCTCTTTTCTCCCAAAGCAGAAGCGTGCATGGGAGCGCCTCACGGCATCTCCACGGTCACCTCATCCTCTGCAAACCTGGGGCTGTGCAGAGGCTGCCTGAGGTGGGGGTGGGGCGGGGTGTCGCCAACCCATCCTGAATTGCAGCAGGCGCTTATCGGCCTTGGCCCCTGGCTGACAACTGCTACTGGGAGAACACTGCCACCCTCTGATCCATCGTCCATTGTGACGTGGTGGCAGAGGGTGGTATAGACAGGAAGTACAGCCATGGCGGAGGGGGGTGGGGGGCGTCAGCCAGCCCCTTGCTGAGCGTGGAGCCCGTCTTGTCTCACAGGGGGGAATTGATCCCCACGGTTTGCAGGACGACACACCTGAATGGATCAGAGCTGCCTCCTTCACACTCAGACGAGGAAAGTGATTTATCGTCTGTCCCTCGAATTTCTCTGAGCGCTCCGTCTAAACTTTAAAGGAGGATTGCATTTGCGATTAAATCTTAACAAATGTTGTTTTAACTAGACTGCAATGTGCGTTATTGACAACAAGCGACTTTTCTTCTCAAAATAGCATTGGTGCTTAGGCATGCAATTTACAAAAATGACAAGGAAGGGTGGTACTTACCCAAGGTGAATGTGAGCTGACTGATTAGCTGGTATTTTAACTCAGATTCTCGCAAATTACAGACATAAGAAACCCTGCAATTTATATGTACTTTGGAAGTGAAAGCTTTAATCCCGTGATTCATGAAAGTAAAGTGGTAATAATTTAAGTACCATATTTTATTTATCCCTCAGACTTGTCAGCTGATACCGGAGGTGTCCCTACTATTTTGGGGTTGCTGCCTTGGGCCCTCTCCTTGCTTCTTAGGAAGTGAGAGGGGAGTTGCTTATATAACTGCATGGGTTGTCTTTGGCAACGTCAAGCGAAGGCGTCAATCAGTCCATCTGGGTAAAATCACAAGCTGACTCCAATATTGCTAAATATTTACACTGTCACACACAGACATGCAGATGAAAGGAAGCATTCATTAGGGGCCCTCCAGCTTGTCAGTTTAAAGACGGAGATTAGAGCGAAACCTCCCACCGTGGTACCGAGTGCTCCAGAACAGTCTATATTTAGCCATTCTGAGCAATAAATATCATCATATTGCCTCATTTAGGTAAATAGAGAATAAACATTGTCAAGATGATCCAGAGATCACGTAAACAGATTCCTGCTCGGAGCCTCTGCGACGGGGAGGTTTCGGGACAGTGAGGTGCCGATGGTGCTTTTCGTTTAACCCTTTTTCTTAATCACACCCTCCCCCCTTTTGGGTAACTAGAGTGTGTTGGTGACAGATTGGGGGCGGGGAATGGAGAAAGAAGAGATTTTTAACCACAAAGGTGACTTCAAGTTGCGGGAATTAGAACGCTAATTGACGTGCGTGCCACGGCGCTGTCTCGGTAGTTGCAAGAGCTGCTGCTGCCAAAACTCAAGGTCCGCGGCAGTGCTGAAGTTCATTTCCGAGTTTCAGAGCTAATAAAGCCCGTCGATCACAAGGGTCGGCAACTGCTCAGAGGCTAAGCCACCGTCTGACAGGGCACCCAGGTGGTGCTGGGGCCGGGGCTCCTCGTCTCCTGGGGCCCTCGCCATAGGAGACAGACAGAGCCCTGTACGGGGCACACACCGTGGGCACCCAGGGCCAGCGCCTCGGGCAGGGCTGCGCTCCGTGTGCTGCCCGGTCACTGGTAACTTGGGAGCCATCCTCAGTGGGGATTTTAACTGATGTCAGAGTTTTAGTTAATTACACTAGATGATTTTTTTGAGATTAATAATTAACATCTCTCTTTATAACTAAATATCCATAATTAATCAGCAAATCATAACGTGAAGACTAATTAACTTCAAACTCAAATCTTAACAGAAAATCCATATTACTCTCCAGCATCATTAATTACCAGAGTAATCAAAGTTCCCCCTCGTGGGATGAAACATGAAGCTTTGTGGGTATATCAGCTAAGCTGCGTTAGCATAGAAGAATTTCCAAAGTAACTTCAAATGCATTACTGATTACAAAACTACTAGATTATTCCAGCACATTTTTGCCGGCCACATGGCATGTGATCGATAAGCTGCCTCCCCCACCCCATCAGCTGGGTACCAGGCAGCCTGGAGCTCCCCCCACACCGTGTCCGGGTTTTCTCCACGAGAGGTGAGCACAGCAATTTCTGGTGAACGAGGGATCTGGTTCAGTACCTCCAAAGCTGCATCGTGCCCCTGTCCTTGTCCCCCTCTGCCTTCCAGAACACCAGCTTCAAGTCAGGAGGAACAAGCCAACCCACACCCGACTTTTTTTGCACTAATAAAAAAATTGAAATGTGCTAGCTGTCAATTACTGTGTGCTTAAGGGAACTGAATAATTAAAGAGACAGTGTAGAAAGGAAGAAGTGCCAGACACAAAATCACCATGGGCATCGCAGGGTAGGAACGAGGGCCGCTCTGGGTTCTGAGGAACGGCGGCCCCGCAGAGGGACTGAGAGGTGCCGTTGCAGGTTCCCGTGGGGGGCTGGGGTTAGAGGTGTACCTAAAATGCGCCTTCCAGCTACTGTGTTGCCTCCTCGCTCAGGGCATGCGTGGGCTGCCACTCCTTTGCATGGCAGCTCTAGAAGTCCTCGGCCGCTCTGACCGTCGGGGACACTCTGGAGAGGCGGGGCTGCAACCTGGGGTGGAGAGCTGGGTCCTCGGGCAGCGCCTCGCTCCCGGGTTAGGGTCGGAGACGGCTCCTCGCAGCCCGCAGAGGCGCTGAGTGTGAAGGCTTCTATAATTTTGTTGTCAGCTGGTGATATTCCCCAGTGCTAATTATTTGGGACAATTATGTTTTCTTAATAACAAAGGAAGTGGCAGTGAATTAAGCAGGCTCACCTTCAGATCTTGAGGTAACAGTATAGGTGCCCTTGCCATGGAGGACTAGCGTTTCTTCCGGCTTTGCGGAGCCCTGGTTACGGAAGATGCGTGTCTGCAGGCTGTCCTGCTCCCACTCCTTGTAAACCCGCTCCGGGTGCCACTGGGTGCCAGTGACGCGGGGACTCACATTTGCTGGCCGTAGGTCCGTGCCCGCACCTCCCACGGGCAGCTCACCTCAGCGAGCCCTGCGCCCCATCGTCAGTTTAGTCAGCGCGCAGCCCCGGGGGCCGCCGGTGTCACGGACACGCTCCCCACTCTCCCCGGTGTGCGGAGGATGCGGGGGCGCGGGTGAAGTGACAGCAGGGTCTGTGGTGGCACATCAGCCAGGCGGTGGGGCCCAGACAGGACCCGGCCCGCAGGGCCCGAGGTCAGTGGTCATCCACACTGCCCCGTGACTCCACTGGGTGCTGCCCTGCGTTTGCGGCTGTCAAAGCGTTTGTCTGTCTTTTTTCCCGTTTGATGAATACTTGGAAGTTTTGAGTTTTGCACGTTGTCTCCTAACCAATTTCCAAATGGAGGGGCCAAAGGCCCCTCCCACCCCTACCCTGCTCTCCTCCCCGCCCCCGTAGTCCATTATGAAGTGAGGATCTCTTGATGATTAATCTCAGTCATTTGAGGGGGGTTTGAGCTTCACATGCAGGTTACAGTTTCAAAACCATAGTTGTAAAGCAAAGGCTCAGTTGCATGCATTTCCGCAGGCAAGGCGGTTGGTTAGACCTCAGTTTTCCCACAGGCTGGACCTGCTGTGTCCGGCCCTGGCGACCAGTTGAATTCGGTGGGTGTGCCGCAGGGAGATGCAGTCACTGTGGCCTCGGGCCAGCCTCCTCTCTATCTGGTCCTTCCAGTGGGGCTGGGTAGCCTCTCGCTTCCTGTAACAGCAGACCTTTCTTGGCGCTGTGTCATCCGTTGGCACCTGCTCCCCAAAGCCCACCCAGTGGCTGTCCCTTGGGAGCTCAGGTGAGCCAGGCAGAGAGGTGGTGACAGCGTGGGTATGCCCCAACTCCTAGGAGGACTTGAGCGCGGCCCTCTTCAGCGTCTGGTGTCCGGGCAGGAGGCTGCGGAAGGTGTTGGGTCCTGGACACTGGTATGGGGAGGGAATAGTCACACAGAAAACAGGACCGTGTACAAACTGCGTGGCTCTGGGTGGGGCCCTGTACTCGCCCTGGCGCAGCGGGCTCTTCCTGCCCCCCACGTGAGCGGGCGGGGCTCTCGGCGCACCTCTGTTCCCACACCTCCCCGTAGTTCTCGGCCCAAGGGACCGCTGCACACGTCGGAGCTGCAGGGCAGGGTGGGCCGGACGTGGTTTCAACCACAAGATAATCAAACCGGGAAGTATTATAAGCGCATTAAGACTTGGAGCTGAGTTCGTCCACTTCATAGGAGCACATGGGCCCTCTCTGCCAATCAGGAGCCCGGGCTGCCCACCGCGCGGCCCTTCTCCCCAGACGGCGCTGCTTCAGCTAAGGAGCTTTACGCTCACTCTAACGCACAGCCTGCGGAACTCCCTCCCAACTGTGAGGCGGCGCTGAGACCACCCTGCGCAGCACTGGTCACATTGGCGGCCGCTGGAGAGTGTTCCTTAGTGCCAGCATGGCTTCCCAAGCGGCAGTTGTGGAAGGACCAGGAGCTGGGTGTTCGCTGTGCCTGACACTCGCCCCCTGTGTGCTCGTGCACCGCTCCTGACACTTGAGATGCTCTCTGAGAGGCGCTGCCCCCTCTGAAGACACAGGCACTGAAGCTGGGGCAGTGGCAGGAGTTGCCGAGCCGCAGAGCCGGGGTTGGCTCAGCTTCGGATGCCACCGCGAGCCAGCTGGGTCTTGAAGTCTGCCCAAAGCCGCGTCAGCGCGGAAAAGAGTGGTGCTGGCAGGTGCAGGCCCTCGTGCGCTCATGCCTGTCTAGGGCATGTTCTACAAGAAGACCCCAATGACCGCTGGGGCAGCTGTGGGTTTCTGCGGTCACGGGCTTCTCCACCCTCCCGCTGGGAGACGTGGGAGGGCTTCCAGGTGTGGGCGGTGTGAGTACAGCCACCATAACCATTTGGGTGCTGGCCTTATTGGGGATGGGCAGGTATTCTCATTTCCATAGGAGGGGATGGTGGGGCCGCTTGGGCCGAGACTGCCACACCACGTCCCTGCAGCACCGTGGGAGTGCCAGTCGCTCCATGCCCTCGCCCACACTTGGTGTTTTCAGTCTCATGACTTTAGCCATTCTAGTGAGTGTGTGGTAGTGTCTCCACAGTTTTCCATTTGCACCTTCCTGGTGACTGGTGGTGGTGAGCATCTCCTCACGTGTGTGTTCAGGTATGAGTTGCTCTCATGTTGAGGGAAGCCTTCCTCATCGTGAGTTAGAACATAGCTCTGAGACACTGGCGCTGCACAGGGGATGTGCACTCGTCTGCAGGGCCGCCTGCTGGCACGGCAGTACCATTTTCGCCCCTTCTTCCATTTCACCCCCAAAGCTCGCTTTACCAGGCCAGCCTGCTCACCAGCTCCCTCCTGACCCCTCGTTCAGGTTGCGGCATCCAGTCCGGTCCTGAGCCCTCTGCACCACGTCCCTGTGAGTGTGTCCCAGCCAGGTCCCCCTCTAGTCCCTCCAGGAAGTCATGGCTGTCGCTACCAGGCATGACACTCTCTCTCCTCAGCACCCGCAGTGTTTTCTCATGGCAGCCAGAGGCCGGGCCCATGTTTGCGGCAGCCACACAATGCTGTCACAGGCACGTGGAAGAAGCCGTGCATGGATAACGTGGCCTCGTGTAAGCTACTGATAAAGAGGCTTCATTTGCCAAGTTCAGTGCCCAGCATCTGGACATCAGAGCCAACCTCCCACTCAGTCTGTACAGTCGGCAGGCAGCGAGCGGTCCACGTCAGTACTTCCAGGGGCGCCGGCCGATTTCATAAGTGGTGCCAGAACCCTTCCATTGCTACGTGGTGGGGTTGCCTTGGGCGTGGAGAGCTGCGAGGGCTAGCTTGATGACCAGCCATCCCTGGTGTCTGCTCTGTGCTGAGAGACAGGCTCCGCGGTGACAGGGACTTGACCCTGGACCAGGGCGTAAGCCACGGCTGCAAACGCTGTGGCCAAGAGAGTGGCCGGCCCTCCCCTGACACCGTCAGCTCCTCTGTGCAGTGCCCGTGATTTCTGGGATCAGCATTTAGACCCGTTTGGGGTGTGGGCAACAGCATCTGGGGAAACGTCTTGCCCTTTGAGCAAATGCAGGAGACAAGGCCTTTAGGACTAGATTCCTTGATGGTTCCAGTTCTGAATGCAAGAAGCCGCCAGAAGGTTCCATATTGTTCGTGGACCCTGTTCTCTTAGTCTTTCCCAGACGGGTTTAGGTTTGCTGATATTAGTGTTTGCTTGTGTGGTTTTGTCACTTCTCGCTCTGCCAGGGTTCAGACCGACCCTTCACTGTCCTCCAGACCAGGGACCGGATCTGGCCTGAAACCAGCGCCGTCCCCATCGCGCCGACAGGGCCTCGTGTAAAACTTGAACACTGCTCGGGAACGTGAGCTGTTCACTGCTGTGTTTAAGATACGTGGTGCAGAGCACACTTGTTACGTTTCGTTGTGTGACTGAGAGCGCGTGGTGTTTGGTGTTTGAAAAGGGGCACCGTGGGTGGTTACGTGTTTGAAATCTCTTGCTCTGGTGCGGATCACGTGCACCTAGCGTTCGGGGCCAAGAGTGGAGCTGCAGCGGCGTCCTGGCGTTCTCCTGGGTGCTCGCAAGTCCCCACTGCCCTCAGCACTCCATCTCAACACGGGGACAAGCGCCGGGCAGCAGGGACCCTCCTCCAGCACAGCGTTGTGACAGCAGTGAGGGCCACCTCATTTCAGCCCGATGGGGAAGCAGGTGTGTGTGTGCACACGTGTGTGGGGGCTGCATGGCTGTGACTCTCTCGGCAGGAAGTTCTACGTTAGCACTTGGGTCTAACTGGGAATTCAAAGTCACTAATCACAGTGCACGCTCATGATGGAACCATTCAGGTCACGTGGGTCACGGGACGTCCTAAGGGCTCACCCCCCCACCCCCAGCCAGGCGCTTCGATTCCCTGCTCTGGCTCCCGTCGGGCGCTCGGCAAACACTGGACAAGCCACGGGCCTCCCGCACGTGCCCCTCTGCCTTCGGGCAGTGGGAGTGCTGCCTGGACACGGGCTGGCTTTTCATGGACATGCTTGTGAGGCGCGCCAGGCCCGGCCATGCCGGCATAAAACAGCGCCAGCCTCATAGCCGCCCTCTTCGTTCTCAGTCCGCTCGCGCGGCTGTTCGCGAGTGCGGAGTCAGGCCCCCGCTGGGCGCTCCTTTCTGCCCCACGCGCTGCTTGTTCTCGGCCGTAACACTCGGCACCCCTGCACCCTGTTCCTTCTGAGAGACGGGAACTTCATGTCGAGCATCTTGGGTGATTCCACGAGGTTTCGTGCTGACAGGCCACAGGGCTGTGTGTTTGGACTGCGGATCTGGCAGGGTTTGGGGTGGGGCAGACGGACGTGCTTTCGGCAGAGGAGCAGCTCTATGGCTCGCGTGAGTCTCTGGATCGCTCAGCTGTTACTTCATTATATTTTCAGTCAGTTTTCAGCATCTTCGCGAGGGGTATTTCCCATCCTAACCAGTGTTTGCCCGCCACGAGTCAGCCAGCTTACACACGGCTGCTTTTAGTGTTTCTGAGTTCTAGCCAGACAATCAGAAGTGAGTCCTGTTTGACACCAGACGGGCCCAGCACGACAGCTGGAGCCACTGGAGCGGGAACGCTGCAGTCAGCCCGGGGATTTCTGGGTCTGAGCAAGACCCCCCACTGCTCTGCGGTGCAGGGGAGGCCTGTCATCTGTGTGAGAGGGTCACCTGTGTGAGAGCGTGCGTGCTCTTCACACCCCAGCAGGGAGGCACCAACTGCCCCGCCCATTTGGAAAGTTTGCTGACACCCAAAACAGAAGGTGCGTCTGCAGCCAAAGCCAAAGTCAGAGGCCTGTAGCTCAGTCTGTCCCTGAAGGAGTTGGTGTTGTCATGGGCCATGTACTCCATGAGGGGGACCTGCCCCAAGCACCCTGTTCTCCTCTTGGAGACTGGTGGGAAGCCCAGTAGCAGAGGGTCCCGCCGCCCATGTTGGCCACCTCTGCTTCATGTTCCATCGCTCTCCTGGTTTAATAGTCCCAGTCTTAAAGCTGTAGCCCAGCAGACAGCTGAGCCAGCCCCTGCCAAACCGTGTCCGTTGGCACGGGGTAGCCCTGCCTGCGCCAGCCGCGTCTCAGGCTCTCCGGCCCGCACGGCACACAGCACCTGCCTTGGGCTCCGCCCTTCGAGCGGCTGTGCAAAGAATCTGGGTGCCAACCACCTCCCTCCTGGGCAGCATCTCCTCGATTTAAGGGAGAAAAGCCTTCTCTCCAGGAACACATGTTCTGTGAAGGTGAGAGCTGACCCGTCTCTTCGGGAGCTGGCATTTCCCTCCCAAATGTCCGGGCCTCCATCCCTCATTGTGTCCAGGCTCGGTTTCCGGGGTTGCGTTCGTGGCCCATGTTGGCATTTGTGACTCAGGAACCGTGCACTCCGAAGGGAAATGGCCAGAACGGCAGAACTGGTGATGGAACCTCAGCTGATGTGTCCTCTGATCGGCAGGACGGGCTGACTTCTGTCGCCTACACTCAGCCCCCGCCTGGGGCTCCCGGTGGCATCCGCTGGCCACCTCACTGTCCTGCACAGAGTGGGACTGGTAGGTTTTCTCAGGCTTCCGTCCCACAAGACCACTGTCGGGAGACATGACACACAGCTGCGGACAGAAGGAATGGAACTTGCTCCCCAAGGGGCCCTGCAGAGCCGAACATCTGGGCAGCCGCAAGGGAAGTTCAACTGCAGTTGGCCTTGGAAGGCTCTGAGCGGCCCCCGAAGAGGTGTGCCCGGGAGTGGAAGGGCCGGAGATTCAGAGCTGTGAACTCCGAACTTTAGGGGTTTGGAACAGTTGAAATTCCCCAACTGTCCCACACCTTAAACCCCAGCAGCTGGGACAGAGTGGGCAGGTACCGCTCGGGCGGGGCCCCGGACTGCCTTCCAGCGGCAGCCACCAGAACACTCCCCCAAGCATCTCCCCTGAGCTCTGTGGGAGGCGGTGCCGTGTGGGCACTGGCTGTGTGTTCCTGGGAGCCGGCCTCGCTTTCGTCGTGGCCCTGCGCTCACGGGAACGCTGAGTGTTGACTCCCCGCCACGTCACCGACCCCCAGCCAGAGTACCTTCCAGGGGGTCCGCGCGGCGCGTGGGGGCCTCCAGTGCTCGTGTGTGCCGCCTGCCGGCTTTAAACCGTGTTTCAGGGGAAAGACAAGTGGCGCTGCCACTGCACGAAGCCCTGAGCCTCCCAGGTGGGCTCGCAACTTCCAAGAGCTCGTGTCCAAGCCCCCTGGTGGCACCGTCCCCTGGCCCACAGTGTCCCACCTGCAGACGGGAGTTTGCTTGAGGACTCGACGTGTGGCGTGCCTCTCTGTGCAGACTCAAAGGCACAGACGTCGGCCATGTGTCCTGGCGCTGACGAAGTGCCTGCCCTGCCCGTAGCCACTGGGCACCGGTCCCCAGGTGCTTCATGTCCGTGACCTCCACTCTGAACTTTGGGACCCGCAGGGAACCTGCCTAGTTTGCACAGGGGGCGCCTGAGTCACTGTCTGCCCCGAGGACCCGCGGGGTGGCCACTGCTAGCGTTTCACCCAGTGCTTTAGCCTGGAAGTTTGTTTTTATTCACTCTGCTCACTTCAGAGCGAGGGTTCAGGCCTGCAAATCTGACTTCTGTTGGTCTTTTTTACCAGTGTTAAACTTCGTCATCCCAGGCACACAGGCGCCCTGCAGTTTTCACACAGGAGTTTAACAGGCCCTCAGCACGGTGTGGGAAGTAAAAGTTGTGGCTCTCTCTGGTTAAACAGGAAACCCGCTCTTGTTTCCCTGCGACCATGGCCCTGCCACCCTTTGTGTGCTGCCCCCACGTGTGCCGCAGGCCGACCGAGGGCCAGCCACACGTCCAAGACTCACCAGACACCGCTCCCGCGTCAGCCTGGGCAGGCCTGTGGAGGCTCTGGGCCCGCACCCACTCTCCCACTCTCAGACTCAGTTGGCAGGCTCGCCGGCGCCTCAGCTGACTGCTTGTCCGGGTAGTCGCTCTGAGCGCACGGTCAGGTCCTCCTGCTGGTGCTTCCTCAGCCCCTGGTGGCTTCACCTGGGTGACAAGTGGCCTCTGGCACCGTCTTCATGTCCCAGACTCAAGGCATCCTGCTGCCTGTGGGTCTCACCCTGGTAAAGAGGCCAGGCCTTCCTGGTTCCCACCCACAGAACGCACCGGGCAAGCAGTGGCAGGGACCTGCCCCGAGCAGGCGCCACGTCGTACAGGCGGCAGGTCCACGCCATTGGCCGGGTGGGGCAGCAGCCGCGGCCTCGGCTGCGAGCAGGTGTCTGGCCCCCAAGAGTTCCGCCGGCAATTGAACTGCTAAGGTCCCTGGGCCGCGCCAGGGCTCTGTGCAGTGCAAGCCCCGTCGGAACGAGTCCTCAGGAAGGACCTGGAGATGCGGTGACGCCAGTTACCTGGGACCCGTCCGCCAAAGCGAGTGTGAGCTGCTTACAGGGTCTGCAGGGCCACCAAGGGGATGCATCGGCCTCTTCGGAGGGTCAGCCTCGGGGCCGTGCCCCGGCCTCATCTGCATGGCTTGACCTCTGAAGTGTGTGCGACCCGCACGCCCTGTGGGAAATAGGCCTCGTCTCTGAAGACCACGCTGTTGGGAGCTCTCTCAAACCGTCCGAGGGCATTAGGGACGGTCGTGGGGTGTCCTAGTTCCTGGGTTCTGTCACACAAAGGGGTCAGTGCCAGTTTGAGTTCACGACCTTACGCCCAGTGGAGGGGGTCGTTCCAGTCAGCGGGCTGGGCTATGGGTGTCTGGAATCTTCTGCACCGCCCCCAGGCCCTGCAGCAGAGAGACCGCATCCAGAGCCCTGGTCACCTCCCTCCCAGAGCTGCTGCCTTCCCCAGGGGCACACCTGGCATGGAGATGCAGACCTGTGTGTGGGGGTCTGATACAGTGCAGACTGTCCAGGGGTGTGACTGTCATTCTCTGTCACTCCTCAGTGCCCGTGGGGACTTCGAGGCCCAGGGAGACTTTTCACAGGCAGGTGGGTGTCCTGGCCAATGGCATGTTTCCAACACGAGAGGAAATGCATTCTTAGTTTTTTCTTACGACCCTAGGATTCCTTTCAGGGGTCTCTGCGGCTGCCCCCCAGCACTGCCAGCGCCAGTGCAGACGGACGCCCCCGGTGAGGGCGGGCTGCGCAGCACCCGGGCTTCTGGAAGCGCCGGGCAGACTCGGGCAGCGCATCTGACAGCGTCGTGCACGTGGCCGCCTGTGAGAGGCCCTCTCCGGAGCGAGGTGGACTTCAGTGAGTTTTCCACAGAGCGCCATATTCTCACGCCTTGGGAGGAACAGCGGCCTCCCTGGAGCTGAAGACAGAGCAGACTGTTCCTGGGACTCTTAGACATACACTTTCTGTGTGTCTGTCGGTGGCATAACCAGGCAGTTACCAAAATGCCTTCGACTTGCTGGTGCCGCCCCTGGGCCAGCTCCCGTCTCCGGTGGGACGCCGGGTCCGCGCTCTGGCTGCGTTCCGGCCACCCCTGAGTGTGAATGGTAGCTCTGTGTGTCCAGCAACTGGCACCCTTCTAACTGCCACTTGCTGGGACACTCTGCGCACCCTCGAAATTAATAGATGCAGGGTACCAACCGTCTTCTGTTCTCGGAACAAAACGCTGGTGAAGTGGCCGTTTAGGCATGGGGATGTAAGACCGAGAGGTGGCTGTGACCCGTGCCACCATTGCAGACCCAGGGCTTGGTGCGCAGAGCGTTGCGTGCAGGGCACACGCCCTCCCTGTGCCGGGTGGGAGGGGGGAGGCGTGGGAGGCACACCCCCGTGCACCCAGGGGTCTGCGGGAGCCTTCTCGGGGCTGTGTGCCAGGGAATTATTATTGTCCAAACCCTGAGTGCATTACAGAGCGATTCTTGTTATTGATTCCACAGGCTGCTACTGTGAGGATAATTTATTTCCTGCTTTGAAACTTCTAGAAGGTTATATTTCATTGAATTTTAATTTGTCATTTTTCCTGCTTTTACTTGAGAAACTTATAAGCTTTTGTGACATTAAAATATGGCTCTAATTTATTAACATAATCTGTTAATATTGTTTCATTGTAATAGACATTAAGTATGATTTCTTAGCGTTCTTGTTAAAATTACATCTTAAAATTGAAGCTGAGAAAAATGAAATGTGGCTTAAGAACCGCACCGCGTGTGCCCCCCGTTTTCACACAAAGTGCTACTTTTTAAGTCTCCTGCATTCGGGGCGCTGTGATTGTGACAGGGAGCCAGACCAGCATTTTCAAGCTCAGGGCCCTCCCTGAACACAGTCCGAGGCATGCGGCGGTCCAAGGCGTGGTGGCCCAGCGGTCTGCAGACGCGGAGCGCCGTCTCGGGAGCAGCTCGGGAACCTGAAGTCAGCGCTGGCCGCAGCGAGACGGCACACCGCGGATGTCAGCCGCCTCCCCGGTGCTCAGCGTCTCGCCCACACACGTCTCTGTAATGCCGTCTTTACCTGCTACGCGATGCATGAAATCTACTTTCGTTTTAGAGCTGCTGGCAACCTTTGACCCCTGTAGTGGAGACGCAATGTGACCTTTCTATTGTCATCAGCTTTCATTCTCCTGAAAATTCTATGAATTTTTATTACAAGTTTTTTTTTTAAACCGAGCTGCGGCTTCAACCAATTACTGGACGCAGACGACATGAAGTTGTCGGAGTGCTCGGCGAGTTTTACAGCCGGCGCGTCGCCGCAGAGGCCGGCCCGTGTCCTGCAATGTCACCTGCCAGGGACTGCCGAGCCCACTATTGGATAAATACATCATTTTATGGAACATTGATTGTTCTGTAAGCCCAGTGGAGCATTATGCTCTATGATCAGACCGTTTACATTGTGTGTAGAGCACAGAAAATACCATATTCAGGGTGGTGCTAAAAGTGCCATTTGTGTATTTTATAGGTGTCATTACAGGAAACTTCTCTCCGTAGGCCCTGTTTACTGCAAAATTTTTTAGTCTGTAATGACATTTTTCATTCACAACGTATGCCTTCAAGAGAGGGGGCCCTTGTTTTATTTGTTTCATTCGCGTTTACTGCACGAATCCTGTACATTTTAATTAAATGTAAGCTTAACAAAGGCATAAGGTATTTATTCTGTGGGAGAATGATGACCGGGAGGAGAGAATCGCACCCCCCACCCAGAAGCAGGCAGGTACCAGCCCCGCCCGCAGCCTCCCAGGGGCGCAGCCGCTGGCAGCTGGGTGGTGCACGGGGGTCCAGCGCCCTTTGCATTTGCAGACCCCGGAGGCGACCCCTCAGAAAGGACACGGAAGCAGGAGCCGAGCTTCCCAGCAAGCTTTGGAAGAAGGGGGCCTCATTAGCCATCACTTCCCCCAAAGCCCATTCTCAGCCCTTGCAAAACCCCTCCCACTCCCACCAAGCTGCCCAGCACCCTGCGCTCTGCACCAGAAGGGAGCAGGGCAGGCAGCCCAGCAGGGTGCTGGAACTGCCCGAGCAGGCGCTGGGCTGCCTTTTACCCCCACAAGCACCTTCTGCAGGAGCCGCTCCGCACGATGTGCACAGCTGAGCCGCTGTCCTGGGCAGAGCGCCTGGGCCGAAACCGCACCCCGCTGGCCGCATGAACTGGTGCGCCTCCCAGTCTGCACCTACCGGAAAGGTCTCAGACGTGGAGGTTGGCGTGCCCCGCGAATACTCAGGCACCGTCCAGTGAGAACTTACATTTGCAGCAGAGACTGGCACTCGTCTAAGTGACACTCGAACTTGTGCACGACCCGACATTGATCCACTGCGGTCACGATGGAAGATGCGTCAGTGGTGAGCCTCCTGCAGTCTGATTGGGGCTGTTACGTTTTATAGGCGCAATTTTTCAAAGCGGTGCTGACAGCACCCACGAAGTTATGAAACTGCTGAATCAAAAGACAGACCCGCGCCTGCGTTTATGAACTGTGCTGGGCAGCGAGCCCACGTCCACGAGGTGGGGATGGCACTGTGATGTCCCATCACACCGTGGTGACAGCCATGTTCACCTGTGCAGCTCACATGAACAGTCTGGAAGTGGTATCGCCTGCCTCTGGAGCCAGATGAATTCGGAGAGAGTCCAGAACAGCCTCATCCCCAGGACCGGGAGGGGTCGGGCACACCTGGGCAGCAGGCAGTCTCTGGCTGGTGTGGACGCCTGGGGGTTGCTGGCACTCAGCGTGCAGCACCTCTCCCAAGATGCCCCAGGAATGGGACATTTGTCACTCCCCACGGCAGTCGTCTCTCCTGTGTTCAATGGGAAGGCAGCGTGTGCCCTCTTGTAATTAACTGGAGAGGGGTGACCTGAAGACCATCTCCCTTTCCTCTGTGTCCCTATTTTTTTCCATACTTGGAGTTAGATTGAAAGTGACCTTGACATTAACTGAAGTCCAGGGCTGCAGAGGACAGAAGTGGCAGAAACAGTGTGATCAGGCCAGGTATTATGAAGCATGCAGATGCCCCACGAAACGGGGAGCTGCAGGTTCACCCGGGAAGGTGGACTGGGCAGCAGCCTCCCCACACCCAGCCGAGCAGGCGTCTGACCTCTCAGGGTTAGAGCTGAGAAGACAGCGTGAGGTTAGGGTCGAGCACCTGCACAATGAGCCAGCCCGTGTTTCATGGGGACCCGTGCTTTAGCCTCATTTCACCACCCCGCTGACCTTGAAACCCCGGGAAGCCATGTGTCTTGTGTTCTTATCAGGCGGGGGCAGAAGGAGGTCACCACAGCAGGCACCCCCCAGGCAGGGGCATGTGTGGCAGTGAGGGGTGCCTGTGACGCTCACATGCTCCCTCGATTCAGGGCAGCCCACGGAGCCCGGAGGCACCTGGCACCGGAGGTCCTGCCATAGATGTGAACTCGCAGAAGCTGGCTGGTGGCTGGCCTGCTGGACCCTGTTGTTCTCCACTTGGCTTGGAGCATAAAGGAGAGAAAATGGAGGCATAGTCTGTCAGCAGTTAGGTGAGCCATCCATTTGTATTTTTTCAGCTGCTGTGGACACTCCGTGTTGTTCTGCGTCAGGTTCAGGTCACGGCACCACGCTTAGACAGTCCCGTACTGCGGAGTGTCCTCGGATGTTCCCGGCACCACCTGGCACCGCGCACGGCTGTTACCAGCTTGCGGGCTCAGTCCCCTGCATCCCTGACTTGCATCCCTGGGACTGCTCTGTGACGGCCCACCTGCACTTCTCGGTCCCTGCACCTTCTCACCTGCTCCCCTCTGGCGACCATCAGTCTGTTCTCTATGAGTCGGTTTCTGTTTCATTCATTTTGTTCCTTCAGTCCCACATCTCAGTGAGCTCATACGGTGTTTGACTCTGGCAGGCTTATTTCACTTCACATAATGCTCTCCAGGTCCATCCATGCCATTGTGAATGATAAGGTGTCATTGTTTCTCAGGGCCGAGGAGTATTCCGTCATGTAGATGTACCACAGGCTTTTTATCCAGCATTTACTGATGGGCACTTGGGCCTCTTCCATGTATTGGCGATTGAAAATGGCGCCGCGGCGAGCACGGAGTGCATGTATCATTTCACATTAGTGTTTCGGGGCCCTCAGGCTCTACTCCCAGTAGTGGAGTCCCTGGGTCATAAGGCAGATGCAGTTTTCATTTTTGAGGACCCTCCACACTACTTTCCGCGGTGGCTGCACCAGTCTGTGTTCCCACCAGCAGTGCACGAGGTTCCCCAGGTGAGCCATTTAGCTGGACTCCTGGATGCTCTGTCACCTGTAAGATAAGTTTGCTTCTGCCTGGCTCAGGGGCCACAGCAGGCCTGGTTCGCCTGCCACCGTCCACCTACCCTTGTGCAGCCCCTGCTGTCCGGGACTCAGTGGCTCTTGAGCAGGCCAACAGGACCGGCTACTGCGGTGGGTTGTTCTGGTTGGCCACACAGGTCTTCTCCTGACCCAAGAGTCTGAGTCCATGGTCCTTCCAAGAGTCACGCTCGAGACAGTCTGCTGAGAAAGAAGAAATATGAATTGGTACTAATGCTTATTTAAAAAGTGGATTACTTAACGCAGTTCACCTCCTCACTGGGCTGAAAGAACTCGGGCTACAGAAAATCGTGCTGAGAACTCACTGTGAGCCCCGCTGCAGCCGGCCCCCAGCACAGGCCAGAGAGCAGAGGAGGGTGCCCTCTGCAGCCCTTGGAGAGGGCGCAGGGGAAGCACCCAGGTGACCCGACCGCGAAGTCCGAGGATCCTGCGCGCTGCAGGCCAGGAGCTTGCATCTGACTCCTAGCTCGGGCTACAAGTCTGGAACTGCTGGGTCGAGCCCAGCCAGGTCCTTGTGGCCGGTGTGACTCAGCAGCTTCCGTGACTCCTGCTGATTGCTGACCCCGAGGGCAGCCCTGCTGGGGCCCGTGCTCACAGCCAGCTGTGCTGGGGGACTGTCCTTCGGGGCGGCACCAGCGGGGTCCACAAAACGGCTCCTATTTAAGGAGTGCTAGCAATAAATCATCTAGCAGTTCTAAATTCTTCCCTTTGCTCAGAAGTTTGCCCTTTACAAAACGACCTCCATTAAAGAGAGTGGAGTGGACTGTTTCATCCATGTAGTTGCCAGTGAGACGTGGGAAGAGTGGAAACCATTCTCAGATCGTTCTCATGTAGGCAGGGAGGAGGGGATGCTAAGAAAACCAACAGCAAACTTAGGGTTTGAAGAAGAAAACTGGAAGTCTATTCTTTCTCAGGAAAGTAAAGATTATAATTTTCACTGTGTCTCAGTCGGCTCAGTTACTAAACACCAGCCTGCATCTGAGATGATACTGGGCATGGGGGTGCGTGCCTACCGGTGCCCCTCCGCGGTCTGGCGGTGCACTTGCCTCACCCTGCGTCTGTCTCTGCCGTGCTGTCCTGGCTCTGCTACTGGGGCATCCTGCCCGCCACCCAGAGGATGGCCCTCGTCCTGGCCCCCTGAGCTGGGAGCCCACGCAGGCAGGGCAGGCGCGCGTCTTTCCCCACAGTGGCGGGTGGCTGCTTAGTCCGCCGGCCCCGCTGCTGTGCTCACTGACGGCCTGACGGCCTGTCTCTAACAGCTGACAGGCGAGGCTTGCGCTCTTTTGCTTGAACCCACAAACATCTCTGTCGAACACAGGGCATCAGAAAACGATCTTCCTTTGGTCGAGAGACGCCGCGTCCGATCTTCCCTTCTCCCCAGGCAGCTCCTGTCTGTTAGAGACAACAGCCGGTGTGGAGGGGTGACTCCCTCCCAGGGCACGGGCCCTGAGCCTGGTGTCAGCGCATCAGAGCAGGCGTGTGGAGGGATCCAGGGCCCCGCGCCGTTCTAGTCGCTCTTGGCCCAGAGCACCAGTCAGGGTCCCTGTGGGCAGCCACCCCGGCAAGCTTGCAGTGAGGGAGCTCACGGTCCCGCCTCTGTGGAGGTTTGACAGTGTCTGCGGAAGAATTGTCGTACTTGCTTTGAGTCCTGAAACTCCTTTTGCTGGCTCTAACCAGTCCCTGTCTCCCGTAGGCATTGTGTCCAAGTCCTATGAGTGCCGTCTGAAGGGCCAAGGAGCCACGTTCGTGGAGACCGACAGCCCATTCACCGCGGCTGCACTGGCGGAGGAGGTCCCCGTGGCAGACAGGCCCCTGCGGGGCGGCCGGAGGCCAACGGCGCCCGAGCAGGTCCAGCAGGTCATCATCATCCAGGGCTACGATGGGGACTTCGCCCTCGATGCCTCTGTGGAGGAGACAGCCGCGGCCACGCTGCAGACGCTGGCGCTGGCCGGCCAGGTGGCCCGCGTGGTACACATCACCGAAGACGGGCAGGTCATCGCTGCGAGTCCCGGCGGGGCACATGTGGGTGGCGGGGCCCCAGAGCAGGTCCTGCCGGAGCAGGTGGCAGAGGAAGCCACGCAGGTGGTGGTGGTGGGGGGCTCAATGGAAGGCCCCGTGGCCGAGCCACTCAGCCCTGGCAGCGCCATGATACAGCAGGTGAGCAAGCAGGAGCTCCTGGACCTCGGCGAGGCCGCTGGGGCCCAGCCTGATGCTGCCTCCGCCTTGGACGCCCTGCTCTGTGCTGTCTCCGAGCTGGGAGGGGCAGAGGGCAGGGCCGGGCCTGGCAGCATGGGCAGGGCCAGCCACAAAGAGGTACTGGTCCAGCTGCCCAGTCAGGAGGTGCCGCCCACCGCCCAGCCCGAGGCCGCTGAGATCCACCTATTCCAGGACGTAGAGGACAGCCCGGCCGCACAGCCCCTGGAAGTGCTGACCCAGGTGGTCCGGCCCTCGGCCCTCGGCGCCTCACAGGAGCGGTCCCAGGTGGCCTTCAAGAAGGTGGTGCAGGGCGTCCTCCAGTTCGCAGTATGCGATGCGGCCACAGCCAGCCCTCTTGGGAAGGACGGCGTCACACAGGTCATCGTGAACGAAGAGGGCGCCGTGCACATGCTGGCGCGGGACGGGGCGCAGCTCCTCGTGCAGGAGGCTGCCGCAGCCGGGCCACATGGGGAGGTCTCGCAGATCATCGTCACAGAGGAGCTGGTGCAGGCCATGGTCCAGGAGTCCGCAGGCAGCTTCCCCGAGGGCGCCACCCACTACATCGTGACGGAGCTGCCGCCGGGCGCGCAGGAGGAGGCGGCGGTGTACTCCCACACCGTGCTGGAGGCGGCAGCCAGCGCGCAGGAGCTCCTGCAGGCCGGGGCCGCGCTGGGCACCGAGGCCGGGCTCCCCGGGGGGAGCGAGCAGCTGACCAGCATGGTCATTTACACCCAGGAGGGAGCCCCGGCGGCCGCGGTCGTTCAGAGCCAAAGAGACAGCCACGAGCTCCAGGAAGCCTGAGGCACAGGGCGGGCGTGGGAGGACCCAGGGCACTGGGCACAGGGCTCCTGGAGGACAGCGACAGCGCAGCTCAGTGGGGGCACCCAGCGTACTGTGCTCTCGGCGACGCTCACAGGGCTGCGTGAGAGCCCGCAGTCCCTGGGTGGTGGGCGGGGCAGGTGCCGGGACAGCCAGCAGGGCCCGGCTGGGGCAGACGAGGCCGCCCCGCTCACCAGCTCTGCCCGGTGTTGGGCTGTTTGTTAACGGTCTTTCCTTCTGCTCTGGCCCTCGTGCTGGGAGGGCCTGGCTCTTCTGTTCTGCGTCCCCAGCCCACTGCACACAGACGCTTTCCTGGTTCAGCTCGCAAAGGCTGTGCCCCTGCTGGAAACGTAAGCGCAGTCTGTCGTGGGGCTCGAGGCGTGTCTGCCCTGGCAGTCCAGCACACGCCGTCCACACACTTTTTACAGATGTAGTTGGAAGCTGCAGCTGCAGGTGTCCCCGGACTGGTGTGGCCTGGCCCCGTCCGTGGCGTTGAAGTGGGAGCTCCGCGGTGCCCCCCTGCCAGAGCGCACCTCACGTGCTCCCCTGCGCCGTTGGCTCTCTTCCGGCAGCAGGTGGACTCGTGGCTCTGGTTGCATTCCGGTTTGAAGAAACGTCTAAATCCTGAGCTTAAGGAAAGCCTTGAAATTTATTTTTAATTAGAAAGCACCCTGGTTCAGGCAACCCAGTGCTCCTAATTTTGACTTTGTTTCCTCCAATAAAGCCCGTATGTGAAGAGTGCGCTCTGGAAAATACTGTTCATACCACTGTTTTGCTTTATAACATGTTTGTTCGTACCGGTGTCATTTTGCAGGGTTTGTTTGTCATTCGCGTCAGTGTGAGGGGCTGGCGTGGACCAGTGACGCGGGGGGCCGCCCCGCAGCCCCCGCCCCCGCCCCCAGGCCTACACCGCGTGTGGTTGGCAGTGGACGCAGAGTCACGTCCACTGCAGTTGTGGAATGCGAGTTCACGTTCCAACAGTCTGTTCCTTGATGCAATTGCTCTTCTTTCTTTTCTGAAACTGTAAAATAATCCCCTCCCGTTGTGCACAGGTTGTTCTGTTCTGTTTCTTTTTGCTTTGAAATAAAATCACAGCATTAAAAGAGAACGGTGATGTTGTGTTTCCGGCCGTCGGCCCAGGGGCAGCTGAAGAGGCCGACGAGGACTTGCTCGGTCTGACGCGCGGTTTCTCCCCCACCTGCCCACGGGCAGGTGTGCTGGCTTCATACCGACACCTCCTGCTCCCAGGGCGGCGGCCTGAACAGTGGGCACAGGCAGGATCTGGTGACAGGGACGCATGGGGTCACCGTTAGTATGCACAAACTGGAGAGCAGACGTGCGAGAGGACGGCAAGAAGACCACGCCCTCCTAGTGTGGGGAGAAGGGGCACTTAGACCCCCCCGTCGGGAGTGGACAGGGTGAAGGTGAGCTGCAGGGGACCTCGCCTGGCCCCAGACCTCATCTTCACGGCTCGGGGCCCTGTCCCTCCAGGACCACCTCCTTTCGCACAGCTGCCCCCACAAAAACCACAAGGTAAAGTTTCAGGTTTGGCACTGGGATTCCTAATTAGCTGAGGACGACTTGCCTGTGTTCCGTGAAAACGACAGGGCCGCTCAGTCCTCCCCCTCTGCCTTCAGCCGGCGCTGACAGGGCCACCGCCCGCCTGTTCTCCACAAGAAGGCGACCTTTACACAGGGGTGCCCCTCCAAGCCTCTCATACGCGCTGGAGAAAAACAGGGGGGATGTTTTCCAGTGGGGGTATTTCCTCTCATTCACCCCTGTCATCTGCACCCTGCCGTGGGCTCGATGCTAATTCCCCCACCCCCACCCCTGCTGTGCCCAGGCCTGCACTGCTGACCTTTCGGCCCCGTCCAAGCTGTTGGCGCTGACATGCTGCCGTTTACCGCTGCTGATTTATTTAGGATAAATATGTCTCGGGTGGCATTTAAGCCCCCGTCAAACCAGTGTAGCCTGCGGTGTTGAACCAACCGTCACGCTGTACGCACAACGGAAAGAGCAGGCCTTCACGGAAGACGCTGTGCGGAGGTGTGTCGAGGCTCCCAAGGACTGTGGAGGCATCAAGGGGCTCTCGTGTCCTGTGATCACCCCTGGAGCGGGCTTGGTGGTCCCCTCCCTCCTCTCTCATTGCACATCTGTTGGGACCGAAGGGCGTCCGGGCTCCCAAATGCAAGATTGTCCATAAAGGAGACATGCCAGCTTACAGCTGTCCCTGAAGCTTCTGCTGGGGAGTGCAAGAGAACCTTTGAAGTAAACAAAGCAAGTGAGCTACGGACCTAGAGGCTGTGATCCAGACAGGCCACCTGGGCATTCGGCGCTGCCCGATTGAATGATCGTGCCCCAGGGACGTGGGGCAGGCAGAGAAGACCGGCCGCCCTGCCCAGGTTAACCCAGAGACACAGGTCAGCACTCACCTCCCATGGCAGACGGGGGCCAGTGCACCTGTGTGTGGTGGCGAGTGGCAGAAACAGCAGTTTCCACGAGGAGGAAGTATAGCCACACAGGTCACTGTAATGAGGTGCAGGGACTCAGTGCCCTTGGGGGCGGCCACAGGCCTCGCTGAGCGGGTTGGAACCGAGGGAGGAGACACCACAACCCCCCCACCGTGGCAGAAACACGAAGGCTGGCAGGCAGGCCCGCGTCACCGAGAGATGCAAAGAACATCCTTTAAGCTACTAGGGTCGCTCCGGGAACCAAGTGAGAGTGCTCAGCTTGGGTCAGCAGCATGGAAACGCCCGCTGCCGCCTGTCGCCCCACCAGGAATGTGGAGACACCCCCGACAGGTGTCACAGCAGACCCCTCAAGGCCAGGCCTCGGCCACGCTCACCCCCGGGGTCGCCCAGCAGGGCCCAGCCGGGCTGTGGTCGGGCCAGGCTCCACAGCTGCCCCCACCACTCTCTCTGTGGACACGCCCCTGAGCCCAGGACACAGCGCCTAGGAAACTCCCATCCCTGCACAGCGTCCTGGTCCTCAGGTCCGGCAGACTCTGTGTCCCTGAGCATGAAGGTGAAGTAACAGCATGAGGAGAAAAGGAATGTGGGAGAACTTAGACTCTCTCCCAGAGCCAGTTCCAGGAAGAGAGTTAAGGAACGAGAAAGGCCATTATTTAGCAAACTGTAAAGCTGTAAGTTCTCACTCACGTTGCTGTTCGGCATTAGCCCATCACTTAAGAGCGCGTGCAGCCCACTTGTGCAGCGTCCGCCTGTCCCGCCTGTTGAACGCAATTCGTGTTCTCCAGGGCGACACCATTTCACAGGAAGGAGAAAGTTAGCTCGGATGGCAGTTACGGGTTTCGGAAGCACCTTCTAATCAGGGATCGGTGATTCATTCTCAGCTTCAGCAGGCGATCCATCTGACATACAAGGGGAAAAATTAGCAGCTGTCACTACGTGACGAGTTAATTTCCTGATAGGCCTGACACTGAAAAGCCATTTGGAGGCATGGCGGTGGCTGGCGAGAAAACCTGGCGCAGCTCTGTGACTGGAGATGAAGAGAGGGCGGAGAAGCGGGCCGGGGAGGGGCTGGCAGGGGGCTGCCTCGCGCGCGTGGGGCCGTGTGCGTCTGGCGTGGGGTACAGGCTGGGCCTGCCCCCGGCCCTCGCCCCGTGCCCCACACGTGCACCGGCAAGGCCAGAGCGTGGCAGGGGCCTGGCATTCTCACCGGAATCGAGAGCGGTTTCATCCTTGGAGCTCAGGCTTCTGATTGCAGGGTGACATGGCATTGCCATGGAAAAGCAACCCCGTGAAACAAATGTCATGGGAAGAGGTTGATGTGAAGGTGGCGGGAGGCCCGGGCGCAGATGGGTGCAGGCTGCCCGGCCTCCCGTGAACCCCACTCCGGTCGTTCTGTCCTGGGCAATCCATTTCCAGTCCAACAAGTTGGACAAAAATGCTTTTCTTTTTTAATACCCAGAAGGCAGAAATTAGAAACAGGGAGCTCGAAGCATAAAACCTACTTGCAAATGTCCCTGGGACTCGTGCGGTCTTTGGGGTGAGGTCTGGGTGAAGGAAGGCGTCCCTCGTGCCACCCGAGGTGCAGGGCGGGACCCCAGATGTTGGCAGCCATAGCCTCTGGTGCTCAGTGCAGTGCAGAAGGAGCATTGTGCTCCTGAAGCTGAGCTGCCACGTCTGCCGCGTAGCCTCTGGGGCCGTCCTGGGCTCTGGGTCTGTGAAGGGAAGGCTGCGCAGGCCTTGGGGAATCTTTATCTTGAGGCATGAGCATGAGCTGAAGAGCCCTGTTCCTTCCGCACTCGAGGGCCTGCAGCCCGGGGTCTCGGGTCTCCCGTCTCAGGTGGGTGCCAGGTGCGTAATGTCAGTGCTTTGCCTGGGAGTGGGCCTGGCCAGGCAGGGGGACAGTCACCGATGATCAGGGAGTCACCACGGCCTGCTCCCGGAATTAAACAGACTCTTCTGAATCTCGGTTACAGTGTCATTTCTTGCTCCGTGGCCCTGTATTTCCCATACCTTTCAATATGTTCCTTTAAAGTGACCTGGTTTCAGCCTGACTCCCACGTCGTGGGAAGGCCGTCACTGCAAGGATTCACAGCGCGCGTGGACCCACCCCTCACCGGGTCCGCTGTCTCAGAAGCACTCACGTCACTCTTCCCGGAACTGGTCCAGTAGAGGGAGCCAAACCAAGACACGGCAAACGCGCTTGTGCTGCCCACGCTACGTGCCGCTCCCGAGGACCAGCTTCACGCAGGGTCCTGGGGGCTGCCTGCTGCTCCAGCCCAGGGAGCCCCCGGTGGTGAGGGCAGTTCCCTCAGCAGGGCGACCGCTCTCCCACACAGCGCTGCCCCCCAGCACCCCAGTGCATCCTCTGAGTCGTCCTGTCGAATCTGGAAACGGGGCCACGACCCCAAGGGCCAGGCCACACTGGCATGGCCCTGCCTCCTGCCTCCCACCCGCGGCCCTGCTGTGTTCCAAGGAGACAGGGATGTTGTCCCTTCAGAGCCACCCTGTGCGGTCCTTTCAGAACACGGCTCTGCAGCCCGTGACTGAAGACCACATCAGGAACCACCTTCTGGGCAACAGCAGCAGATCCACAGCCGGGCCGAAAGCCACGCGGGTAGCCACGGTTCGTCACCTTGTTTAGAAGGCTCCGCAGGATGGGGTGGGCTCTGGCCCTGATGCAAGTGATGCCAACCAAGTGTCCCCTCCTGCGCCAGCATGTGATGTTGGGACAGGCCATGTGGGAGGGACGGACGAACAATTCCAGTTCCTCGTCGGCTTTTCTCATGCTCTCCTTTCTGGTTTTTGTCATCATTTTCTCAAGTGACTGATGCTCTGGCAGGAGGGGCGGGGCCAGTGCGCTGCAAGCCCCAGCCTCGCTGGCCAGGCTGCCTCCCTCACGCGTCCGCACTGCTTTCCACCTCTCCAGGACACTTCTCTGTGAGGCGGGTCTCAAGATCCCTCCTCGTGACAAGCACAGAACCAAGGCCACTCACGGCTTGTCACACACGTCAGGGTGACTTTCTGGGCTTCTTATCAGCAGAAATCGACAGAAGTTTTGAGGACCAAGGACCACCGCCATCAAGGAGACCACAACGGTAAGGGGAAAAGAAAATTTGGCAGACATATCTTTACAGAAAATTTTAAAAACTGTGCTTAGATAATAAGAATATGTGCTTCCATGAAATAACAAATTTTCATATTCTTAAAAAGTAACAGTAAGAGAACGAGAAAGAACTTCAAAGAAATTAAACCAAGTACAACAGATACCATTTTTTTAAATCCATCAAAGAGTTGGAAGATAAAGTCAAGAAGACTTTTCAGGAAGCAAGACCAAAAGGCCAAGAAATGGAATATAGGAGACATAACAAACCAGAAAACACAAAGGTGTCAGCAGCATAGGAGATCCACAACTGACTAAGAGAAGGTTTGGAAAGAGAAAATGGGGAAAGCAGAAATAAGGAAATTATCAAAGAATTAATTCAAGAAAATTCCCCAGCCTGAGGGCTAAGGTTTTCCAGCTTGAAAGGGCCCATTACATACCCAGCAAAATGAATGGAAAGGACCCGTCCTGGGCTCAGCACCGTGGAGTTTCAGAAACCTGGATCAGGTGATACAAAAGCTTTCACAGAGGACGATAAGCAAGATCGCACACAGGCAATCAAAGTGGCATCAGACTTCTAGAACAAGCCCTGGGCACTAGACGTCCAAAAAGGAGTACCTTCAGACTCGAGGGAACACGTCACCGTCAAAGGAGAATTCTACGTCCAGCCAAACTATCCACCAAGCGTCGTGGTGGAGTACAGATGTCGTCAGCTGCCCGGTGTCCCCACAGAGTTGCCCCATGTGCGCCCCTCCCAGGGTGACGCGTGGGGGAGCAGGTACAGGGGCTCCAAGGAGAGGGGAAGAGATCGGGCAGATGACTCGGTAATTCATTCGTGTGGAAAATGCGTTATGAAGATGTGGGTAGTTTGGAAAGAGTAAGCACCAGCAGATAAAAAAATCTAAGCTGATAAAAACATCGAGGTGATAGTACTGCCAGAAACGGTAAGCCAGCAGCATATGAGACGGATGCCGAATGATTTGGTTCAGCAGTGTTCGGCGTTTACAGAGCACATGATGCTCTGTGGAAATGGATTCCAGAAAAGTGTGCTGTAGTCAGGCTGGGTGCCTTCACCCTCCCACCCTAAGAAGAGAGAGAGGGAGAGCTGCATCCCCGTGGGTCCTGAAGGGACATTAACAGACCAGGTCTTGGGTCTGACACGTCGATCTGAGCGCCAGTAAATGGCAAGAGCCAATTCCTGCCTCGCCGGCAAACTGGCACCAGCCCCCAGCTCCCTCCCTGGAGAAGCGACATGGGAACAGGAGTGAGGAAATGGCAGCAACCCCTTGTCTGGGCTGCAGGGGGCCAGGCGTGTGGAGGGAGAGAGGGCCTAGACAGCAGCGAGGCCTCCGGGCCCTGGCGTGGACCCCTGGGTGGGAGACAGAAGCCTTCCTGTGCACCTGTGAGTGGAGGGGACAGCCTGGGCGTGGGGGGCCTGGTGGCTGATTCCGAGTTCCTGCACCTAGGCGCTGCTCTTAGTAGCCGTAGTCATCTGAGTGTTTTTTAAAAACGACATACACTTGGTTATGATGATGTAGGAAGCGCGTAACTCTGTGGAAAGAGGAGGACATCCCTCTGTCCAGAAAGCCAAGCACGTGGAATGGGTTCCCGTTTGGCTTGCGCACTGGGCTGGGGAGCTCGCTCAGGCCGAGCCATCCGCGCGCTCCTGCAGAAGGAGCCGAGGTGCCTGATGGCCCCAGGGAGTTGCCAAGGGGGCAGGACGTCCAAACAGAGAGCATTCCCTTCCCACAGTTTCTGTCATGTGCCTTCTGTCGTGGCCGAAACAGCCCCGGCCCCCGCCACCGGGAAGCTACTGAGTGGGTTGCTTCAGATGGACCAGCAATGATTCCTATTGGTGAGCTGCACGACGACCATCCTGGCCGTGCTATCTGAGCGGAGACTGAGTCACACGCGGCTGCATGCCCCCCGCCTGCCGTGCTGTGTATCGAAAGGGCCGGAAATGGCCAGAAGCCACCCTGGGCACCCCCGTCTCAGGCGGCCCCCCTGACATGCTCTGCCGGCCCAAATCTGTTGGCACAACTTCGTCGGAAGGCGCGCACGAGGGAGAAGAGGGCAAATACGCTCTCAGCGAGACAGGAAGGCGTTCTCACCAGGACAGAACTGCGTGGACCGAACGGCAAGCTCCGCCCGCCCCCCCCCCCCCACGGTGGTCAGCTGCACTCACGCAGAAAAATGGCCCGCAGTTCTCTAGTGTTTTTGGCTTCCAACATCGTTGTTTTGTTTTCAGTGTTTGAGGGTGGATGGGTCTTCCCCCTGAAGAGCCCCGGGGCTGAATGTGGACTGACTTCTGAGTGGGCCGTTGCTGAGCCTGTTCAGCAGCCAGTGGTGCCTGTTGACCTTCCGGGTGCCCCTGTGCTCTGGTCTGGGCTCTGCTCTGCACCCCCCGGAAAACACGTGACATCGGTTGAGCGGTCATGTGGGTCGTGCTCTCCTCCAGAGACAACCCGCTCACAAAAGGCTTCGGCGTGGGCGGCCCTGGCAGGCAGACGTCCCCAGTGGCAGGAAGGAAGCGATGCTGGTGGCCCAGCACGGGTGGGGGGTGACCCCTTTTCCCTGGCCCCATGCTCCTCAGGAAGGACTCTGCTAAGTAAACCCGTGGTCTCCTAAAGGCTGCTCCACTGTTGTTTGTGGAGCTAGGCCAGGGAGTCTGGGAATGAGCAGTCCGCTTTCTGTTCTTACCTTCTCTCTCCGCTGAGCCAGACTTTCCGAGCTTGGGTGGGCCACCCGAGGCCCACACTGCGTGCGCCATGGGGGCAGGGGCCATTAGTAATCCCTGTTAGCCTTGGATCTAAAGCCAGTCCTTCTGCCAGCCTAGCCACACATCGTTGGCATCTTGTTTCTCAGTGGTTCTGACCTTGGAATGAAAAGCACGGGGTATTATTTGGGGGCCCTTTAACTCCCCGAAGTGCAGCCCCTCCTGCCGACATCAGCCCTGGCTCCGCCCTACGGAGACAGCATGAATGACCCTGGAATTGGGCCTCAGGCTTCCACCCCCAAACCCGGGTCCCGTGCTGAGAAGTCAGGAGAAATGGATGTCACAGCCGCCGAGGCGTGTCATCGGAGAGGAGCTGGCTGGGTCCCCTGGGACTGGACTCGAGGTTTGGCAAGGGTCTCAGGGCTGCAGGGTCCTCAGGTTTCCGGAGCACCCCCAGTGTCTGCACTGCAATCTCGCCCTGCAGAGGGTCCCCAGGGTTTCGTGGGTCCCACCAGCCAGGCACCCAGCCCTCCCTGCACCTGTCCCTGTGACTCAAACCTGCCAAGCAGCCTCGGGCAGCATCTCTCCAAGTGTGTCCCCTCAGCCGGGATGTGTCATTGTTCTGACGTATTTCTCACGATGACTCTACGCGGGATGCACGCACACGTATGTAAATGTCAATAGACAGTTTCACAAAACAGCTCTAACCCTCACTCACTGCCGTGAGACAGCCTGCCCTTTCTGTTCTGTTCCACCTCGTCTGGGGGGCAATTGCTTGTCCCTTCGAGGGAATCCACGGCACACCAGCGAGTCCCAACCTGCGTTTCGAAGTCACTGCCTCTAGACGGTCGGCATCAGAAGTCCTTGGGCGTTTGTTAAAATACAGATGTCTGGGGCCCATCCCAGAAGGACCCAGTAATCTGTTGTGTTGTATGTCACAACACGGGGTGGGGGGGCTTTGAAAACGTGCGCAGGCAGCACTGGGGCCTCCGCATTGGAAGCCATCCGTGAGCCCCCGAAGCTTTGTCCATCAGTAAATGTCTCCCAACACCTCGGCAGTGCCTTGGCCCATGTGATGCCGCCTGGGCTACCGTGGCGAAGCCCTTACAAGAGCGCCCGGCGAGGAGTAAGTCTTCAGTAAGTGTGAGCCACGGCCATCATCATCATCACCGCTGACCACACAACCTGCTCTTTCTGGAAGCTTCCCCGTCCTGGGAAACAGCACCACGGTCTCTCAGTGCTGCAGGTGAGTGCAAGGAGCCATCTCACCCTCCTGCCCCTTCCACTGCTGAATCGAGCTCCACACCCTGGGTGTCCCCACCTCGCTCTCTGGGCTCTCTTGCTTCTACTGCCTCTTCCCCACAACCCAGGATGACCCTCGACCCCGAGCATTTCTGCTCTCACAGTTGCTGCAGGGCAAAGGCTCTGGAGAGCCTCAGCGGTGGTCCTGGCTCAGGGCCTCCGATGAGCTCAACATCAAGGTCACGGCGGGGGCCGCCATCTCGGAAGGCCTGGCTGAGGCTGGAGGATGCCCTGCCCAGACCATCCGGCCTGACTTAGGCGGCTGGACGGCCTCTTGACAGGGCAGCATCTTCCCCAGACAGTCCCTGAGAGAGGCCTGGTGCAGAGTCTTCATGGGGTGGCCTTGCGCGTCACATGCTGCCTCTTCCGCCTTGTTCTGTCTATTGGGAGTGACTCCCTACCTCCGCAAGGGGAGGGGACTCATCTCCTCCCCACCCCGCTCGACTTAGAGCCCCAGGTCCACACCCAGCACCGGGCTGCAGGCATTTTGCCCGGCTCCCAGCACACCCAGCTCCAGGTGCGGCTGCAGCCCTGGCTGCTCTGGGCCTGTGGACTTGTGACTGGGAGGGTCCCCGGCAGGGCCAGGTCTTCCTCGCTGCTCGTTTCGGCCACGTGTCCTGGTCCTCTCGCGAGGCCACTCTGATGGTTGACTGTGAAGCAGCTCCTCGTGCGTGAGTGTCAGGAGGTGACCCGCCTTTCATGCTGGTCAGCGCCTCGTCTGCCCTCGACCGAGCTCCCGGCCCACGTGGCCAGCCCAGCCCTGCACTGGGTCGCCGTCAGCCCAAAACAGCGACCTGGCAAACTGACACCTGGAAGCTCCGGTGCCTTCGGTTGCACCAGGAGTCACGGGGACTAGTCAGGAGGGCGCTGTGTGTCCGACGCAGAGGCGATGCCCAGAGCCCCTTTCCTTTCCCGGCTCAGCAGCACGGCCCGCCCCCGGGGCTACCGTGTTGTTTCCACGCCACCCGCAGAACAAGCCTGTGCCAGTTTTCATTAGTGATTTGAGTGCAAAGCTATGTTTTTTATTTTTTACCTGTTCTCTAAATTTTCCAAAAACATCTTAGAAAATTACTCACACCCACTAAGTAAAAAATTAAACCCTGCCAGAGCCAGGGCACAGCCAGAGAAATGAGTCTGGGGGAGAAAACCCAGGCGCTTGTCTTCAAAATGAACTGAAGAAAGGCGACGCACGTTCTTTCCCAGAGGAGCCACGTTTGCGGAGAAGATTCCCGTTTCCTTGAGGATTTCACCCAGAACAGAGGAGTGGGACGAAAGCAGCACAGCGTGGAGGTGACGAAGCCCCCTGCCGCTCTCCTGGGAGACGGTGCCTGCACAAGCCCTCGGGCGTGCTGTGAGTGTGCCTGCCCCGCCGGGCAGACGGCTGTGCGCCCTGCCGTCCAGGCGTCCCCGGGTTCAGGAGAAGGGTCTCTCTGACTCTGCGAACTTCCCTTCTCCCTGCGCTAAGGACCCCAACCTTCCCCGGAACTGTTCCTCGTGTCAGCCTTCGCTTCCCATCTCGCTCTTTCCTCACGCTCTCTTTCCCTGGATTTCCCATTTTTCAAGCCCAAAGCAGACTTCAGTCTGCTGAATTTCAGCCCCTTCTTCTTGTCGTGGATGGCCTATTACCTATTGCAAAGGTCATTTTAAGTGTAATTCAGCTTAAATTACTTTATTTTCGAATCGCCAGTTTTTCTCCCTTCTCTGTCCCTCCCTCACCCCACCTGCCCACTCCCGCGCTCAACCCCCGCTAAATCTCGGCTTTCAAGGACTTCTCTGTCCTTAACAGCCCTCCGTGGAGTTGTGGGAAAGTGATTCCTTAGATCCGCTGTTTTAAGGGATATATTTATGTCTTCTTAGCCTGGCCACACAGGGGTTGGGGGGTGCCTTTCTGGGATAAGTGAAAACAACCACAGAGATCCCTCTGTGGGCCTGAAGGACCCCAGCCACAAAATGCACTGTCTTGTCCCAGGGTTAGGAGCCCCGGCCAGACACCGAACTGGACGCTCGTTGGCAGCTTTCAGAGCCGAACGGGGCTCATCAGTGCCTTCAACCCACTGGGCCTTGGGGGAGGGGGTGTGCATGTGGGTGTGCGTATCTGTTCACATGTGAGTATGCATGGGAGTCTGTGCACGCACACCCATGTGTATGTGTGTGTATGTGTGTTCATACATGGTATGCTTGGGGTCTTGTGTGTGCTTGCATGTGTGGGGGTCATGTGTGTGCACATGTGTGCATGCATAGGTGTGTGTTCATGTGTAAGTGTGCACAGGGTCTTTGTGTTTATATGGAAGTGTGCTGGCTCTTGGGTGTGCATGCATGTATGTGTTGTGTGTGAATGTGCGTGGGATTCAGTGGGGGGTCTGTGTGTGTGTGTGTGTGTTCATGTGTGGACAGGGGCACCTGTCTTTTGGGAATACGGAGATCCGCCCAGTGGGCTTCCTGGCTTTGGGGTTCTGCCTCTCAGCTCCCGAGATGTTACCCACACAGCTGGCTCTCTCCAGATAGTTCTGTCTCCAGCTTCCTCCTGGGTTGTTGTGACGGCTGTCCCAGGCCAGGGGAACGCAGGCCCAGGGTCAGTCTACAGTGAGGGACGGGGTCTCAGGGGCCTCTCCAGCCGTGGGGGGGTGGTCACTACTAACATAACCTCACATCAGGTCCTCAGGAGGAAGCGGAGGGCCTGGCCCAGGGAGCCTACGTCCCTGCAGTCCTGAGTGTCTGAGGTCATGGCGGCCTCGCGAGGAGCAGGACATCTGCCAGGGTCTCTGACCTGGCTGCTCCAGGACTTTGTGACGTTGGTTCTGGAAGGTTCTCTTAACTCACCAGGGCCTCCCTGGTAGTGTGGGCCCCAGGCCCTCTTCCTGTGAGGCCAGGTTGATTTCTCCTCCACCTCAATGGATGGAGGAGTCTAAGGGGTTAAACTTAAATGGGAACCTGAAGTGCTCCTGGTGGGTGGGCTCTGCCTCCCTCCCCAACCCCTGCCTCCCTTCAGGCCTTTTCTGGCCTCAAACGGACCGTCTTCACTGACAAATTGTCACATTTTGGTGCTGCCTCTCCTTAAAGCAGGTAAAAATAATGAAACCAGTATGTCAGGGCCCTCTGGCCGCCCGGGAAGCATGACTGAGAGTAAGACTGCTGGCCAGGGCATCAGGACGGAGGGCTGTCTGTCCCCCCACACCGCGCCGCTCGGTGGCAGCAGTGGGCGCCAGCCTTCAGTGACCGGACGGCGTGTTCGAACCCCGACTAATTATTCCCACATTTCCCACCAGCTTCCTTCCGGCACCGGCCAACTCTCGCTGCTAGAGGAGCAGCCGCGGCGCTGTCCATCCCTGAGCGCCCGGCCATGTAGTTTGCCCCGCAGCCACCACCAGCAGCCCGCCATGCAGGCCTGCCTGTCACGGCTGCCTTACCAGGGAGCACGCCCCCCACACCAGCCACAGGCTGCAGCAAGTTGCTGCTTTTGTGGGAAATGAGGAGGGAAAGGCCACACCCCACTGCTTCGCTGTGCGCGGACCCCACAGTGGGGCTGTGGCTGGTCAGCCCAGGGACCCGGGAAGGAGCCCCGAAATGTCCGTCCCCGCTTCTCTGTCTTCCTTTTCCACATGGGGTTTTTAAGGCACTCTTTACGAAATGGCACCAGGCCCTGTCCCCAGCTGCTCTTCTCGCCTCCAGTCGGAATGTCACTGGGGCACGAGCCTCACAGCCTATCTCGGCTCAGAGAAACTGACAGGCCCCGCTGCCCGGAGCCCCAGGAGACGAGGGGGTCAGACATCCGCTCCCTGGTGGCCAGTCCCCCCGAGGCACGTGGGCCGCAGGGCCAGCCCTGTTTCCCACCAGTGCCACTCCATGCGCCACGGTCAAGGCCAGCGCAGCTCTCCTGTGCTGGGTCGCAGGGCCCATGGGCCCAGGAGGCTGCAGAGTAAAGAGGGAACAGCGGGGCTGAGGGGCACCTGGTGGCCTCAGTGTTCAGGGCGCTGCAGTTCCTCCAGTCTCCCCAAGGACCGAAGTGGATGTGGGGCAATCCTGCAGACCTGGTCATGGGGGGCCACTGAGGGAAGCAGCTGAGTTCAAGAGTTCAGCGGGTCAAATGTGAACAAACAAGCTTGTGAGGCCCTGGAGTCTGGGTGAGCCTGTGTCATCTTGTCACCCCTGCCCCTTCCCAGCAGGGCTGGGTCAGGGACTCTGCACGTGCCACCCCCACAATATTTGATTACTTGTCACATCACACTAGGTTTTGAAATTAAGAGGTGGGTCTTCAACTTTGCCCTTTTTCAAGGTCATTCTGGCTATTCTGGGTCCCTTGCATTTCCAAATGAACTTTAGGGTCATCGTATCACTGATGCAGGAAAAGGCAGCTGGCACTCTGACAGGGGTCACACTGACACCGAAGACCACACAGGGGACTGGGGACTGTGTGTGAATCCCGCAAGGTCGCCCGGCCCACGGCCCTGGGCTCCTTCCCCTTACTTGGATTTTCCGTCGTTTCTTTCACTGCTGCCTCGCAGCTTCCAGTGTCTGTGTCATGTGTTGTGTCTCCTCCTGCAGGTGTCACCGCAGATGTGACCATCTTCGCGTCTTCACCTTCAGGTTGTTCATTCCGGGGTGCACAGCACACCTGCCTGTTCACTGGGTGGCCACATCCTGAGCGAGACAGTCTCTCAGCTCCAGCACATGCTCTGTCCCCTTCCTGGGGTCTCCACCTGCAAGGTCGTGCCGTCTGAAAACAGTTCCAGTCTTTCCTTTCCAGTGTGGGTGTCTTTTGTCTTCTTTCCCTTGCCTGATGGCCCCAAGTGGCACCCCGAGGGGTAGGGGTGAAGCTGCCATCTCTTCCCGGCGGCTGTGAAGTTAACTTCAGGCTTTCCTCTAGATGTGACTGTTCGGGTTGAGCAGGTCCCCATCTACCCGTGTTCCCTGAGTGTCACTGAAAATGTGCTTGGCTTTGTGAAGTTCCTGCTGCACCTGCTGAGGCAGCCATGTGATCTCACTGTTTCATTTCATTGATTTTGGATTTGAACCCACCTCGTGTACCGAGGTCAACCCTACCTGATCACGGTGTACGGTTTTGTTTATACGTTGATGGGTTCACTTTGCTGGTGTATTGTTGAGGATCTTCGCATCAGTATTCATAAGGGATTTTTTCTTTTTTAAAAAAAGATTTTATTTATTTATTTTTATAGAGAGGGGAAGGGAGGGAGAAAGAGAGGGAGAGAAACATCAATGTATGGTTGTCTCTCACACGCCCCCTACTGGGGACCTGGCCCGCAACCCAGGCCTGTGCCCTGACTGGGAATCAAACCAGTGACCCTTTGGTTCACAGGCCGGACTCAATCCACTGAGCCACACCAGCCAGGGCGAGATTTTCTTTTATTATGGGGTGTTTGTCTGAGCTGGTATTGGTGATATTGACCTTAGAGAATGAGTTGGTGTTCTCTTCAATTCTTCTTTTTTTGAAGGGAGGGTGGAGTAAGATTTTGAGAGATGTTGGTATTAATTCTTTGAAAAAATTTTTTGTAGAAATCACTACTGAAGCCGATAAGGGTGTGGGCTTTCTTGGTAGGAAGTTTAAAAATTATTAATTCAACCTTTTTACCCCCTATATGTGCATCTGGGTCTCCGGTGTCACTCTGGAGGCAGTCTTGGTGGTGTGTCCGCAGCGCGGAACCCGTGCCCCTTTTACTGTGGCTTTGGAGCTTGCTTGTCAGTTTCCACGGGACAGACGTGCAGCCGGGAGGTGGGGACTGCATTTAAACTAGAAATCGATCTGAGGAGAACCCACATCATCACTGTGTTGAGGCTTCCAATCCATGAACATAGTATGTCTCTTTATTCACATCTGTCTTTAACATTGTTTCTCTCAGAAATATTCTATCAGTATTAGTGCAAAGGCCTTGCATGTGTTTTGTTAGATTATTTCTAGATACTTAATGTCCTAAACACTATTGTAAATAGTGTCATCTTAAAATTTAGCTTTGTTTATTGCTGGTACAGAGAAATACAATTATTTTTTAATATTCACCTGGTATCTAGAAATCTCTCCTCTCTTTTAATTTTTAAAAATGTTTATTTTTACTCTGTTTCTGTCCTTCAGGCAGAAGTGGAGGTGTTTCCCGTAGGCACTGGCCCCCGTGAGGCCCCCCGTCCTGCGCGGTGTGTGGCTTGCTTGCTCACCCCTCCCTCACTTCCCCCACCCTCTCCGAGGCCATGGTTTCCATGTGTCTGCCTTCTGTCCTCTTCCTGGTTACTAGTGGGTCTGAGAGTTTCTTCCTGTCCCTCTGGACTTAGAGTCTCCCACTCGGCAAAGTCACGGCTCATGCTCCTTGTTCTACTGGTGTCTCCTGACCATGCTGACCTTTAGGGTTCTTGTGTTTGTCCTTCGGCCGCTGTCTCAGAAGGTCGGAACAGAACCAAGCACATAGGCCTTTCTGGCTCTGTCCACCCATCAGCCCGTGGGGACCAAGACGGAGACGGTTCACACTGGCCTATGTGAGCTGGGCAGTCCCCACGTTAAAATTTAAGGTTGTGCCCTCCTGCATGTAAACAGTGCTCAGGGTGCTGTTTCTCGGCCCGTGAGTGGCAGGCACGGCACAGAAGTAGTGCCTGTGCCCCCTGTGAGCGTCCCCATGTGCCAGGGCACTAACACGAGCTCAGTAACTGGCATTGCGCTGTCAGGACACACTGATATAGCGCCTGTTTTTAACAATCATCTGGCAGTGTTCACTAGCGTGTTCTGCTCTCTAGGGCACACACAACAGGGGCCTGACAAGGGAGCTGTACTCAGGGTGTGCAGCACGTGGGGACATGTCCAGAGTATATGCATCTTGGGATATGACAAACCCAGGCTGCACGGGGGCCTCACGCAGGAAGGCGAGGGGGAATCCTGGCGCAAGGGCGCTGGGGAGAAGGTGGGCAGGGGCAGGCGGGATGTTCTCCACGTCTGCCTTATTACCGTGAGTTTACTTTGATCTTCCCTGATCTGGTCCCAAATGCCTGCTTCAAATACCTTTGAGTTTCCATTTCTTATTGAGAGGTCAAGACGCAGCATCCCTGCCCCGGCTGCCTGTCCCACACGTGCATGCTGCGGTGCTCCTGCTAGGCCGGCCGGCCCAGACAGGGCCCTGAGGGGCAGCAGCCACACCAAGGGGCAGGACTGAGAGCGGGGACCAGGAAAGGTGCCAAGGACTCTGAACCCCGAGAAAGCGGGTGGGGAGGGTGGGAGCCGCAGGCAGGAGCATCCGGGGCACTGAAGACACCGGCAACACTGCTCCCCGTTTTCCCCAGAGCTGGCCAAAATATCCTCGGTTCACTGAGCACCCTACCGAGGACACCCAAATCAGATATCAAATTTCTGTATTAAATTCCACCAAGTCACATTTATTTTTATGTCTCCTACCTGACATCAAACAAACAGTAATTTTAAAATCGGGTGCATCTCTGCGGGATGACATCGCCAACCTTTAAAAAAATGAATGATTTATTTAAAAGGTTGGATGTGCCATCCGCACATCTGAATCAGCGAGTGAAAAGCCAGACGTCCCAGCCGCCGGCGGGGAGCAGACAGCAGCGGAAATGGTGCCGATTAAACAGGGATATTTTCCCCCAAGACATTAGACAACAGTGTGTAAATGTGACATTACACTGCCGAGATGGACGTGCCCAGGACGCGTGTGCCCGCGCTGTCTCACAGCCAGCCCTTGGTTTGCTGTGGCGGCAAAGCGTTTCTTCACCCGTGAATGGGGGTTGCGGCCGTGCCCAGCCCTGTGTTTCGCTCTCGGGAACCCTGGGAAGCTGGGTACCCCAGCAGCACCCAGGTGCCTTTGCCACACTAAGCACTGCGGCGGGACGGGGTGAGTGCGGAGCCTGCAGCTCTGCTGAGGGACAGGCCTCCGTCCATGTCTCTGCCCTCAGACCAGCCCTGCGCCCTAGGAGGGGACTTCAGGAGGGGAGGGACACTCACCTGGGGGGGCCACGTCCTCCTCTGCCCATTTCTAGGCATATGGCCCTGAGCTGTCCTCCGGGCCTCCTCCAACCACCTCTTGTCCTGGATGAAACAAGAGGTCTGACCGCAGGTGCTCCAGGGTCCCGTCTGACGTCCGACCCCACAGGTCTCCAGCGTCTCTGACTGCGGAGCGCTCACAGCCAGACCTCACTGCGTGTCCCAGTGAGGAGTCCGACTGAGCCAGGGCTGCAGGTGCAGGGAAGGGCTGCAATCCAGGACAGATGTGAGCCTCGGGACCGCTGGCTTAGGGTGACCGTGATGATTGGGTCCTTTGGCCTGCATGTGGGGTCGGGAGGCACCCTCCAGGGGAAGGAAGGGCAGGAAGCCTGGGTGAAGGCAGGAGAAGAGGGCTGGGGCAGCAGACTGAGGACCAGTGTCACCCAGGAGACAGAGCTGCAGTGTGGAGGAAAAGGGGGCCTCCCAGGGGACCCCAAGGGAACCTACCCAGAGGTGCACATATAGGGGATGCAGAGAGGTGGGAGCCCCTCATGCCTGCTGGGCTGGGTGCCAGGCTGCAGAGACAACACGGGGGAAGAATCTGGCCCTTTGGGGGTTGCTCCCAGGTCTGGAAGATTCTTTCATCCCACAGAAACCATTCCAGCACAGTACCTGGGGACCAGCCTCGGTCCCCAGAGGTGCCAGCGGGGACAGCAGGGCTGCCCCCCTCCCCTGGGGCTCCTTGGGCCCAGAGCACCTTCCCCCCAACGGGCCGAGGGGCACCCTCACCCAAGGAGGAGCTGGGCTTGGGTGGCACGGGCTCTGAGGACAACTGGCCACAGAACCTCCCTGTCACCTCTCAGTGCTGCTGGGTTTCCTGCGTGGCTTGCCTCGATGTCCCCTTCCCCTGAGTGGGGCCCACCCCCCTCACGAAAACGTTTGGTGGAGACTGTCAGGAGAACCCATCAGAAGTGTTTTGAAAATAAAAATACCGTTTACGTGCAGGGGTCGATCGTGTCTCCAGGCTAGGGCGTCACAGCTGCGAAGCCCCAGGAGTTCTTGTCGATAACGGGAAAAACCTGCGTGGGCAGCGGGCCAGGTGAGCGGCTCGTGAAGGTCCTTCCCTCGGAAGCCGCTTGCTCTCGGGCCGAGACGGACTCTGCGACCCAGGCTGCACCCAGCACCCAGCACCCCACCCGGCACCCCACCCACCCGCTGGGTCTGGATCGGCCCTGGCTGGGCACTCAGCGGCCAGAGGCTACGCAATGCGTCTGCGAGAACGAAGGTACCCAAGGCGGTGGGGGTCGGGGGTGGTGGGGACAGGTGGTTCCCTGCGGTTCGGTCCCAGAACCTCGGGGTCCGCCTTCCCGCGCACGCAGCCCTCCTGGCCCCGAGAGTTCTGGGCTTTCTCACTCACTGCTCCACTGGTGACATGGGACGCAGGGTGGGGGCTTGGTCAAGTGACACGCGTGTGCAGCACGTGTCCCTCCACAGGCTGCCCGAGTCGCAGTGCTGCCAGCGGGGGCGCGGGCCGGCAACTGACACGTGGGTGGGTCCCGGGTCCAGGGCTGTCCTCCGGGCCCAGGCCCCTTAGGCCGAGCGAGGCCGGTCCGCGCGGCCCTGCCCGGGGAGGCGCCCCTGACGCCCGCCTCTCCCGGTGCTGCCAGGGCCGGCGTGCGGTGCGTTCTTAATAAATGTTGCGGGAACGAGAGGGGACAGGCAGTGAATGCACTGGCGCCCCAAGACAAACGATGGTGCGGCCCCTGAACACTCGAGATCGCGGGCTGGTCCCGAGCCTTCCCGCGCGCCACACTCGTGTCCTTTGCCCGGGCTCCCCGACTCGTGGCCGAACCCGCAGCCCCAGCGGGGCGCGCCTCCTTCCAGGTCTGGAGCTCCTCGGGGTGCGGCCGTGAGTGCGGGACTCGGTGACCTAAGGGGCAGCACTGCCGCCCATGTGGCCTCTTTGTCCTCTGCCCTCGGGACAGAACAGGGCTCCCTCTCGGCTGCGCGCAGGGTACGGTTCCTGAGAATGAGGGTTCTTTTGTCACATGGTACAGACGCCACTTTGCAGGCCGTGCAGACCATGTGGCCCCCTAGTTGCGACGCCTGGAGCTGGAGGCCGGCCTTTGCCTCCTGCGCGTCTCCCCCTGGACTTGGAAGCGGCCACTGTCTTCCCGCCCTCCTGACCCGCCTCTGGGGAGGCTGGGCCCCCGCCCGGCCCCAAGCCTTCCTGGAGCGTCCAAGCTGCCGGGGATCTCGGAGAAGCTCTTGTCCCAGAGACCCGCGTGGCTTCATCGTCCATATTTCTGCCCGGAGAATGTTGCAAAACGTGGCCCCAACCCTGTCCGCGTTTCTAGAAACACAACATGAGGGACAGCTGTGCAGAGGGTAGGGCCCGTCCCACCGGACTGAAGTGGCCCCGGGCGTGGGTGGCTCTGCCGCCCTGGGAGGAGGGGCTCCAGCCGCCCATTAGGACCCCCAGCTGGGGGTGAGCAGGGCCGCTTCCTCAGGTGGCACTCTCCTCCCATACCCCCACCGAGGAGGGGCACATGGGACAGGATGGTGACCTGGGACTGAGCGAGGAAGGCAAAGGCCATTCAGGGTGGGGGAGGTGGCCCCGAACGTAGCCAGGATGCTTCCAGGGCAGCAGCAGTGACACTGGGGCCGGCGGCCACACTGCTGTGTCCCCGCACTGGCTCCTGTCACTCTCCCTGGCAGGCGCCCCTGGAGCTCGGTGAGCTGTGCTGGAAGGCACCTTGGCCTGATGGTCCTCACCTCATCGGGGCCACTTTCCCAGGGTGTTGCTGTTTCTTTGAAGATGAGGATGGTTCCCCTCCAGTCCCTGGGGGGTGTCCACCACCTGCCTCATCCCTTCTCACCCAGATCCACCACAGCCAAATGGATGGGGGACAAAATCACTGTAACAAAAAGAATAAATATGCTGGCTGAAAAATGGATTATTAATTCAAGCCCTGCCCTCCGTCCCAATAATGAATGACCCAGCATTAGGGAAAGCCAGTTGCTAAATTAAAACGAATGTGGGAAGGCGCCTCCCCAGCCCAGAGCCCGGGGTGGGGGTGGTTGTCCCCTCCCGCGCCCACAGCCCGGCCCCGGCCCCTGACAGCTCGACGCCCCAGCTGACAGCTTCTCCAAACCTGGCCGAGACACCCCGCATTAATTAAGTCATTGCTGGACTGTAATTTCCTTGAGAAATAAAAAATTCTCACACAAGAAAAGGTTACAGAGACCTTTTCTGTGTCAAAATTACCATGCCGCATGAATATTAATGCTCTTAATGAAGACAACCTTCTTTCAGCCGGAAGGCTCTGGAGTGAGTGCCAAATCTGCAGCCCCGCTTGGTGGGCGCCATGGTCTCAGGAGGTGGGCACTGCCCCCCAGGGCACTCCTTGCCTGCCTGTCCTAGGCCCCTGAGTGCCCCTCTCCTCCCTAGTTTGGAGAACAGGGCCTGCTTGGAATTTCAAGTGTGACCCGGCGCACACCTGGCACTTGCCCCCCACCTCCCACGACAGTGTCTGTGTCCCCAATTGCCCTGGCACCCTGGGGACCCAGCTGCTGTGAACCCCGGGATGGATGTGACATCTCCCCAACCCAGAGCTCCCATTTGGAGACACTGCTGGCTGAGTCCCTCCACCTGTGTGGCCCCCAGACCACCTGAGGGCCCGGGCCCGGGCAGCAGCCTCTCTGGCCGAGCCGAGCTGAACTGAACCCCGAGGGCTCAGCACCTGTGCCTTTGGGGGCAGCCCCAGGAGGGGTGGTTTGGAGCTCATTAGTGGAACACTTTAGCACCTGCAGTAAGAGAGACCTCAAACCTAAACACTGCTCCCAATAATGATTCAATGAAGTATGTGACGCAGCTGTTTGGGTTCTTGCCTCCCCATTCTTTGGGACCAGCATGATAAGGAAATGCCAAAAACAAAACCACCCGTGGCTGGGCACTCCCCAGGGTGGTGACACCACAGGCTCCGGCGGGGTGGAGACGAAGGGGTGGGGAGCTGCTGGTTGTCCCAGAGCCACGTGTTCTGCGTTGCAGCTGCTCTACACGACTGTTGTGGCCTTAAAAACATGTCCTGGGGGGCTCGTCACGCTGGGCACATCAGGAGGGAGGATGGGAGCAGAGCCGGACACGCCCCACGGAGGGGGTCAGGACCTCAGGGGGAGGGGCCAGCTCAGGGCGAGCCCTCCGCTGCAGCGAGGAAGGCTCACACTCCTCACCGCGCTCCTGGCTCCCGTCTCGCCTGCGGCCTGTGTGAGACAGAAAAATGGACCTGGATTGGACACAGGCCCAGAACCCGCAAGGCCTGTGGTTCCTGGGGAGCCTGGCTTGTGCGTCCGAGCAGGAGTGACTGCAACCCTCTCCTGTGTGGTCGGATTGTGAGTGGTTTGGGGACCTTCCAGCACCAGCACAATGACAAATGTGACCGATCTGCGGCAGGCCTCACTGCGGATTTCTTCTCAGAACCCCTACGTCCCGGAGCTGTGTGTGTCTTGTGGGAAGGGGGGGACTCCCAATCTTCCCTGAATGCCCAGCTGCCCCCTGTGGGAGCCCAGGTCCCCATAAGTGTGAGAAGGGGCGGAGCTCTCACAGGTTCCCACCCCCGGCTGTCTCCTGGGATGCAAGGCTCTCACTGGGTGTCTCAGGCCCCTCCTTTCCACCAGGCACGGAAGAGGCCACACTGCTGCCCAAATTCAGCAGTGGGGTTGTGGGTTTCGGCGTCACTTGCACGAAACGTGACCCACCCCCGTGGGCCGATGGAACGCCACACAAAACCAGTGCTCACAAAGGTTTATGCTCCGTGGTGATGGCTCAGGCCCTGATTTGTGTTCGTGAAAACAGAAGCATTCTGTTCCGTTCGACGGGGTCTGGTTTCTGTCCTTCGTGCTGACGGTCCTCTGAGAAATAAGTAGGTGGCCGTGACCAAACACAGCCCCCCGAAATAGCAGGTACTCAATAAATGCTTGTCAGGTTAAGAGGAAATGAATGCTCTGCTCTGGTTACACAGAAATAACGAACCAGCAGCTGGAGACACAGCCCAGCTCGGAGGGGGCATCGCTGTCCATTTGCAGGGGGGATCCCTGCCCAGCCCCTGTGGGACCGATCCCCCAGGGGCAGAGCACCGAGTGCCCATCACTGCACGCAGGTGCCGGGCACCACACTCCCGGCCTCTAGGGGCCCATTTCCACTGGACAGTGGCCTCGGAAGCTCCTGCAGGGGAGCCGTGCCCTCCGCAGCGAGGGCCCTGGCTGGCCCATCCCCTGGGTGGGCCCTGGGCCCACACAGCCCCGCGCTGGAATAGAACCTTGCGCGTGTGGGCTGGTGCAGCGCGAGGTCTCATCGCCACAAGCCCCACCCGAACTGCGCGCCCTGCACGGCGTGTTCGATATCGCAGACCCGGTGACATTTACACACCGCTTGAACTTTACTTCCCTGGTTTATATATTGCCGGCGCAGCCCTTTAGAAGTGTGGCTTCCTAGAAGTTTGTTCTCCGTCTCAGAGCTATTTCTGCTCTTTGATGCCACTGCACTTCCCAGCCTCCAGCGGGTTTAAGCTCCTGGTAACAGTGACTGTGGAATATTTTATTTCCAAGTAATGCTCAGGCATGCCACAATTCTCAAAACAACAAAAAACAAACCCACAAAACAATATTTCTACCTAACAGAGGTAGAAAGTAAATGCTTCCCGCGTGTTCTGGGCTCTAGAGAGACCCGGAGCGTCACTCTGACCTCAAAGTAGCAGTGGGGGCTTCCTTCTGGCCGCACCCAGACCCCAAGATGTGGAGGCTGCATCTTCCTCGGTGGCCCAGGTCCTGGGGGAATCCTGCAGCCTGCCCGCCTCCGGTCTGAGGAACGCCTGTGCTGCCTCGCACCGGTAGGTCCCTCTGTCCTCGGGCTCCGGTCCTGTTTGCAGGACTGACTCGGTCTTTTCCTTTGGGTCCCCAGGAGCCCACACCCCCACACAAAGGGGGGGTGAACACACACACACACACCCCCACTCATCGCCATCTCTCCAAGAACAAAGGGTGGAGGCTGCCTCCCAGGCCCGGTAGGAGGCGTTGGGTGCTGGCTCGGGGCCAGGTGGGGTCCGTCACAGTGACCTAGTGTTGACGTGGGGCCACAAGAACAGCCACGGAAAATACTAGACTCAATGGTGTCAAAGCTGGAAGTGTCTCAGATCAGGAACAGGACAGGGGTCATCCCCCAGCCCCGCCCTCCACTGCTTCTGTTTAAGCCAGAGTGGACGTTCTAGGCAGAGCGGTCAGGCCGGAGAAAGAGCCAAGGGGCACCCGCACCTGGAAGGAAGGAGCAGCCCGGTCTGTACGAGGGGACGTGCCTTTCCATGGAGAAGACTCCAGAGTCCACCGGAACTGTTGGACCACTAAACGGAGACAGTAAGGCTGCAGGACAGAAAATCAACACGCAAACACCAGCGGCATCTCTACACACCCACTCTCGGGGAAAGAAATCAGGAAAACACTCCATGTACAAGGGCGTCGGGAAGAAAGGAAAGGCTGGTGACGACTGAGTGAGGGCGTGGGCACCTGGCGCCGACCGGGCCCTCCGGGTCCACCCCACCACCTCTGCCTGCCACGGTCCTCACCGCTGGCGCCACGCGGCTCAGTGTTGAGTAGACGGACAAAGAGTGGAGGGTGCCTCGTCAGCCAGCACAAAGAAAGGCCTGGACATGGGTGGCTTCCAGAGCTCTGCCAGCATCAGTGGGGTCCTCATTTTGGGTGGAGGGAACACAGGTAGAGGGGCCCAGGTGGGCAGCAGGAACTTTATCCCAGTGCAGGTGCAGGGGTCCCTTCTTGACCTCAGGAGAAAGACGGGGCTGCTCCCTTCGCCCCACGCCTGCCGTGGGGTTAACGTTGGGGAGGGGCTGCTTGGGATTCTGGGTACCCCCACCACGCACATGGGAGAAGGGACCCAAGAGAGGGCCTGGGCTGCGAGGCTCTGCTCCTGGCTCCGTGTGCCCGTGTGTGTGCTCAGTGCCCATGGGCACACTCAAGTTCATGTGTGTATATGTGCACATGTGTCCAAGCGCACTCTGTGTGCACATAGCACACGTGCCTGCATGCATGTGGGCCTGCGTGCACATGTGCATGTATGAGTGTACACGTGTGGGTTGTGCATGTGTGTGTACACATGTATATGTGCACCTGCATGTGTGTGCCCTCCGCACACATGCTCTAGCACACTTGGCCTCCTCTTCCTCTGGAAGAGCCAGGAGGCCCTTGGCTAGCACTATGCTCCTGCTGAGGGCTGAGGCCGGCGCCTGCTCTGCTTGCCCAGGGAGGGGAGCCAGCCCAGTGCCCTCTGCACATGTGGGCTGCGTGGAGGTGGGCGCCTTGCTCAGAGGCATCTCCGCCCAGCCTGCTCCCTGAGCTCCTTGTTCAGGCCATTTGGCTGTGGACCCTGCGACCTTTGGCCCCCACGGCCCCAGGGTCACTGTGGCCCCACCTGCTCAGCCCCAGGGAGCCGCTTCCTTTTGCTGACACAGCTCACCCGCAACCCAGTGAGAACAGGCAGAGAAAACTGCAGGAACAGGAAGATGATGGATTTCGGCCGTTCTGTTTGTGTTGAATTTCTGAATGAGCATTGAAATCCCTCCCTGGGAAACGCGGCGCCGTGGGGGAACAAAGCCCGGGAACGGCCCTCCTCTCCTGAATCCGGGCGCCAGAGGGTGCTGCATGGCTCTCCACAGGAGCAGGAACCGGTCCAAAACGCATCTAGGTTTCATTTTAGAAAAGGCAAAAATGCCCTACTGTAGATTTCTGCTTCCCTCTAGAAAAAAAAAAGAAAAAGCCCACGATGCTGTTTTAAACCGCCGCAGTGAAAAAAACATGTGAAATATGTGATGTGGTGTTTTCAGCAACTGTCTAAATAAAGGCTTAGTGAGTCACCATGGAAAACAGAAGATCTCTCTGTATTTTAAGAGCTGCAGTTTAAGAGGGTTTTTTTTTTTTTTTTGATGCGAAAGCTTCCCTTAGGTCTGTAGCTTAGACATTGCCCATCTGCTCGAGCCTCCCTGGCCTGGATTTACAGCAAATCCGAGATTTCGTTTCTCAGAAAACACAGCCTCGAGCGTGTGGAGGGAGGCGGGCTCTCATTCGCCTTCAGGGGAGGCCTCTGTGTAACCCCTGAGGTCATCAGGACGTCAGGACGGTGGGCGGGTGCATCCTGGGCACCAAGTGCCAGAGACCACTGCATGTCACTCCAGAGTGCCCGCCCGCCAGGGAGCGCTGCCCGTCGCCGCCGGCCACAAACATGCCCCGCTGGGAGGCACAGGCTCGCCCCTTCCTCCCTTCCTCCCTTCCTCCCTTCCTTCCTTCCTCTCTTCCTCTTCCTTCCAAGAAAACCCTCCGTCTCTCGTCACCCAGGCTTCCGTGCCAAAGGTTCCTGTGCGCAGGTGACCGATTAAAGTCGCACGTAGGAGCTGCAGGGGCCCGAGGAGGTCCCGCGGCTCCCCGCTTGGCTGCCTGTCTCGGGGTTCCCTTTCATAGACACGGCCGCAAAGGCATTTAACGCGCTCCTGAAACAAGGCGTCTTGCGGCCGCAGTAATCACAGTTTTACGAGGAAGCCCTGGAGTGAGAAGGAGCCACTCGGGAGGTTTTGACACGGCGAGCCGAGTGGCCGAGCCGAAGGTGGGGCAGGATTTATGGGGCTGCATGGCCACGTGTGCGCCAGGCGGCGGGCGGGGCGGCGGCGAGGCCCGCGGGCGGAGACCCTGCAAGGCGCACCTCCACACCCCGCGTGCCGGTCGCAAGTAGTAAAGAGAAAAATGCTGGATTTTACAGGAAAATAATATTCATAAATCCCCCGCAGTGAATTACAGTATAACTCAGAGCTGTCTTGGCTTTTCTGCTGCGACAAATTCAATTCTGTTTCTAGCGCAGAAACGATAAACACGAGGCCCGCCCCTTTCACTCGGGGAGTGTTTACGGCCAATTTACAGCTGGGCCCGAACAGCTTCTGAAACAGCCCGGTGCGCCCGACCTTCCTGGGGCGGAGGGGGCATGTCTTGCCTTCTTGAAAAGCACAGCTTCTGAGGGCCTAAAGGGGACCTTCTTGGGCACGTGTGTCCCCGTGCTAGGGCACCTTGTCCTTGGACATGGGCAGGGCCGCCTCCCACAGGCTCCCCTGAGGGAAGTGGTCCCAAAGAAGCCTGCTCTGGCCTGGCCTGGCCCAGGGAAACACGGTTGGACCCCTTTTCTGTTCTGATGTCATACAGGGGTGGCTTGTTTTCAAAGAGGAGGGGGCCCGTTTTCATATTTTAGACATTTGCGATGATATTGAAATGCTAATTTTTTGTTTGTTTGCTTTAGCGCTCCCAGAAGGCTTCATTTTCTCGGAAAGAGCTCTGCTGCTGAGTGGAGACCCCAGTGCGGCCCCTCAGCGGAGGCTCGGCCTCTGAGGCTCCCCCATCGGTGGCACGCAGTGCCCAGCCCAGGCTGCGGAGGCTGACACACACTCGGTGATGTGACTGGGCCTGGATGTCTCCCGATGAGCTGGGCAGGTGGCCCTGTTGCTCCCAAGGTCACAGCCTCTCCATGGCGAGTGGCCCACATGGCCACCCACCCCCCGCTGCGCCGTCCCCCCCACCCAGCCAAGTGAGTGGCTGGCACTCCGTTGGACGCTGGGTGGCGAAGCACCTTGCACCACCTGTGCCGCCCAGCAACTCACAAGTGAGTGTGATGACGATTATGGGGAGCAGTTTATCTCCCCCCTCGACATGGGGCTCCAGCCACAGGCCTGCTCACTGCCCGAGGACTGTCCCGCAGGGCCCCAAGCAAGGACGGGCTGTGAGGCCCCCCTCCGTGCTCCACCACCCTTCACCTGTCTGCAGCCTTCCTCAGGGACCAACACGGCCGGATAAGGGCCCCAAAGCCGGGCCCCTCCCCTCCCCCCAGGTGAAGTGCTGTCTTCTTTCTTCCTGGAGCAGGGCCTTCGGCCACCACCGGGCGTAGAAAAGTGTCTCGGCCCTAAGCTGGAGAAGGGCCCCAAGAAAACGAGACACGCAGTCCTGCAGCCCCTCCAGCCGCCTGTGCTCCGAAGCGATCTTTTATTCCTGCGTTTTTCTGTGTATGGCCACGTGTCTGGGCTCTAACCAGAGTCCACTCACACTGACCACGAGCCTGCGGACCCTAGCCAAGCTGCCGGCACGGCCCTAGCCCCCACCCCAGCTTCACAACCACGAGACCCCAGTTCCTGAACCTCTCTCTCTCTCTCCCCGCCGACCCTCTCTGACCAAAAGCCAGAAAACGCCTATTTGGTTGGCAATTGCTTAATGGAAAAATAAATAAAATAAATAAATTTGTTTGGAGTTTGGGGAAGGAGGCGGGGGAAGCTTCAAACTTTAGACCTTACCTGTTAGGTTTCCCTCCAGTCTGGACTTCGACAGGTGGCAAAAGCACTGAAAACCAGCGGTCGCCCCAGAGCCGACCTGAGCTGCGGACGAGAGAGACGATGTTCCAGGGCGACGTCCCACATGCACGCACAGTGCGCACCGGTGGCACGCCGCCGAACTGAGATTGGAGACATATTTTCTGGTCGACGTCAAGCATGCCGAAGGAACGGGCGCGGCTCTCTGTGGAAGTACGCCATTAATAATTAAGCCCCGCGATTATTACCCCAGGATATTATTTCTTAAATACCTCTTGCAAAGGCAATATGATTACATATGAATGATATCAATTTTCCACCAACAAAAAAGTCCGCAGAAATAGGAATTGAATTACACTGTCCAATTTGCTGTAAAGTTCACTGTATGTGGAGAAATTAATCAGCACCACCACCACCCATCCTTACGGGGACATAAAATGATGAGAACTTCCATTTTTAATAAAGATGCATGGCACTTTCATGAAGACTGACTAATAACACTATAATCAACTGAAAAGCTACTGGTATATTAAGAATGAAAATTTTGAGGAGTGTATTTACTGAGACTTTCTATTTCTCTGAAGTCTCTGAATTGTTATAAAGCAGAGGCGGAATTTCGAGGGAGAACACAGCCTGAGCTCCGTGCCAGTTTGTCTTCGGGAAGTGAATGGGCTCCCAGGACACGAGTCTCTGGAAGGTTCTGTGGAGGCGGAAGTGCTGGGTCCAGGTAACAGGGTGGGGCTGGGGGCTGGGGCGCCTGGGGGCCTCCGGGTTATCTTTCCGGCACCTCTTCGCCCTCGAGAGCCTCAGGCGTCCACCGAGAATTCTCAGGAGGCCGTTGGCTGGACCACAGCGCCCAGAAGACCAGGGGACGGGCGCTTTGCAGCCACATTTTGAACACGGCGTCCAGGCCGCTGCTGAGCCTGGAGGTGGGGGGCAGACACGGTCCCTGGGAGACAAACGCTTTGACTGCTGTGCAAACAGGCACCTCTCCGCTGCGGCTGCCTCCCGTATGTAGACGGGAGCAGCCTGCACCGCTCTGCGGTCAGCGCGCAGGGCCTGCAGAACTCGGCTCCGCAGCCAGGCAACGTCTCGGCGTGTCCGTGCCGACCCAGCAAGCTGTGAATCGGCGAGGGCGACCCCGGACCCAGGGCGCAAGGCACAGCCTCACCAGCTCCACCGGACGGTGCGATCGCCACTCCTCAGTTCTTTCCAGAACAAGAACAAAAAATCAACACTCTAAAAACTTGTGAATACAGACAAGTAACAATCTTCCAAAACGCCTCCCACCCCCGCAGAGGTCCTGTCTGTTAACCACACTTGTGCAGGTTTCCCTCCCTCGCACACACTCACACCTGCGCGCGCTTTATCTGCACACACACAGGTGTGCCTGCTACCACTCACGTTTTTGTTATTTTTAAATTTAATTTTGAAGCATTAAGTCATATTTGTGGTTCGAAAACAAGAAAATGGAAACTTTTCCTCGCCCTCACAGTTTGTTGTGAGCGTTTCCCCCCAGGCTATTAGCATTTCATAAACGTGTGTTTTCACGCCGCCAACACACAGCCCGTGCAGGTGCGCAGGACTTCCCTCCGCACAGAGCAGTCAGGTGCATCCCCGGCGTTCTGGTTTGCAACCACGTGGGCAACGGACACTCCTGCGTCTGCCTCCTGCCTCCGGCTGGATTGTGGAAGGGTGTTCCCAGAGCACAGCGGGCTGACAGGGTGGGGGCAGAGTGGGGAGCCGCCCTCCTGCTGATCTGGCGACACCCCTGTTCCCAGTCTCCAGCTCAGGCCTCCGCGGCCAGACCTAAGGGCTGAGTGGGATGACAGCCTCTCTGAGTCGGGGTCTCTCTGGATCCAGTGGCCCCCGGAGTCTGGCGTGTCCCTGACCCCCTACGTCAGTGCACCACTAACAGCCACTCAACAGCTTGGAAAGAGCCACCTCTGCAGCCCTGGCCGGGCAGCTCGGCAGGCTGGAGCGTTGTCCTGCACAGCAAAGGTCGCAGGTTTGATTCCCAGTCGGGGCGCGTTCGGGAGGGAACCGATCCATGTCTCTCTCTCTCTCTCAAAATCAATAAGCACATCCTTGGCTGAGGATTAATCACCAAGAGTAGCCACTGTGACATTGGAAGGGGCAGGCCCTCTGCACACCCCGAGACCTTGCAGGCATGGGCACCTCCCTCATTGTCACAACCTCGGGGGCCACATGGCTCCAGCCAGGTCTTCTGACCTGCGCCCCATCTCAGGGCACGGACCTCCTCCCTGCTCACCATCTGCGTCCCTGGGGCCCTCCGTTCAGGGTGTCCAGACATCCTGGGAAGGCTGTTCTCTTCCTGGTGCAGCTCTTCCCCGGGACCCACACACGCCCTTCCTCTTTCCTTGTCCCTTCCCTGTGCCCATCTGTCACTGAACACTTGGCTTCCTTTCCATCTCTCCATAAGCATGTGTGTGCTCGCTGCCTCTCTGTCTCTCTGCGTCCCTGTGTCTCTCTCTCTCACCAACTCTTGCCCAGGGCAGTTCCCTGCACCTGGAAGGCCTCTCCCTGCACCCAGCCCCAGGCCTCAGGCACACGGCAAACTCCTCCGTTCCCTTCCCTTCAAACGTCTCCCGCTCTGGGAAGCTTTCCTGACCTTTCCAGACAGAGGCGAACGCGTCTCCTCGGGGCCCGTGGAGATCAAGGCCGTCTGTCTCCTGCACCAGGCTGTGGGACCCCATGGGATGGGGGCTCAGGGCTCTCTGTCACCGGGCTTAGCACAGAGCCTGGTGAGAAACAGGCAGTGGGTGCAGGCTTGGTGGACATGGGGCCTAAATAAGGGCGTCCTAGGAACAGATGGCTTCTCCAGGCTGAGTCGGGAGCAGCCGCGCCAGCGGGGCTGTGACTGCAGCTGAGCCCCAGGTACCACCTCAGAGGAGGGTGCTGGGTGTGAGGTGCACACCTGGACCCAAGGTGGGCCCTTATGAGTCAGGAAACCCCAAGTAGTCCCTTCCCGGTGAGCCGCTGCCTGCCTTGCTGTCACGTGGGGGAGTCGTGTCCTCACAGGGCAGGGATGGGCCACGATCCCCAGTAGGTACCCGCACGGCATCGAGCTCAGCAGTCTCTGCTCGTCACTGGCACGCTTGTTCTGAAGCACTCGGTCACGCTTGTGATCGACAGAATTGCACCCCCCACAGAGGCCCCCCTCTCGGTGCCCGGAACCCGTGAACGTGTCACCTTACATGGCAAAGGGACCTCGCAGAGTGGTTAAGGATGCTGAGATGGAGAGAGCATCCCGAAAGCGTTGGTGCGGTCACAAGGGCCCTCGCAAGGAGGGAGGAGGTCGAGAGAAGTCAGGGAGAGAAGCTGGAAGACAGCGACATTGAAGATGAAGGAGGAGCCACAGGCTGGTGAGTGCAGGAGGTGCGAGAAGGTGGAAGAGGCAGACTCCTCCAGAGCTTCCGGAAGGACAGCCCTCCGCGCCCACCCCAGACCCTGAGGCCAGGGGTCTCAGGTGACGCACTGGTGTTTTAAGCCTCCAAGTTCACGGTGCTGTATTATCACCAGGGACCGCAGAGTTCTCCAGGGCAGAAATGTGCCATGGGTCCCCACTGCCCACAGGAGAAAGTCCAGTCTCCTGTTGAGGGCGTTCGGGACCGCACCTGCCTCTAGAAGCCTGCGGAACCCAAGCTGACCTCAGCTTCCTTCCTGCCTTAGTTGGACAGGCCGTTTGACAATGGGGAAGCGCATCAGAAACGGGGGCTCCCAGACATCCAGAAGTGTGAGGCCGGACACCTACACCACCCACCCACCCACCTGGCAGTCAGGGGTCCACCCGCCCTGAGGATACCAGGCCACTCTGTGCACCCGGATCCTGCCCTGAGCCCCCAGCAGCTGCTCCAGCCTTCCCTTCCCTGAGTCCACCCTAAACACCCTCCTGGGACCCGTCTCCCAGGTGTGGGCCTCTGGTCGGCGCGGATGGTAACCCCCACCTGTGCAGGTCCACGGGGGCTCCTGTCTCTTCTCCCCTGAGTCGCACACCCTACTGGACACAGACACTTCTTCCTCTTGCATCTGGGGTACCAGGCACCCTCAGGGCCTGGCCTGTAGTCCTCACACAATGGCCTTGTGCACACAGGGGTGGCTGGTCGGTGGATGAATGACTTACTCCCAGTATGCAGAGGCGGGTTCAGGGGGAACTCTGGGCAACCGGGTCTCACCTGACACTCAGGGCGTTTTCATCGGAGACCCCAGGAGAGGAGAGAACCAGGGCAGGTCCCGGGAGCAGGCGACCTGCTCCGACCCCTCGGAGATGTGCGTAGTCTGACCTCCGCATTTCTAGAATTATGGGAAGTTCCCACAAGCACATGTAACTTCCACATTAATTTTCAAATAAAAACTTTCTTTAACATGGCAAAGTAAATAGCAAGCGGCAAACGATCCATGAACAAAGGCCTGTTTTGTTGGTTTTTTAAAGAAATAGCTCAGCATCTCAGCCCATGCCCCACAGGCCCCTTGATTCCTGCCCGCCTGGGCAGAGGTGGGTGAGAGCTGGCGGCTGTTCTGTGTGCAGAAGAGCCTCGCACGGGGAAATTAATGATTTATCCCTTTAAAGACAGGGTGGGATCTATCATCGGCTGATAAGCGGCGAAGCGGCCTCTATCTGCATATGGCCATGTAACCTGGCAATCTCTGGCAGTGAATATGGAAAAAATCCATTTTTCCTGGTTTCAAGCATATCTCCCGAGTCTGAGGTATGTCTTGGCTTGTTTTTTAAGTTGTGGTGAGTGGCTCAGCTGCTCCCAGGGAGGCTGCAGAGGTGAGCGGGGACCCCTGTGCATCCCCAGAATTCTGGTCTGCGGCCCGCCCTTCCCAAAGGGTCAGCACAGGGGCGACCACCAGCACCACCGCCACAGCCAGGTTTTCCGGGCGAGTCCCTCCCCAGCGGCAGGCTCTTCCGCACATCACTGTTCTGTTCCCTGGTGGCGGGGGGTGATGTGGGGGTGCTCTGCCCGGCTCGGCCTCTCCTGGGTGTTTTGGCTGTCCCAACAGCACAGCTTTTAGGGTGTGTTTCTTCCTTCTTTCCTTTCTAAAATGATTTTTTTGCAAAGCCTCGTGTTCTTTGGGATGTAGCTCATCAACGTGGGGTTCAAGGAGCCCAGAGCCCTCCTTCAATAACCTGCCTCCCCGCCCAGATGCCCTGGCGGCGGGACAACTGGCCTTTAGCGGGGAGAAGTGAGAACGTGGGGAACGAGGTGGAGCCTGCTCCACTTTCCCGGGGTGGGAGGGGTTGCCTTCCTGTCACTGTCTGAGTGTCAGGGCTTTGCACCCGGTCCTTCCAGGGACCCAGGCCCTGCGGTGCGCAGGTAGACCAGGGACGGGTGTTGCGGGTAAAGAAGGCAGTGACCTGCCTCTCCCAATCCTGCATGCTCCCAGAACGTTCTTTCCCCAGGTGCCCGAGGCCGTCACAGACCCGGCATGAGAAAGACGGTGACTTTACAGCTGCCCCGAAATCCTGAGGAGAGCAGGTGGTGGGAGCCTCTCACTAGGAGCTGCCATACCCAGGAGCCAGGGTCAGCTTGGAGGAGACAGGGCCGCAGAGGAGCAGCCCCGGTCAGCCTGGAGTCAGCGTGGGGGGAGGGGGCAGGTGGAAGGTCAGAGGGCACAGCTGTGTTGGAGGCCAGAGTTTGAAGGACACGGTGGATCTTTCCCTGCTGCCCTACATAGTGGAGTGAGCTGTGAACGGCTGGGCCCGTGCAGATGGCGACACCCACCTGCTGCGACTTAGGGTTATCTCTGCGGGGACTTCTCTTGCTCCTCTGAGGCAACGCAGGTAGAGCCTGGGGCACGGCCCCTGGCATTTCAGACATCACCAATAAATGTCAAGTATCACTTTAGTTTCTCACTACTCTGCCTGCTTTTTATCCCATAAAAGTCACCTCTTTCTCTGGTTTCCACTCTGCAGGGCGCTAACCCTGCACGCCATCCTCAGTGCCTCCCCGTGCCATCCCTGCGTGGGAAGAGCCTCTCGAAACATCCTCGTCAGCAGGACACCGCCCGAACCCCTCGGGGAAGTGGCCCTTCTTCCCCTCTGCCCCTCGCACTAGGCATTAATGGTATAGGAGGAATATTAGCTATTAGCGCAGGTGGGCTGGGTGGACCGTTAAATCAGAGAACAGCAATCGACTAGCTTTCCTGCAACTATTTCTTTCCCGAGCCCCAAGCACATGTCCAGCAAAACGGGAAGGAGTCAGACCACACACAAAGATACAAGGAACTCTTCGAAATTGCACCCGGCGTTCTAGAACGAGCTGCTCCAACCCCTCATGTTGCTCCTTCGCTGGCTTGGACATGGGCTGGGCGGCGCCGTGGGGGTCAGGCTGTCGGGCCTGTCTTGGCACCATCCAGTCCCATATCCGTGGGCCCATTCATCCCAGTGCTGCTGGCTGAGCACTGCTGGGTCTCAGGTGCTGTTCCTGGGGCTGGGGCACCCGGCCCTGGCGTTCACCTTGGACTGCAGTGAGGTAAAGCGATAAATACGATACATCCAGGGTGTGGTTGCAGGTGGTGGGAAGGGAGGTGAAGGGAAGGTCGTGGTGGTGGGGGGGGTCTGAGGTTTCGCAGGGGAGAGTCGGGAAAGGCCACTCTGTGCCAGTGGCACCTGAGGGCACACTGGCAGGAGGCCGCCGTGGGGCGATGGTGTCAGGGCAGAGCAGTGGTTGGGAGTCTGCTGGAGTCCTGGCCCCTCTCCCCAAGTCCATGTGCAATGGCACCACCTCAGCAGCTGGAATCGGCCATAGTGGGAGTGTTTACCCCAGGAGATTGCAAACCACCACCCATTGGGCCCACCCTTGAGCTCCGTCCCCACCCCCCAGTGCTGGGACCAGTCAGGCCAGAGGACAGCAAAGGGGAGAGAGCAGGCCACCAACTGGTGTGGGAACCTGAAGTCCACCCGAGGCAGGGTAATGGCCCCGAACATGTACACACCCTGAACCCCAGGAGCTGTAACTGTGTTTTCTGACACGGCCAACAGAACTGGGCAGATGTCACTCAGTTAATGATCTTGAGGGTAGCCTGGGTTACCGAGGGCCCCGCGGAGTCACAGGGGCCCTGTCCATGGAAGGAGGAGGCAGGACAGTCAGAGAAGGAGACGGGCCCTAAGATCTGAGAGACGCAGCCACGAGCCAAGCAAATGCCAAGAAATGCAGGCGCCTCTGGAGCGGGAAAGGGTTAGCCCCTGGGGACCCACTTGGGTCTCTAGAACAGTAAGATGACAGATTTGTGTGGTTTGAGCCTCGAAGTTTGCGGCAACTTGGTACAACAGTAGGAAACTCATCCTCGCTAAAGAATTGGGCTTTTGCTCGAGACCTGGGGAAGGCTTCCAAGGGCCTGAAAGAGGGCGGCACCAGCCGACTTGTGTTCTGTCAGGTCTCAGTGGCCGTGCGAGGCAGGATGAGGGAGAGCAGGCTCCAGGCCCATCAGGCCGGACGGGGGGAGGGGCAGCTGCATTCTCTCTCCAGCGGTGGCGCCCTCGGGCATTGCCAGCAGATCAGCTCCACAGGGGGTGGGGGAGCTGCAAGGGGGAGCACCGTCCAGGATGACACCAAGATCGGTGGCCTGAGCTAGGAGGGTGCTGGCTTTTACTGAGAAGGGGTGGCAGGGGACCATCAGGTGTGAGGGGCGTGGAGGTGTGGGTCAGTTTGAGTGGCCTGTTTATCTCCAACTGTAGGAAAGTGTCCGGGACTCGGGAAGGAAGCGCTGTCCACAGACAAGCCGAGATGAAAGCATCAGGCACTCACAGAGAAGGGCTAGACGCCGGCCGGTTCGACGCCCTGGGCACTTGGTGGACCCGGCCCGTGCCAGAGATGCTCAGACGACTTTACTCCGATCGATGCCACCAAATGAATTCCCTCCGGCATGCACATGGGCACTGACTGCCACGTGGGCTGGAGCTGGCGGAAGGGCCACAAACCAAGTCGATGATAAATAGCTGTGTATCACGTCCAGGTGGTCTAGCAGGGCGCCCCAGGGGTCAGCGCTAAGCCTGGCTTCATTTAACATCTTTGTTAATTATCTGGAGGGGGAGATGAAGACTTGTTAATTAAATTCACAGATGATCCAAAATTGGGAGGTGTCAAGACCACCACGGATGGCAGAGAAATCATTCAAACAGCCCGGAAACAGAAGAGAAAGAAAAGGAGACCCGGTGTGGAAAACCGCGGGGCCCCACCACGGGGCACTAATCCAAAACACGAGTCCAGTGGGCAGCGTCAGCCGGGAAAGTGGAAATGCTGGAAAAGGCCAGAGGGTTATGTCGGACCACCAGTGAGACCATCCTGCGGGGCCGTCCTGCAGGACCGTAGTCCAGTGTGATTTGGCCCCACACTCACAGGCCTCGTGAGCCTGGGGTGCCAGCTCACCCCTCTCTCTCCTTCTCTCTCTGCGCACACGCGCACGCATGCGCACACATGCACGCACGCACGCACACACGTGCACGCACGCACGCTCTGACCGACCTCACCTGTGATGTTTCTGTTGCCGGCGTCTCGAGTTGAGGGTGAGGAGCTCCAGCTGAGCGCTCCACCTCACTCCAAGTTCCTTGCTCAGCGCGGGCAGGAAGTGCCAGGATGGGCCGTGTCCTCCAGAGCTGGCGTGCGTGCTCAGGCAGGGCCGCCAAGGCCTCTTAGACCCACAGCTCGGCGCAGGCGGAGCTGGGGCTACGTGCGTCACCTTCTCAGCCCCCCTCGCCACCTTTGGGATGACAACAGCCAGGGCTTGGGTGCGAGGTTGGTGCCAAGCCCTTGACGGAAAGCACGAAGCCATCGATGTCCGCAGCAGGTGAGGTGGCAGGGCCAGTCTCACACCCTTCACAGGGAGGGAGGGCGCTGAGGTCCCCCCAGTGAAGCGAGGCGCCCAATCACAAGGCCAGATGACGGCCGAGACATGGATTTGAACTTCAGAGTCAGAGACCTACATAGCACAGCGTCTCAGAGGGTGATGACCCATAGGTGTTTCCCTTTGACTCAGGCCCCATTCAGGGACGGCACAGGAGTGATCCCTGAGTGTGGCTGGGGGTGGGGGTGCCCTGCAGCGTTCCGACTATGGCCTTCCCCGAGGGCTGACCCAGCAGCGTCCCCGTGAGTTTTTGACTCCGTGACCCCCTTCGCCAAACGCTGGGAAGTCCCACGGTGGGTGTGGGTTTGTTTGTCGGTTACACACAGGGTCCGGGAGAGGCGAGGCCTGCCTGAGTGTGGTTGGTGGGGCAATGATGTGGGTACTGTCATCTATTGTTTTAATCTGAACACTTCACCTACAACGTCGCAGGGTGTGCTGAATGTAACTACAGAATCACATGGGTGTGGTTTTGTGACAAGACTTTGTAGTAAAAGAGGGACGTTATTTGTGCCACACCCTGCACCTGGACCACAGTGTCATCGCACTGTGTCACACTGCCGGACAGTGACCTCCAACCCAAGAGTGGGGATGTCCCCTTTGCTTCTCGCTGCCCCATGGGCCCGGCAGACGTGCAGCTTGTGCTGGGCCCGGTTGAGGGAAGACTTCCCTCACCAGTGAGACAGTGCGTGTGGCGTGGGATGAGTGGTGTCTACCCCAAGTTCAAGTCCACCTGGAACATCAGAACGTCACCGCATCAAAAGAGAATGGCAGGAAGTGTCCTGGGCAGACAGTGCGCACCAAGGCTGGGACAGTGCGGGGGGGGTGGGGGCCACCCGAGGGCAGGAAGCTAGGGCAGAGCAGGGGGCGGAAGGTCACACGGAGCCCTTCACTTCAAAGTCTTAGTTTGGAGGTCCTGGGTGCCCTTCCTAAGGATGAGAAGACTCTGAAAGAAACTATTTGGATTGTTCATTTTTTTTCCTCAGTCTCGGCAATTTTAGGTGATGTTTGCCTAAGGGTACAGGGTGTGCATTTGTCTGTTCTTCCTTTTTTATTGTTGTTTGCGTTCGGTTCCTCGGCTGTATCTGAATCCTAGTCACTCAGAAGCAGGGTCATTCAAACAGCCTCCTAATTCCTCGAAGCTCCTTCCTCCCGAGACTAGGAAGCCTCGCTGGAGAGATGAGCCCTCGAAGAGGCAAGAATAGAGATGATGGCGGACGACCAGCGGCACAGCCAGAACAAAAGGACGGAAGCGGCGAACAGATGGGCGGGTGTTTGGTGGAGGCTCGTGATCTGTGCGAGCACAGTGGGCTGGGCCCCTCCTTCCTGTGTTTGATGCGTCGGGGTGTGATGTGATCTGATCTGATATGACAGAGCACGTCAAAAATTTAGGGGAAAATAAAACCCTGCTTTTTTTTTTTTTTTGAAACATCAAACTATTGCTATCAATAGGAACAGCAACTGTTCAAAAATTTGTTTCAGAACTGCCAAGAAGTGAACGTTCACGGGGAAAAAACGTCTTTTTCCCTGCTGTTTGCAAGGTGGACACAAACACAGACGGTGGGAGGCTGACAAGTTGACGCATGTCTAGTAAATCTAAAGCATGGAAAGCCGGCAACTCACCACTCCGGAAAGCATTGCCGGAATGAAACGTGCTACGCAAAGAAAGAATAACCATTAAAACATAGATTTTCTGAATTCGGGGAGTAATTTAGTCCCCAGAGCGCCAGTCTTCAAAACAAGGAAGCTCTTTCTTTCTCCCTTAGAGAGAGAGAAGGAGAGAGAGGGGAGGCGAGGCTCAGCTGGAGCGGAGGGCCTGCTGCATCCAAAATGAACCAGGTGAGAGGCGCCCGGAGAGCAGATGTTAGAGGTTCGCTGGTGACGGGTCAGGGAGCGGAGCGGTCCAGAGCCCGGCTGCCCTGCCACTCAAGCGGGTGGGGCTTTCCTTTGACAAGTCGGTCCAGTTCGAAGGACTTCACAGCCCACAGTCAATGCCAAGCAGATTTGGCCACCAACAGGCACGTCTGCTGCTGGCCAAGAGGACAGCAGTTGGGAAACTCCCCCCGCTCCGAGACAGCTCCAAAGCAGAGAAGAGGAGCCGGGGGCTGAGTCGGCGGAGGCACCGGGATGGGGAAGGAAGGTGCAAGGCTTTGGGGGTGGGAAGAAGGACCGAACCAGGTTCTTGTGTCAAAACAATTGAGGGTCCCCTTTTCCCCACATTCCCTTTTCCCCACGTTCCCTGTTCCCCCACCGTGATGAGCGGGAGGTGGGGCAAGAGTCTCAATGAATATGAGAACTAGTGGGAATTCTCGTGCACGCCTCTGGTAAACAAGAGTGCCAGCATCCAAGTTATGAATCTTGATCTGTGCCACGGAGCTCCAATCGGTATTCTTTCAAATCAGAGCCGCACAGGCACACAGCCCGGGGTAGCGTCAAAGTGTGGTTCAGAAAACAGACACAGTCGCTCCCATTTACGGGGAAATTGACATAATTCTGCAAAAGTGCAAAACCATTTGTGAACTGGGTTTTGCATAATGGGATTAATTTGGTTGACTGTCACACCCACTACCTGCGAAGTGCAGGTTAATCACAGCATCACTGTGAGTTTCAAGGGGAGGAGGAGGAAGGGAGAATGAGAGGAAAGCATCTCCCCCGCGGACGGTCTTCTCACTAAGAGCAAACACCCAGGTCCCTCGACTGTGCCTCGGGCAGCTTCAGGAGACAATGCTGGGCGAATTGTGCCGTGGACGCCTTGGTGCACGGGGCCGAGCTGGCTGGCCTCCAATGAGGAAAATTAACAGCTTTCGCGGGGGCATGAGAAATTGCTTCCAAGGAAAGGCCACACTGGACGCTGCCGGGGACGTGTGCGTTTGCCCGGCCCCGCGCTGCGCAGCAGAGCCGAGCGTGCCCGGGTTTTGTGGCTGCACTCAGTTACGTAGCTACATTACCGTGAGCCCTCGGCCCACCAACAAACAAGGGCCTGCTGGTTCTGAGAGGGACGGGATGTGCGGGTCAGAGAGGCCACGTGAGCCATGGCAACAGATGTCCCCAAAGTCTGAGAGGCTCACAGAGCGCCAGGCACGCCGCCTCCTCACTGCACGCGCAGACGGCAGGGGTGCCGTGCTCCGCGGGGACACTCAGGAGGCCCATGGGTGGGACCTCAGGCAGACACAGGCTTCCTGGGCTGCAGGAAGGGGATGTGGCCGCGCGGGAGCTCTGCGAGCGCACTGGCGCCCGTCTCCACCTGGAAGAGGCACCCTCATGTTCACCCACATCTCATTGGCCAAACCCAGTCACATGGCGTTATGCCCCTTCAGCGTGTGCAGAGGGGGCCGGGGACCAGGAGATTGGTCCACGGGCCTGATTGTCCTTCGGGTTTTTTCATCTCTTTTCCCATCCGGGCAAGGATGGGTGAACACACTTGCTCCTGCGTGTCTTCTCCAGGTGGTGGGACAAGCGCAGGGTGGAGGTGCTCCTGCCCCCCAGGGAAGGACGCAGAGCGGGGACATCCAGCCTCAGATCAACTCGACCCAACAACGAGCCACCGGGCTGGATGATGGCGAGGTCAAGGTGACACAGAAGACCCATGTCCCGTCCCAGGGGAAGGAGAGAAGAGCCGCAGTAAGAGTAACAAAGGGACTCAGGTGCCTCGACATGAAACACAGGACGGTGAGTGCCGCTGCGCCTAGGCGCGAGAGAGCTTGAGGGTGGCGGATAGCAGAGGGGGCATCAGGAAGGCTTCCTAGAGGGAGGCAGCGACACTGAGCCATGGGGTCCCAACAGTGGGAAGAGGGGGACATTGTGGACAAAGGCAGCTGTGGGGATGGTAAGTGGTCCTCCGAGCCCTGCGGCCCGTGAAGGACAGCCGCGCTCTGCTGTGGTGTCAGGCGGTCAAAATTGGGGCATCTGTACTCGGCTTTGTGGCTCAGGGTGACAGCGACTTCGGTGCCCCTTTAGCATTGCCCTGGAGGCACACAGCCATGTAGAGGCTGTTTGCGTGCACCTTCTGCATGTGACGAGGCTCGCCGGGGTCGGAAAGGTCGGCTCCAGTCCAGGTCCAAGTGCCCCTTGTTGCCAAGCTGCATCACCTTGGCCGCCTTGACCTCTCCCGGCCTGTTTTCCCGTGTGTGGGCTCAGGGGCCCTGCTCTGCACGGCCTCGGAGAGGATGAGAAGTTGTCTGAAGTGCCTGGCGTGCAGTGTTTGCTCAGCGAAAGGCTGCTGCCGCAGATGCAGTTGTTCTATTGCTAGTTCTGGTTCATGGGCAGTGGTCACTGCTGACCAAGTTACACAGGTGTGTCCCAGGGGCCGCTAGGCTGACGATGGGGTGTCCCCCGCCCCCTGGCCACATGGAGTATCAGAGGTGGAGGTGCTCACTGGGGGACCCGTGGGGTAGAAGTCCCCGAGGTCCAGCTGTATTCAGGCAGCCTGTCGGGAGGACACCCCTCTGCAAAGCCTCTTGTGTCCAGGCAGAAACGCCAGCAGGGACAGGGTTTCCGTTTTTCCTCTGCAGGACCCCCTTGTGCAAAGGAAGCTTGAGGGGTCACCTGGTGGGTCCAGCAGAGGGGCCGTGGCCGGGGCGACCGGCCGGTCTCCTTTCTCTGCCCCTCAGATGGCCCTCATGCCTCTCGCATGGCCGCGGTCTGACCTGGTTAGGAAACTCCAGGCAAAGACGCCTGGGGACACAGCATGGCCTGGTGACGGCAGCAGGCCATTGCGTGGCACACCGCCATCCCAGGAGTGGTGGCTTTCTCCCAATAGACTTTCAATCTGAAAATGGGTGGATTTACAGAAAATGTGCAGTGAAGGCACAGAGCGCCCATACCCACACCCTGTGGTCTCTGTCACTGCCCTCTCCTGTTAGTGGGGTGCATTGGTCACAGCGAATGAGCTGACATCGGCTCATCACCGTTAACCGAGGTCTACACATTGTTCCGATCGCCCCGGCTTCTCCCTCGAGTCCTCCTTCTGCCCCAGGACCACATGACACTGAGTCATCCCGTGTCCTCCGGGCTGAGACCGATTCTCGGGCTTCCCAGGGATGAAGGACCTTGGCCGTGTGGAGGGGGACCAGTCCAGGGTTTTGCAGACTGTCCCTCCATCTGGGATCGCCTAGTGTTTCTCTTCTGGGTAGCACTTCGGACTGTGTGCTTTGCCAAGTTCATGGGCTGAAATTAATCCACAGCGAGATTCTCCTCGCAGGCGGGGCCTTTAGGAGGCGACTAGATCATGTGGGTAGATCCCTCCCCAACGGGGTGGGTGGGGGGCTCCTGACCTGACTGGACAAGGCCGGAGAGCCAGCGAGCTCTTCTTCCGGCCGCAGAAGGGCCCAGCAGGGCCTGCCGAGAAGATCTCAGACCTCCGTGCTCCAGATCGGTGAACAAAACGCCTGCGGTTGGTGAGCCACCAGCCTGCGGGGCTTTGTGACCGCAGCCCAAGTGGGCTGGGGCGGTCAGGCGGCGTTCACAGGTTTAGAGGGGAAGGCCGAGCGTGCAAGGGGACTTTGATCGACAGGATCGGCCATGGCAGATGTGCCTGGGGTGCCTCCCCGCTCGCTGCTCCGTCAAGTCGTCCTTTCTTCCTTCTCCGTGATGTGCATGGGCAGGATGCCCCTAGGAACAGCCCCCAGTTAGAGAGCAGGAACGATGCTCCACTGCCCACCCCCCTGCATGGGCGTTCCACATAAATTATTGGGGTTCTGCACAAGAGTCTGTTTCCCCCCTCCCTCCATGTGCCCGTTCAGTCCCTCGCTCCCCTCAGAGGGACTTACTACTCAGACCACTCTCAGTCGCTTCCCCCCGTGGTTTTATTCATGGTGGTCACGTGCATCAGTGATTGTGAGTTCTCCCATCACCCCGTCCCTCCCGCAGACCCCTGCGCAGCGGCATTGTGGGTGCGGCTTGGCTCTCAGCCCCTGCTTGCGTCCTGTGCTGCGAGGTGCTCCAGGCTCATGTCCTTGGCCATAGCTCTAGATCCAACCCTTCACAGCTCTCCCCTGCCCTCTTCTTCTCTAGAAAACGGCGTCAGCCCCTGAGGCCTGGGCACCAGGCGCGCCACCGCTGCTGAAGCTGGTGGGAGCTTCCTCCAACCTGCCAGCTGAGGTTGCAGCTGTGGCCAATTTCCAGAACCTCCTGAGACGGGAACTGGGGTCAGGCTGTGAGGACCTCAGGGGGGTCTCCCTACCCCTCCCAGCCCTCAGCCTGTGCCTGCTCACCAGCTCCCAAGGGCCAAGACTGGCCTTGGACTGATCATCTCGGTCCGACTGAAGCCAGCCCCTGGTGCCTTCCTCACCTGGGCCCAGGGGTCTATGCATACAGTCTTTGTTTAAAGATGCTCTGCTGTGCAGCCCGTGAACCGTCACCCTGGGGCCAGGAACCCTTCCATCCACCGGGCCCCTTGGGAAAGGACAGAAACCCGGGGCCCTGGCCTGGCCTGGGCGCCCCCCCCCCACCCGAGGCAGGGGGATGTTGGGGGACTTGCTGGAAGAGCTCAGGACTTGTTACTAGGAAACCACAGGGAGCAGCCTTTGTGATCTCACATATGCTTAACATAATAATAAATAACGGTTAACATGATAATAAATAAACAAATAGCAATAATTATAACATGCCCCAAGCCTGTTGTTTCTCCAAAATTAATTTATGATGAATTACGACTCAAATTCCTTGGAACGGAGGAGCGGAAAGAGAACAGGGGTCATTGTCTTCACCATCGGGCACCGAACGGGGCTGAACCTGCCCTGGCCTGAGACGGAGCGCCTCCTGGCCACGAGGGACCGGGTGGCACCCGACGGGGTCTCTCCCCCCTGCTTCTGCGGAGCCTCCCGGCCCTGCCCAGCTGAAGTTTTTTAGATACTTTACTTGCATTTCTAATTCAGTTATTCTTCTGAAATTTATTCAAAGGATTTATGCTTATGAAATTATAATATAATGCAGCCAATACACCAATGAGCTTCAGGCAAAGAAAATAATTTTCTTCCATTTAGAGTTATGAGGCTGGTGGGGACGACACCCTCCTTTCACCTCTGCCTCTTTTGCACGTCGCCGTGGTTTTGTGTGTCTGTGGAAGGCAGGAGTGGATGATGAATTCGTGAGCAGATCACACCGATAATTGTATCTCAGAACTGTCAGCTCCGCGAGCGCTGTCCGCCGGCTGTCTGCAGTCACTGGGGCGGCCGGGGTCGCCCCCTCTCCTCTCGGGAACTCAGCCGCCATCAGGGCAACTCGCTGGGGACAGGGTTAAACCGTGCGAGAGGGTGATGAGATCGAAGGGAATTTATGGGTGACACTTTGTAACAATTAATCAGGAGCCGCTGATGAAGTGAAGTTGGTCCTTTTATTCTCCCACCACAGGAACGATACAGGCACACACATGGCATCGTAATCACATGCAGCCCTTGTCCCAACTGTCACATGGCTCGTTTTGTCACTCTGGTTGATTAATGGACCGTTTGGAGTCCCCAAAAAGTCCTAGTCATACAAATAAAAAGAGTCATAAATATTGAATACGCTCACAGTACGGTTAACCTTGACTGCATTTTGGGACATTCTTGGAGAAACTTTGCTCTACAGAAAATAAATTGCTGCGGGGATTAAAAAAAAATACGCGCACTCACTCCAAATTGCAGATTTTGGAGAATGTCACCTTTCTCACCTTGTCACTCTTATTAATCTGTTGTGATTAATTAGCTTAGTTAGCTTTGCAATCAGGCCGCACGGCTGGCCTTTCTACCTGCGGCCTTGTGCCGAGTCCACCAGAGGGACACGGCGGCGGCGTGAGGGGCAGGGGCTGACGGGACACCAGTGGGGTGAGGTGTGGCCACTGCAGACAATAATTCACAGAGCAGGAGTACTCGGTCGCTTTGCAGAGGCACGCTGTGCGTCGGTTCTCAGGCGCAAAATGCTTGGCTGGCTCAGACTGGTGTTGCCCCTCCCCAGCAGGGGCCTTTGCCGACGCCCCGGTCAATCCGGGGGTTCAGACTGGAGAGGTCATTGGACCCCGGTTGCTGATTCTAACGAGGCTGTGATGACTTGCATCTACCTGGGGGGGGGAGGGAGGGGGAGGCCTGGATGGGGGAGCCACCGCTGCAGTCTGCGAGCTGCACGCCCTGGGGCCCTTGATTGGGAATTTCTAAGTCTCAGCTCTGTCACCTGTAGGATGGAAGGGCCCTGTTATGAGGGTGAAGTTAAACAGTTCACAGGGAAAAACGTGACCAAGTGTCTGGTATCTGAGGAAGGCTCTGTACTGCGTAGGGTTGTATCTCCCCAAGAGACAGGTTACATCTTGACCCTGGACCTATAAGTGTGAGCTGAGCAGGGCTTGGCGGTGGTATTGAAGTTAAAAAGGTCCCCAATCCAATGACTGGTGCCCCTGTAAGAGAAGAGGAATTGGGACACGGACATGCAGAGAAGCCACGTGACCAGAGGCGGAGGCTGGTGTGACATGGCTGCCGGCCAAGGAATGGCAGGTCTCCTGGGACCCCCACATGCTGGAGGATCCTAGACAGGGTGCCCCCTGAGCCTCAGAGAGCGCGTGGCCCTGCTGATGCCCCAGGCTTCTGGCCTCCAGGACTATGAGCAAATACGTTTCTGTTTCAAGCCTCACCTCCAGTAATCTGTTGTGGCGGCCCTAGGACACTGATAAGGGCCCTAAAAGCCAACTGTGGCCCTGGCTGGGTGGCTCAGTTGGTTGGAGCATTGCTCTAAGTTCCAAAAGGTTGCAGGTTCGATCCCCAGTCAGGGCACGTACCGAGGTTGTGGGTTCGATTCCTGGGTGGGGCACACATGGGAGGCAGCGGTTTAATGTCTCTCCCTCTCTCCCTCTCCCCCGCCTCCCTCCTTTCTTCTCTCTAGAATCAAGAAACATATCCTCAGGTGAGGATTTAAAAAGAAAAAAGGTTAACTGTGATTTGGTTCATGGGGAACATATGTACCAGAACAAGGACCCAGTCTGATCTGTGTGGCACTGGGTTCCCCTGTCCTTGCTTCCAGGGATGAGCCAGGGTCACACCAGCCGTCCCCTGCCGCCCACGGAGCACCGGTGAGGCCAGGACCCTGCAGCCCGCCTCCTGGGGTGGGGGCAGCTGGGCTTGCTTGGTTCGCTGGACACACTGCTGCTCCTGAAACCCAGGGCTGGCCGTCGGCGGTGAGACCCCTGACTCTGGTGAATCGTCGTGGGTGCGACAGTGTGCATGACACAGGCCACCAGCACTCACAGTGGTGTGTTGCCGCACATGGCCTTTGGTGCATCTCTGCATGTGGCCTTTTGTGCATCACTGCATGTGGCCTTTTGTGCATCACTACGTGGCCTTTGGTGTGTCGCTGCATGTGGCCTTTGCTAACGTTAGACTGTTGTTTCTACGTCGGAGAAATTCAGGAGCTCAGAACTGAGGAACGGTAATATCGCCCAGGAAAGGAGCAGTGTTGAGATCAGGAGCCTCCCATGGTGTGCGGAACATGTAACTCTGCAGGGGAATGTGTTTTTGTACGTAAAGTCCGATTTTCCCGCTGGCTTCTAATGAGAGGCGTCATCAGAGCTGGAACTCAGGGGTGGTGGAGGCGGAAGCTGGAGCAGAGCCGCCAGACAGCCGACTTCTCTGAGCAGCGATGGAAGGGGGAGGCGGTGGAGGTCGGGGGCCTGAGTCAGAGGCGCCGGAACCTTCATCTCGATTGTCACCCGCCACCCAGCTCGAGCTGCCCGGCTTGGGGCTGTGTGTCAGCCACAGCTGTATCCATGTGCCTGTGTGCTCCTGACATGTAGTGACCACGCGCATTTGAATGGCGCTGTGACCTGAATACACAGCGCAGTTCTGCTCTGAGGGGGGGAGGTGTGTCTGTGGTCCTGGGCGTGAGGGAGCAGAGCTTGCTGCAGGCGTGGGCATGGGGGGCCACTGCTGTTGGGGTGGGGGCTCCTTCCTGAGGGCACCCCTACTTCCCAGGTGCAGCAGAAGATGAAGCTTTTTGTTTTTTGTTTTCTGAAAATGAGAAGACAGTGGAGAGCAGTGGAGCATGGAAAGAGGTGTGGTTAGGAGCAGCAACCTGTGTGGGGCCTGGAAGGAAGCGCCGACTTGACAGGCACCGGGGACGGGATATTGGAGGCCCAGCCGCAAAGGAGGAATTGGGGATTCGTGAACCCCAAATCGCATGGGTAAAGGGGGGAAGCAAACACTCTTCAAGCTGGGAGCCGCTGTGACAGCGAGGGCTCACTGGGGCCTGGGCCCACCGTGGTGGCCTTCGGGAGCGTGGGTTTGAGGTGTGTCTCTCTGCCCTCAGCCCTGGAGCTAGCAGGTAGGGCTCTTGGTTCGGGTACCTACAGGCTCAGACCGTCCCCTCGCCCCGAGACAGGGATTGGTTTGGAAGGAATTCCACACGTGAAATCTGGCTGCTCACTTTGTAATTTTCTGGAAAAGAAATCTCAGACAACACACGAGCAGCTATTTAAAAACGCTCAGACTCAGTCTCTGTCCACACTCGTCAGGGTGGCAAGTGCAGCTGGAACAGATACAGCAGGAGTAGCTGGCCGGCACAGCCGAGCTCTGTCCTCACCCTGGCGATAACACACGGGCATCACTGACCAGCGCTGGACACAGGCCACTGTGGGCCTTGGGGTCCTAGGCTCTCTGGGGGCCTGGGAGCCCTCCTCATTGAGGGGGGGTGGGGAGGGGTGGTTCCCAGGGTGGGGGTGGCCTGGACACTCACAGAGGTTGGCTCAGCCTCAGGCAGGACCATGGCTGACCACAGAGAGGCCTGGGGTTGTCACCAGCAGAAGGAGGGGACAGGGCTGGGGAACGGCCTTTGCCACATGAACTCCCAGTGTCCTTCCAGGACTGGAAGTGAGTGAAATAACAGGTGTTTCTGAAATTGGAGCCCTTTAGCAAGTTGCTTGAATTTATGGATTGACCCAGCAAAAGCTTTTGGTGAAATAACACGAGATGCTCAAATTCAAACCTGGACCAAGTTAACAGAGGTGATCGATAGCGGCCAAAGAAGGGAGAGACGCTGGTTATTACTCAGAACCAATGCTGTGGAGCAGCCGACAGGTTCTTTAGTGCCCAAACCTGTGGTTTTTAATGCCCAGCACCAACGTCCGACCCACGTATGGCCGCTTACCACAAGGGCACATTCAGCTCCTCCTGGCCTTTTATTTTTGCTCGGCACGCTTCTGGGCTTCCAGTCTGCACTCCCGGCCAGAAAGGCCAGCTGCTCTCTGACACGTCACTTCCTTCTTTCCAAGGAGCTGCCGTTCACTGTGCCAGGGACCTCAAGCAGGCTGTGGACCCAGCACCTCAAAACACCGCCTGGAACGCAGTTGGGGTTTTAGGTGCCAGCCAAGGAAGTTGGGGATTTTCGGATTTTCCCCAGATAAAGTGCGAGGGTCCTGCCAATATTCCTGGACGTGGGGTGGGGAGAGTGGGCTCTCCAACTTCGCCGGTCAGTGCCCAGGGTGCGGCCCACCACAGGGTTGCGTTTCCCCAAAAGGCCCCCCCCGGGGACCGCCCCGCACTAGCTCCTGAGGCCACACGCTGCTGTAAAATGGTCGAGTCCACGCTGAATGCATTTCTTCGCGTAGGAACGGCAAGCTGGCTTTCTTATCTCAAAGCACGTTATTATTGCAGAAAACTCAGAAAATACAGAAAAGCATGTACAGTCGCTTTATGTCCCTGCTGCCGCTGTTGACAGAGAACATTCGTGAGCATCCTGGCCACCTCCCTTCCGGGCTGTTCTCGGTGCGTGCACGATTCACCAAAACCGGCGCCGTGCTCTTCCTACGGCCTCACAACCTGATATGTCCACCCAGTGATGCGTCACAAACTTCTTTAGAGAGTTTCAGTGGGTACGTCACGTACCCTCCAGAGACACGCGGTCGCGTCCCTGCTACGAACCACACCGAAAGCCCGACACGCAGATGTCTGTGCTCGTGTCTGCCTGCCTCTCCGGGGCAGGTTTCTGGAAACGGCCGTCGCGGGCTGCACCTGCTCCAAAGGTGCCCGTTGCCCCACGGCCTGCAGGGTCTCCTGTCGAGCCACACCTGCCTCCCGTCTCCCTGCTGGCCCTCCGCCACAGGTCTCCCCCGAGGGCAGGGTCTCGGAGGGACGCCCGTGGTGTTCCAGCGCCAGCTGCAGAGCCCCACGCACGGCGAACCTTCCGGGCACTGGGAGCCTCACCTGCGTACGGCTGCTCCTCGTTACTTGCAGATTTCGTGTTTGTGAAAATGCCGCTCCCCAAAGTTCACTGGTAACCCCGGAGTCGGCGCTCGCTGTTCATCAGGGTCAGTCACAGACGCACAGGACGTGGAAAACCCGCCGCCTTTTGTCTCGGCGCTCATCCTGGGACACGCAACCTTCCCATCTTCTGCTCCATGTCCCGCCGTGCCCGTGGCCAGGCTTTGGGCGGTGACCTCGCCGTTCAGAACGACGCCCCAGCCTAGTGCGTGGTGCCACCGGGCGCTCCTCGGCGCCTCCCGGAGAAGGTGGCTGTGCTGGATGAGCTCCGTTCAGGCCCGAGTCGGAGCTTACCTGCCGCAAGGTCGGTGCGGTTATGAAGTGACTGGGCATCCACGTTGTGGCCATAGGCTCGCAGGAGCCTCCACGGCAAAGCTGGCCCGTGGCTTGCTCCAGAACCACCGGTGTCCCCAAGTCCCCTTTGCTGCTGTGAGGCCGAGTGACTTGCCCATGACCAGGGAGCAGGGCCAAGTCTAGACTAGCTCCCTGGTCCCTGGTCCCACTGTGGCCCAGTGGGTCCCTTCCCACCCCCTTCTTCCCCCCCACCCCCCAGGGCCCACTTTACCAGGTGGCGGTGGGGGTGAAGAAGTTACACAGGTTGGTGACTAAGCCCAGGTGTTGTCCCGGAAGTTGTCTTCTTAAGAGCTAAGACGATGCCTCTTCCCATGGAAAGCCTGTCCCTTCCGTGGGTGTGCCCACGACTCACTGGTTCCCACACCCCCAGCACCTTCCCATGGGTGGTGAGGGCAGCTCGGCTCATCTGCCACCCACTCCATGGAAAACGGCTGCATTCACGATGTGGCTGGGCTGTGGCTGGTGGGCACAGGCCTGGGGGCACAGGAGGGAGATCCGGTGTCACAAAACCCGGGCAGCGCTGGCCCTGGGGTTCGCCGCTGGGGCAGAGACTGCGTCTCGGGATTCTGAACGCTCATTTAGTACCGTGAAGGTCACATGCACCGCTGACCGGGTTCAGGAACGCACAGAGGCACCCCGCAGAGCCGCACCAATCCCACGACCAAGGCAGGTTCTGGGCTGTTGGCTCCTCCGGGTGCTTCCCGGCTCTGCCGCAGGAGGGCTGGATGGAGCCCCGGGGAGGATGGGGGTGTCCCTGCAACCCCCGCAGCCGTCCACCCCCTCATTTATGGGGAGCAGGGGGCTTGGCTCCTGGGGGGCTGGACCAGATTGCTGGAGCTGCTGCCGTGGGGCCGAAGCCGGTACAAAGTGCATGTTCCTGCTCATTGCCATTTATGTGTTAGTGATCGTTAGCAGCCATTACAATTTTTTCCCCGTGGCAATTACATCGATATTACTGCGTCTAAATCAGAGAGGGCACCGCAGCAATTACTGTCATCTGCTGATTGGGAACCGCCTAATTTTTAAGTGACATTATTTTCTTATCAGCACGATAATTTCCCTTCGCAATAAATAATGTACCGGGAGAGCTATGTGACCAAAAAGTGCCATTTCACGTATGTCTTTTTAATAAACAGAAAACATACCTACAGATTTTCTTTCACAAAATAATCGTAAAATTAAAGTCTGAATCCTAGGGTTGGGAAATATTTGAACAGATTTTGAACCCAATGCTGAATTGTACAGGGATGGGTAGGGAGTAAGTTGTTTTGTTTCTTTTTCCTGACATGGAGAAGGGAGGGAGAGAGGGAGGGGTGCTGTCCTGGTCCCGCCTCCCTCCTCGGTGGCACAGCAGCTCCCACCCCCAGAGGCCGGGCCCAGGGCTGGGGGTCTGCGGGGCTGCTCTCGCAGAGGAGGGGTGGGCGCTGCTCACCCTGGCCCAGGACCACACCAGGCTCCAGGGAGCAGCAAGGTGCAAGAACCTGCAGGCTCTGCCCTCCACACCTGCTGGGCTGGTCCCCCACCCCCATGTCCAGTCCTAGTGGGCGATCTCTATGTGCAGTCAGGTCCCTGTCCCCGGCCTCCCCCGAGGGCTGGCTCTGCCCTGGTGGAGCCCGGAGTGAGTGTGCTGGGAGGAATGGGCCAGGGACGGAGCGGGACAGGAAACCTCGTGGAGGACCACAGTGTCCCCGCCTTTGGGCTCTGTGGTCGGTCACTCCTGCGGGTCTGAGACCCTTCTCCCATCACAGCCTCCCTTCAAGACCCCAAGATCCCCACTGGGGTCTTCCTCCTTGCCCACCTGACCCCAGCCCCGGGAGGGAGGGCCAGGTGTTCCCCGGGGCCTTTGATTGTCCTGAACCCCGTCTCCATCTGAGGGTGTGCCCGTGAGGGCCCCTCACTTCACAAACCTGGCCACAAACACTGCGCCTTCCACTGTGCCCTCTGGGACATGCCCAGCTTTCCGTGTCTGCTGCCCGGCCCCTTCTGAGCTGTGCTGCCAAGGGCGCTATCTCCGTTGACTGCTCTGGGCCCGGCCCAGCCGCTCCACTTACTGGCTCTGTGGTGCCCGGAGTGTTTCTGCCGCTTTCTGTGCCTCTGTTTCCCCATCTGGAGAATGGAGGAGGGTTGTGATGGGACCTCCCCTTGGGGTGGTTTCCTGGATGGGACAAGCCGTTATCTGAGCAGGTAAGTCCGCGCCCAGCACCCTCTGGGTGGGGCATCTCAGACGCCGCTGAATTCATCCACGGTGCCGGAACTCACTGCCCGATCCCCACCGAGCTCACAGCGGAGCCACGGCTGAGCCGGTGAGCACTTGAGCCTCGACTTGTTCAAACGGAGTTTGAGAAAAAGAATAAAATGTCTCAATAAATTTTACACTGATTACAAGCCGCAATGATAGTATTTTGGATATATTGGACTAAAGTTAATATATCAGGGCGATTCATTTCACCTTTCCCATGGGGCCATGAGAATGTTCTGAAGCACAGGTGGGGCTCGCCCTCCTGCCCCTCCCCTGACGTCTGTGGAGCACGCACCCAGTGCTGAGGGCTGGGTGAGCTGCAGGGCTCTTTGTCCCCATCCCGAGGATGGGCCAGGCTCTTGCCAGCAGGACAGCGTGCAGGTGGCCCTCCTCGCCCCGCTGCTCAGACAGCACCTGACAGAGGCCCGAACACCTGCACTGGGCAGATGGGCCCTGTCCCACACATGGGTGTCCCCATGAGCTCCGCGTACTGTGTGTGATCACCTGTCTGGGGGCCTCCGTACCTCAGGCCAGGCACTGAGTGGAGCCCACGCTGGGGACAAGAGGCTCAGCTCGGCCCCTGGCCTTCCTCCCTGGACGTGAGCTCCCTGCTCCGGACCTCCTGGACGGACAGACGGACGGACGGACGCCCTGGCGGGGGCAAGGGAGGGAAAGAGCAGATGGGGCTGTCTGCTGGGACAGCGTTCTCTCCCTCTGGTACATTCAGGTCTGCGCGGCGCCCTGGGAGTGGGGAGCAGACACGTCTGTGTGATAATGAGCTTGTTGGTGGAGACTCACCCTGGAAGGACAGGAGTAATTAAGCTGCTGACTCATACGCGCTGGAGTGACAACACGCCAGCGCGGGCCCCGCTCAGCCATGTAATCGGGGCTGTCCTTGCTCAGCCGCCTGTGCGGGCGGCGGGCTGTCAGCGCTGGGAGCAGGCTCCGCCCACCACCACCGGGAACCCACATCCCCCACTCCACGAGACTCGCTCCCTGGAGGGGACGTGTGTGCACCGAAGCCTCTCTCGTCCGATCTTCACTGCACACCTGAAGAGGTCGGGGGAGCAGGAACAGGTGGCCAGGCCTCCGGAAGTGTGGGCGGATAATGCCACTGTCCTTGCAGACGGACAGGCCGCTATGTGTCCTTGCAGATGGGCACTGTGGACAGGCTGCTGTGGGTGAGAGAAGGGTGTGGACAGAGAGGGTGGGGCCAGGGCCGTGAAGAGTCCGGGAGGCTCCTGCCACTGGCAGCCCTGCACGTGGCACTGGGTGGGAGGGCGCTGCCGCCAGGCACAGAGCCCCCACGGGCCGGACGGGGTGGACAGCACATGGGCCTCAGCCTGCCCCTTCCACAGAGACACACACAGACACACTCGTACAAACACACAGACACAAACACAGCCACCCCCACAAACAGAGGCACACACCAACACACACACACAACTCCGCCTGCCTGTGGCCGCGAAATGACCGCTCTTGCATCTAAGCAAGTGGCTCCTTATTTATTTCTTTGAGAAACCTGGGACTTCGAGCCGCCGTGTAAGTGACCCCATGGGGGCCCCATCCACCATGGGCCAGGGAGCTCTCATGGTTGTCCTCGACACCAGTGGCATGGAACAGGGAGGGCCCTCTGGCTCTTTGCTGATGTCCTTCATGCAGGGACCCAGCTGCAGCCTGGTTCTGGCTGCAGAGGGGTCAGACCTCTGCAGTGGGTCAGGGCCTCTGTTACCAGTGCCACCCCTCGACTCAAGGACCAATCTGTGACGCCAATTAGAAGGCAGCCATTGCCATAAACTGCCAGCTGGTGGGAGCTGGCTGTGGACCACCTCCATGCCTGGGGAAGACACGGCCGCGGGTCATGTGGGACCTGCACCTGCCCTCATCCTGCTCTTAGTGCAGTAGGGACAGCAGAGGCAGAAGAGGGAGGGACAGGGTAGAGCAACCACAAGGACAGCTGTCCCTGTAGACCCAGGGGTCAGTGCCTACACGTGCTGAGGGCCTGGTGCCAACAAGATTCAGAGTCATGGAAGGTAGAGGGGTCCCTTTAATGCCCCACCACCTGGAAGCGCTGTGCGTCCTGACCTTGGCACATGGGCCGTGCATCTGTGGCCTCTGATCTGAGAGGTCGAGGGGTCACCTCCAAGAGGATGGCTCGGCAGGATGGCAGGAACCATGGCACCATGGGAATGAAGAGACCTGGTGCCCGGATCAGTGCCGGGAGGCGTGATCCACATACAGCTCCATTAAATGCCTGATGTGTTCCTACGGGTGGGGACCTGGTGACATATTCGGTCCCTAGCTTCAAGGGTCGCAAGGGATCATGAGGACCCCATCGCCCTGCAAAGGTATCTGCCTTCTCAGAGTTGTATGGAACACTGTTTCTGTGGGGCGAGGGGCAGTTTGCCATCCCAGTGGGTACTCAACCCTTCCGGGACAGAAGCGTGGCATCTGTGGTACTCTTCCCAACACAGGTGTAGGGGCCCTTGGCCTGGCCTGGGGTAGGAGGAGGGGAGGCTGCTCATCAGAGAGCCGGTGGGTGGGGTGGGGCACAGCCTGTCCCTGTAGGCGGCTGTCTGATGAAGCCGTCCAAGGAGAGTCCCAGGAAATTGGAGCCGGAGCTCTGATCAGCCTGCGCCTGAAGCCCACCCTGCCTCTGAACTTGCCACCTCATGAACCTCCCTGCTGTTTAGGCCAGGTCTAGTTGGACGTTTTCATACTCACAGGCCCAAGTATCCTAGCTGCTTTGTAATGTGAAATATACATATACTACTTTATACGTTTAGTGTGGGTACAGTAAGAGTCACAGTGGACCTGTCGCAGTAGGTGCCAGGCTCCCAGGGGTGATGAATGTCAATTTGAGCACCTCACTACCCGCAGTGCAGTGCATAGCCCAGCGGCATCGGCAGCACCTGGGAACACAGGTCTCCAGGTCCCCCTGGACCTGCCAAGTCGGGAGTCCGGGCCAGGGATGCACGTGAGTGGTCACGCAGGAGAGCGCTGCTCTAGTGCAGACAGCCTTGTTCTGAGAGAAGTGGGGGGGCCCAGTCTCTGCTCCGCTGACCACCCAGGGGCGTGGTGAGGAAGGCGAGTTCTTTCCCTGTGCTTTAAAAGTCCCATCTCTACCGTGGGGATTGTCTTTACCTACTGAATAGTGAAGAGGTGACATTAGTGACGTGGTCTCCAAATACAGCAAATTGTAAGTTCCAGGATGATGTCATATGAAGTTGTGTTGACGCTGAAGCAGTAGGAGATGCTCTTCAGGAACCACCATGGCAGCACTTCTGGTGTCGCTGCTTAGAGAGTGAGCAGTGGGTCACCCAGGCTCCTGCAGCTCAGCTGCCTGGGTGCACCCGGCCGGAAGGGGACAGTGTTGCTGCCCCGGCAGGGGCTTTGCAATGTGGAGAGAGGCGGTTTCAACTGGGAAAGGGTTTGTGGGGTGAAGTGGGAAGTTTACACTTGTTATGCGTACGTTCAGGACAAAAGTGACGTGGAGGACGGGAATGTTCTGTGTCGTGTGGCTTTGAAGGGCTTGTTTCTGAGCCTTAGTTATGACCTGAGCATGACACGGGGGACCCAGCCACGACCAAACCCAGACACGCCCCCTCCACTTCCCGCACAGCCCGCTGCCGAGCTCGCGTCTGCCCACCGCAGCCCCGAGTTGGGGACACTCAGAATTCAGTGTCGGTGGGCACACCCTGGTTCTAGATAGTTTGCTCTTACAAACATTAATATAGAAAGATTCTGTCACTCTTGGGGAGAGACTCCCAACACATGAAAAGAAGCTTTTCTGTGTTTGATGTTCATTACTGGACATACAGGAATACGAGGGTTTGACAGCAGAGAAGAAGATCTTCTGTGTAGCGTTGAAATGAAATAGTGAGCCAGACATCATTTCTGCTGAGTTGCCCTGCCCCCACCCCCCGAAAAAAAACAGCTGTGTGCTGGTTAGGTGACCAAGAATGAAATGCTCTGGACCCTCAACTTGGGTGGGATTGAGGGGATCCTGTGTGGGGCGCTCTCGTGGTCAGAACTGTGCTTGTCTTCCTGGGTTGGTCATCTTCTCATCCATAAAAAGAACATAAAAAAGGCCTGTTGTTATTCTTTGACCCTTTTTTATTGCCCTCACATGAGGACATTTTTTTTATTGCTTTTAGAGAGAGAGGGAAGAGAGACGTTGATTGGTTACCCTCTCACATGCACCCTGACCAGGGATCGAACCCACGACCTCACGGTGTATGGTACGCAGCTCCAACCACCCGAGCCACACTGGCCAGGGCTGTCCTGACACTTCCAACCAGGCATGTTCATGCACAGGGGCCTTGGCAGATCATAAGATGGACACAACAGCGGTGGCCGTGGCCGGGGAAGACACCTGGGCTCCAGCTTCATTTTAGGGTCCGAGGAACTCCGTGACCTGGGACAAGGCACCTGCTCTTCCTAGTCACGGTTCCTTCCTTAACAAAACAGGTAGAAGTAGATACCCCTTAAGTCCCAAATTTTACCTTCTACAGGACAACGGAGGCTTCCCATTTAGGAAGGACAGAGGGTAGCCCAGGCTTTCCTGCCGGCCCACCAGCTGGGTGCAGGCAAAGAACCTTAAAGCAGGACCCCTCCGCTCCCTAAGTACGTTCCTCCATCTCCCACCAACCAGGGAAACTGTTCCCTCCGGTCACCCCAAGACACGGCGGGGCTGCTTCCATGGAGGGGAAGACGCACCGCAGTAGCTGGCAACATTAGGGAACATTTTCCGGGCTCTAAGCACATCTCTGCTCTTTGTGTTGGATGCTGCCGCCCGTCAGCAGGGTGTGTTTTAATGATGATTTTAATTTCACGTTGGCAGAAAGTTGATGTCAGATAGGGCCCTTCAAGGGAAAGGCTTTCTGGCGGGGGGACAGGTGTTGGCATCTCTGCACTTTTGGGTCAGGGTTCCCCACACAGACCAGGCACTTGCTGGTTCCCCAAACTAACTACACACTCACCCTCCTGCTGAGGGGCTGTGCACTGCAGGGTGGGTCTGCAGGGGCACGTCCCTAGTGTCAACAGGAGACGCGGGGACAGTGTTGACCCCAGGCCATCGTCTGGGGTCACGTCTCACTAGCTACTCGGAGCCAGGGGACCAGTGAGTCAGAGATTCACGCGCACAGGAGTGACTACACTTGCACCTTGTTTGACTTTGAATATCTAAGAATTCTACGATCAAGAGTGGAAACACGTTGCTCAAATACTCTATGCATTTTGTACAGCACTTTAAAAAATTTATTTTTGCCAATGTTCCATAGTTTTCTCATGATAGTAGTAACAAGGTTCTCATTCCAAACACCCCTCCTTCTGCAAAATGAAATAACATCATGGTAAAGGCCTAGCGAAGAATTCAAAGCTGAAAACACCAACAATGTTAGTAACCCCAGTTTTACGTCGTGACTTCTGAAAAATGCGAAGTCTTTGATTCTGGGCCATGACTGAAAAATTACTCCAACACTCCCCCATATGAAGTAACTGTTCGCACAGATACACATGTGTCTTTAAATAAGTGCCACAAGTTACAAGTGATATGTAATAAAACGAGAGGCAAGCACAGGAAACAGTAACTACAAATCCATCGAATTGGGCCTTTTGGCATCCCGGTCACGTTCATAAAACTTAGACTGGGACCCCAGGAAATGACCCTCCGCCGTGAATTGTGTTTGGGGTTTTGGGATCATGTTTTTTTTTTCTGAAGTCGTGTGTGGCTCATCTGCTTTTATATAAATCTAGAAGATGACATTTATCCCATATGACCTTGTGGCAAAGGGATCAATGGACATATTCTTGGTAGGGAGCCCCCGCTGTCCCCCATCTGCAGTGAAGGCCCTGAGGGCTGTAAATTCGGGCTAATTGGGAATCCTACGAAGGGGTTAAAGCGTCACCCACTCCCGGCCGGGTGGCCATCATCAATGTTAACCAAATAAAAGCTGGAGACAGGAAGCCGACAAACAGGTCCCCACGGCAGGCAGGCCGCAGGCCTGGGTCTTGAATGGCATCATCTGTCAAGGCCCTGGCCCTGCGTGGCAGCGAGCACACCACGCAGGCCCGTGCTGTATGAGGGCGTCACGTCCTCATTAGCCCAGCGCTCCTCGAGCACAGAACGCAGACTTCCGGTTTAATCGCAGCAGCTCCTTGTCGCCGCACTGTCATCAGAGAAATACTGAACCCACACTAATGACCGCTCACAGAGTGGATCCTGCTCCTAGGCACCCCGTTCCGGTGGAATCTGCAACCATTCAGAGACCATCCGTGCAAAACTTCTGTGGTGCTGCTTTGCAGACTATCCGATATTTTTTTTAAATGCTGAAATCAGTCTTCAGCAGAAGTCTTCCTCAGGGGGATCCGAAATCTGAAGTCACGAGGGAATGGTAAAGAAGGGCCGGGGACCCTCCTCTCTGTGCACTTTCCAGAGTGAAGCACCTCCCTCTGCCCAGCGTCAGACCCCCGGGCTGTGTGCGGGGGCCACCCTGAGACCCGGGGAGTAATTCACCCACCGCAGCCCCGGCCCCGGCCCCGGCCCCGGCCCCGGCCCCGGCCCCGGCCCGTCTCTAAAACAAAGACTGCCAGCGGCCTGAATTATGGACGCACTTTTTGTGAAGGCAGTCGGCTCGGAAGGAAGGTGTGGAGCAGCATCCAGCCCCCCTTAGAGGCTGGTCATGAATGATAATCCCAGAAGATGGAACTGGTGCTGAACTATGACCCCCAATTTACAAATCATGTTTCAGAAGAGTAAAAAAAAAGTTCAAACATCTTTTTGGCACTACGGGAATGGGCGGAATCTTTCATGCCTGTTTCCTGAGACTGAGTGCAAGCAGCCTGCCTGAGGCTCCGTGGTCTGGACACAGAGCCTGCACGGGGGTTTCAGATTAGATTTTATTTCAAACCTGGGTGTTGGGATTTTTTCTTTTTTTAACATAGCTGAGTTTAGTGTATTCCTTCAAAACACAATAAATTTCTATTCTGGAGCTTAAGGGATCCGTCAGTAAAAATGCTGGTCTTTCATCTTTATTACCCTCCCATTAAAATGAAAGAAACCGGGACGCACGGCAGCTTGGAAGCAGCCGTTTGGCTGGCAGCGGCCTCGCCCCTCAGTCTCGACTCGGGGAGCGGCGCCCCCTCTCGCGCGTCCACCCGCAGAAGCCGCCACGGGGTGGCGGGGACACGCGCTCCACTCAGCGCAGCGCCAGGCCATGACGCCAGGCTGTGGTCGCCAGGCTCTTCCGTCCCCAGCCATTTCCGGGGCAGCGCCGTTCACGCAGCGTGTCCCCTCCCCTCGCGCGTTCGTGTTGCTGAAAGGCAGGCCGGGCCCCTCCGCGTCCTGCCGCAGCCGTTGGGCCTGAAAGGGGCAGATTAATAGCCGAGCCCGCACCGGACCGGCTCTCCTTGTCCCTGCACCGGTAACCCTTTACTATAATGAGGATACAAAGAGCCTCGCATCGGGCCGCCACCCTTCCTCATAACTCATGCGCCTCGCGGTGGCAATGGCCTGCAGGGCCATTTGTCTTTAGTGCAGTTGTGACACTTCGGCATGATCCATAATTTGGCAGCTATTTACCGTGACATTTCCCTTCAGTGCAGCCATAACATTCAGTGAAACCGTTATTTGGTCCCATTTACCATATAAATTGTATTGTGCATGCATGCTCGCAGCTGCATTAGGTGCCTGGAAATGAGTAAATCTTGTGAAACAGAGACTAACAGCTCTTGGGCAGTAGGATTTCCTGGCTCCTTGGGTGCAAGGCAAGAAAAATGAATACGGTCACCGAGTTTTCCGGGCCGCCTTTAATTGTCTTCATGTTTATTTAGCATGTGAGACATGTGAACCCCAGGGTTTGAAAAATCATCTGGCGGGCCTGGCCTTCGATTAGAAGGCACCGTGGGATTCCCAAGTGCACGACGAGGCCGGCCGCAGCAGGCTTCAGTGGGCTGAGGGTTAGGAGGCGGGCAGGTCAGGCACAGGCACCGTTCAGAGGAGAGGACACTCGACTCCTTATGTTCCCGTGTGGCATCAGACGATGGGACAAGCAGCACCTCGCTCCACCAGAATTGGTGGGGGGTGGGAAGGAAAATGGGAACACGAGAGCCGGGGCGGCTGTTCTGTCCCCACCATTGGAGACGAAACGCCCCGCCCAGGCCTGGCTGTCTCTGATGCGGGGCCATCGTGTTACTACTGTTCACTGCTTTGCTCCCAGATCTGCCCGGTGCTGTGCGGTCCGTCCCAGCCCAGGCGTCCTCAGGCCTCTCCCGTGGTGTGCCCGGGGCAGCTTGCCCTTGTTTGGTTACGGGGACCCTCACTGTGGCTGGAGCACACCCATTTCAAATTGTTCAGGTCCCCCGACTCTCTGTCATCCGCTCCCCCAGACCTGGTTCTGTCTGTTTTCAGCACTGATTTGCTTCTTAAGGAAGGAGTGGAGTGTCTCATTCCCACACGGGCCTCCCCCGGCACACGGGGCACTTCTCTAAAACAGGCCTGCGGTCACGTACTCATCTTTCCTAATAATCTAACAGAAACCAAAGTTAGGGGAGAATTCCTCCAACTTTCTGTTTAGATAATTGGCTAGCAATTTATAGGAACAAAAGGGGGCCATTTCCTGAGAATATGGACTCTGTAGAGATACGGCCGAGTTTTACGTTACGTCTCATTTATTAACTACCTATTAGCCCAAGACCAAACTCTCTCAGGGCAAAGAATTTGTGAACTATTTTCACGACCAATTTTAAAATCTCATCAAGCCGAAGACACACTGATTTGATCAGCTCTCGCATCAGGAATTAATTTAGTTTGCAGGAACAATAAAATCTGGAACGAAGCCGTCTATGACCACAGGGCTGAACGTAGAGGTTTTGCCTCTGAGCCACAGAAGACAGTTTTAGGAGCACGTTATTTTTTCAAGGGGGGGGGGGGGAGAAAGAAAAAAGGGAGGAGAAAGAGAAACCTCCGCATTAACACCGTACTTTGGTTTTAAGAAATATTATCTCTGTTACCGACTAAAAATAAATTGGCTGGAGTGGATCTGAAGCCTCAAGTGTCTTTCTTTCCCCTCTGATTTATGCCGTTGTTCTGTGTCTACAGCTTGCTGTTGACAGAGTGAGGTAATTCAACCACGATTTTCCCGGTGTTTTTCCCCATGTACATGTAGTCAACAGCCCGGAATACGGACTCCAGCCCCGTGAACCTGCCCTCCGCGGACAAGTCGCCCAGGTCCACCTGGCACACCAGGTCCCCGCTCGCGCACATCTTCACCAACTGGTCCACGGACACTCTGTACTCAGAAAGGTAGTGGTTCAAGAAGAAGCCCTGGACGCTGGCCGACTTCCTCAGCAGAATGGCCGGTAATGCCTTTGCTTTCACGGGGGAAAGGCCAGTAGGCGTTTGGTAGCCAGAGATAAACCCAATCACTATCAGGCGCCCCTTGACGGCCAAGGCGTCCACAGCCGAGTCGAACATGGAGCCCCCAACAGACTCATACACGACATCCACACCGCCGGGGTACTCCTGGGCCAGGACGGCACCGACGGGCTCTGAGTGGTAGTTGATGGGCCGGTCACAGCCGATGGATTTCAGAAAAGCAGCCTTTTCATCAGAAGAGCAGGTTCCAATCACATGGCACTTGGCCTTCTTTGCAAGCTGCACAGCAAACTGGCCGGTCCCCCCAGCCGCGGCTGTCACCAACACTTTCTTCCCTTCCTTCAGCCCTCCGAGCTCTTTGAGGCTGATGTAAGCGGTGGCACCACTGACCAGCAGGGAGAGATACGCGGGTGTGGCCATGGGCACGGGAGTGGCCATGCTGGCGGGCACCACTACGTACTCAGCGAAGGCGCCGGGGACCATGTAGGCCACAGCTTGGCCCACTGTGTACCGGGCGCTGGCAGACAGGCCCAGGGCGACCACCTCGCCCACACCTTCGAAACCCGCGTCGAAGGGGGTCTGGACTGAACGGTCATACCTTCCCGCTGAGTAGTTGATGTCAGAGGCATTAACACCGACAAATCTGGAAGAAAACAACAGAGACAGTAAGATGTTTTCTTCTCAAACCCTTTGGAGTCCCCTGCGGAAAGTCCCTCCAGCTGGGCGACTCCGGAGGTCGGCTGGGCTGCATGTTCCAGGAGAGCACGGAAACCACGAGCCCTGCCACTTGGTTGAGGAAACGGAGCGAGCCTCAGTTCGACAGTGATTGGCCGTCAGAGCTTTGCTGTTGTCAGTTTAGGAAGAATTTCAGTCACTCCAAACATCGAATTATTTATTTCACGTGTCACTTACGTCCCTCCTCTTTCTTTCAAAAAGAGAAATAAGTCAAAACAAACAAACAAAAAATATATCAGGAAACTATCTTATCCACAGACCTCACTGGAGCTGAGTTGGAAATTAATTGGCCTCTTAACAAAGATGTTAAAAACAACAGTGGATAAAATATTTTCAAAGAAGGAGACTCGTATTGATTTCGGCCACAATTTAACACCTCAGATAATAATAGTTATGACAATGATATTATTAGAGATTGATGTGACGTGCAAGGTCATCGCCAGAGGGGCCGCCTCAGAACACCGTGCTGCAGAGTCGCCGCACCAAGTTCTTTCTGGTGTGACGGTGTCTGGTGTGAAAATACGGACTCTGATTAACGGAACAGAAACCGTCTCATAAGGGGGGGGGAGGCTTTACGGAACATTCAACATTTTACAGCCCTCTTCAGATGAAAAGGAAAGCAAATCGTCACTATATTTTTCCCCAACAAGAAGCAGAGACCTACGTTGATTAATGCCAGATGATTATTTCCACTTCGGTGTCCAGAGTCAATTTAATTGCGTGGCCGGTACTTTTACCAGCCTGTTTTCATCTTGGTATATACCTCATGACAAAAGCATCCTGATACGTAAGGAGAAAAAACAGTCATTCACCAAGAATGTCAGGAGGTGGCTCAGGCACATAATGGAGGACCCTAAAAATGTCATTTCTACCTGTGATGCAGTGAAAGGGCGGTGGTGTTTGGTGGCAGGAGGAAAGCTGGTAAGTAGGTTATTTTAAAATAATTCACTTTTAATTTAACTTAATAAACCCAAACTGCCCTCTGCAAGGATCCACTTCCCCCGTACTGCAGGTGATGCTCTGCCTTTAAAAACACTCCCCGAGGATTCTCACTACAGACTGGAAGCTCTCCGCACGGTGCAGAAATAAGAAAGCAGGAAAGCATTCCTTCCCAGCACGCAGGCTGCTTTCAGAAGTTAGCACGCCTCGCAGCGTCGCAGCGCAGACTTCTGCGCCGTAAATGATACACAGTAATGAGAAGTGGGGGAAATGGTTTTCGCTGGTTTCTCATTTGGCGTTTCATACCAAGACTCTTGCAATCTGCTTGGGGGTGGGGCGGAGGTCGGGGCTGCTCCCTCTCCTTGAACTCGCCCAGTTCTCCGGGCCTGGTCTTTGTAAAAAGGGCCAGCTTTTCCAGAGCAGGCGGCCGGGGCCCAGCGCCTCTCTGTGACCCAGCCTAGGCTGCATCGCAGGCTCTGGGAAGGCTTCCTGAGGGGAAAACCAGGAGGCTGCGGGTCGCTTCAGAAGTGAGCCACTAGGAGCCCCCCCCCCCCCAACCCCCGCCCTTCCCAAGCCCCTCCAGCCTTGTCCCTCTGGCGTTTCTGCCTGCAGTCCCAACGGTTGAGGCTGCCTTTCTTCTGCAGGGAGACCCCGCCTTGGACTCGGAGGGATGCCTGGGTGGCAGCCAGCCCCTCGGATGCCCCCCCAACCCAGAACCCAGGAGCTGGAAAGCGGGGCTGGAGAAGGCAGTCCCAGCTTGCTCCCGCCCAGCCTGTGGTTGGTTTGCCACTTCCTGGGGAAGAGGTGGGAGACCCAGCAGGGTGCTCTCCGAGCCAGAAGAAAAGCTGAGGGAGAGGGCCTGTGAGCCACAGGGGACAGGGAGGGCCTCCAGTGTGTGGTGGAGGGGCTCTGCTGGGAGCAGGGGGGCTGTAGCCAACCAGCAGAAACTTGAGTTTGCCAAGGGGGCTTTGCCTAAAACAAGCCAAACACTGCGGCTGAGCAGGGGGTGTCTGCCAGAGCAGCGACAGGACCCCGCAGGCCCTTCTGTCTCAGTCTCCCCGGGACCCCCAGTCAGCTGCTGGGAGCCAGAGGCCAGAAATCGGGGCTTCCGAGACAGCCTCCCTTGGACTTGCCGGCCTCCGTGGACAGCCTGATCCCGCGTCTCACACTGTCTCCATCGTCACTACCAAGAGGCACAGTCAACGTCTGGGACTCAGAAGTGTGCTGGGACTGGGGGCGGTCAAGGTCTGAGGGAGCTGGGAGCATCCAGGGCACCTAGGTGCAGGGGCAGCCGCACAGAGGCCCGGCAGCCTCCTGTGGCCAGATGGTGACCTTGGCCTCAGAGGCACCCCCATTTTTGTGCCCCAAACCCTGGGCTCTGCCTTTTCCTAGATCGCATGTGGTAGGTGAAGGTGTCTCAGACTGGTGGTAAATCTGGGCTCAGTGCACCTCACACTCTCGACCGGCCTCAGGTGCAGCTTCTGCCTTTCCCCAGACTCCGGTGCACCTCTGTGCTTACCTGGGCTTGGGGAAGGGGTGCCTGAAAGTTGGGAGCCCTTGAGTTCCACTCCACCAGAAACAAATTCGAGAGCATGGGTGCCAAGGGAAAAGGGTCCCAGGGTGAGCTCGAAGGAAGGAAAGAAAAGACCCACCAGGAGGGAGGTAGGCTGAGAAGCCCCCCATGCACCCCTTTAATTTGAAATCTGTGCTTTCAATGAGTGCAGGATTCCAGAAACCCCGGCACAGGACCCACTCCGACGGGTAGTAGTGGGACCCCAGGAAAAAGAGCGCGTGTGGTGGGCTTTCCTCCAGTAGAGAGCCTTCTAGAGTTGCCCCATTTGTTCATGTTGAAAGGAGCCGAATCCCTCCGTGTTTACTGCGAGTCGGGGCAGTGGGATGGGGTGGGGGGGCGGGGGAGCCACGTTCTCCAACCAAAACCGAAGGCGAAGACTCTGGTCGTCGTCGTCAGCACTGGGAGACAAAGTCCAAAGTCTTACGAACTTGACTCTCATTAAAAAAAAATACAAAATAAAAAAGAAGCAGCAAGAAAGAGAAGGAAGAAAAAAAGAAAAAACATTGGCCTGTAGAGTTCGCAGAAACACTGTTCCCCTCTGGTGAGCAACAAACCCTTTATCTGAACGCCTTCCCCCCACCCCCTCCTCGGTTCCCTCCCGCAAGCTCCGCGGGTCCTCCATGATCTCACACAGGAGCAGAAAATCGTTAGAAATATTTGGAAACGAAATAATGTGTCACTGCGGCTCGAAAAAAGCTAAAAATAGCGCTCCAACGGACTTCCCGGGAGGGGGTGTTATGCCTCTTTCCTTTTCTTCCCGGAGATCGGGCATCGAGGGGACCCTGAAGTTGTCCTCGGAGGTAAGAAGCAGGACGGCGAGAACTGGAGGAGCGTCCGCGCTCGGTTCCGGGGGGACTTCCCGCCTCTCCTGAACCGTCACCTAGAGGGTCCTGATCCTCGCGGCGCCGAAAAGCACTCCCCCCCGCGCGCGCCAAGCAAGACCGTCTATTTTCTGTCGAGAGGCTATGAGATGTACAAAGGGTGTAAGTGAAAGAAAAGCCAGACCTCCACACCTTTCCAAATAAGTACATTTGGGCTGAATCCATTCATTCCAGAGCGGGCTTCACCTCGAGAAAAGGGAGCAGCTTTTGCCTCACATTTTCATGCCATTAACACTGTTCTGGGGACATTTGGTCTAGAATTAAGATGGACTAACCTGCAGTGAATTATGAAGCCTCTGTTAGAGAGAGAGGGAGAGAGAGAGAGGAAAATGCCACCTCCACTGACCTCGACTGTGAGAAGAAAGGATCTCCCTGCAGTGGGGGGGTAGGAGCAGAGTCGCCAGCAGAGCAGGGGAGAGGGGAGGCCGAGGTCCCCCACCACCCCCAGCAGGCCGGCATTCTCCTTCTGTTGCGGGCTTCAAGGTAGAAGTTAGAGGTCAAGTTGTACATATCAATATACTTACTATTTATATTAAAGGGATTCTGGGCATAGATGGAGGGGAAAAGGCATCGATCTTAAAGCAGCCCAAACTGATGAACTCCGAACGTGAAAGCCGGTGGCCCAGAGCTCTGGCTGGTGAATCCAGGGACTCCAGCCGGTGAGGCAGCGCCGGGGGGCGCCCTGGCACCCGGCGGGGACGGGGACTGCGAGGGGTGACAGCGTGAGTGGAGAGGAGTCTCAGGAGGAGGGACGCCCGAGAAGTACACGCACACTGGGCGGAGGCCGGGAGAGCCTGCACCGTGGGCGGCAGCAGCCTCCGCCCAGGGCTCGGGCCGCGGTGCCACCTCGCCGTAGGCGGTCCTGTGCTGATCCCGCACCTTCCCCCCCGGGGGAGGTTCAGTGGCCCCCTCCCCACCCCAGACCCCGTTTCTAAAAGGGACCTTACTCAAGCCCTTGGGTGTGCCAGAAAAAGGAAACCAAAGACTAGGAAACTTTTTTGCCTGTTAAAGTCTGTTTGGAAGCTTTTCAGCTTGGGGGCTCATCTCCGCTTCCAGCAAATCACTCGTGTGTCTGCCTTTTATGTTCTGCGTGACACACACAAGCCCCCCTTTCTAACTGGGCAGGACCCGTGTCCTGGACGGCCGTAGCGTGTCACCCCATCTTGCAGAGCCTCTGCTTCCACCCCGCAGACTTCCCCACCGACGCGCGCATGCCGCCCTTTAAAGCACCTCCTCCCAGTTTCGACTCAGTACCCACCCCGCCCTTCCACTCACTAAATGTTTATGTTCCCAACCAGTTTTCAGAAGTTTTATATCGCGATCAGAATTCTTCAGTTTTACAGTCTTATTTGGAAGGCTGACGTGAATCTCCAAAATGGCCCGATTCAACGGCGCATCAAGCTGCTCCGGCAGAGCACACCTCGCAGGGGGCTGAGCGCACTTCCTGGCGCACAACTCACAACGTAGTGACCATCAGGGCTTTCTCCTTCCTTCGGAGTGTTCTGCGACCTGAGGCATGCAACACTGGGACCCCTGGGCTGCACCCAGCAGGCGGGGGAGTACTGCTCTTGCGAAGGGGATGGAGGAACCGGGCACACCCCGCCTGCAAGTCCAGCAGCGAATGGACCCGCCGGGAGAGACCCGCGGGCCTGGCTCCCACAGAGTGAGGTCCCGTTCCTTCCTGTTGCTTCACGGGTTACTAAAGATCTGTGAGGCGGAAACACCTTAGGGTGGGGAGTGGAGGGGTGGAAAGCACAGAGGTCGGGCCGCGACCCCTGAGTCCCCGAAGGTCTGCAGACCGTACGGGCCGATGCAGCCATGCCCTCACCCCGGCCCAGCCACCCGGGACGCGCGCCACACGCCCGTCGTACGCTCCGGGGCACAGACAACAGTCACACAGCACTGACAACACCGACAACCCCGGAGAGGGGCACACCAACACACTCAGAGACAGGCTCCGCCACTGCGAGGTGACTGCCCACCTGGAGCGGGCAGGAAAAGCCAGCCGGGTCCCCGGCCTCCTTCCTCTGAAGCACGTTACCGAAACGTCGCAGTTTGTGTCCAGGCTGCTCCTGCTCCACCCTAAAGACTATGAGAACGCGGGAGCCCTGGGTGCGCGTGGGTGGGCCGGCGGGAAGCCTCCGCTTCTGGGTCCCGTCGGTTTTATTTCGAGAGCGGGAGGGGGCGGAGGGAGGGCTGCTGGAGGGGAGGGGAATCCCAAATTAAAATAACCCCCAGTTATGAGGACGTTCAGTGGCATCGGATATTCACACCAGGAACAGTCTCATTACATTCGCCTTCGCCAGATGGCGGCGGGTTCAACTTCCCGAGATCTCGCAAAGTCAGGCTGTGCGCCCGAGAGCGCCGGGTGCGGGGACGCAGGCGGCCCGGACAGCCCGGGAGAGGCAAGGCCGGGGCGAGCGCGCGCGCCGGGCTCACCGGTTTCGGACGAGGAGGTCTCCGTCCCCCGGGAGTGGCACCGGGCAGTCCCGGAGCAGGGTGACGGCCTCGCGGAAGTCCGGGCTCAGCCGAGTCACCACCAGCTTCTGCATGGCGTGGGGGATGGCGGAGCCCTGGAAGTCCAGGAAGTGGCGGGCGTACGACATGTCCACGATGGTTCGGGCCCTCGCGAACGCCAACCGCAGCATGGTCCACGCCTCCGCCCGCTTTCTGCGCCGCCGCAGGCCAAGGTCGCGACCGGCCGGAGCAGCTGGGCTCGGCTCAGCGCGGGCGGGCGGAGCCGGAGGGTCCGCCCCTCCTCCGGCCCGCGCCCTCCCCTCGGCGCCCCCCCTTTCCCCTCCACGCCTGGCGCCCGCTCCCCCCTCCCGCGCGCAGCTCCGGGAGTCCACGCAGCCCCCGCGGTTCCCGGACGCGCCACCCCCGGGGTCCTGGCCGGGGACTGCCGCCACCCCGGTAGCTGTTCCTTTAATCTTTTTGTTTTGGTTTGAATCTGCTCGGCGCAGACTGGCCAAGGAGCCTCTCCGCCCTCCCCCTTCCTCCGGGCGCCGGGGAGGCAGCACCGGATATCCCCACCCTCCCTACGCTCTAAAAGCCGGATTTGACTCCTCTAAAGGGTGAGGGGGGCGCCGAAGGGACCCGTGCGTCCCGCGATCGCCGCGGTCCCGAGCCGGCGGCAGCCCCGGGCATTCTCGGAGGCGCGGCGGCCGGCGGCCGGCACAGGCGCCTCCCCTTCCCGTGCGAAGCGTTCACTTCCTTGCAAGGTGGTACAAATCAACCCCGAGCACCGCCGGGGCGGCGGGACACGGCCGGGGCCCCGGGCCGCGCAGGGAGTCCCCGCCGCGGGTGAGCGCGCACAGACACCGAACTGGGGGCGGCGGCGGGGGTGGGGGTGCCCAGTACACCCTGCGCCCAGCACACCCTGCGCCCTGTCCCCGGATCGCCTTGCCGCCCCGGAGCCCCTCAGTTTGTCCCATTCAAGTTGCACGAACTAAACCGTTTTCTTTATTTTGGCCTAGATTTCGTGTTTTTCCATGAATGTTTTAAGTGGCCTCTGCAAGACAGTTACAGGTTTCCCTTTGGGAGAGAACACACATATTAGAAACCAGAGGGCCAAATTCCCAGAGCACATAAACATCTTAAACTTCTTGGTGGGGAAGCCGGGGGACTTAATTGAATTGGAGATGTTGCAATGATGCAGGAAGACCTCATTTTATAGCCCAGCCAGCGAGAGCTGCAGCTGCGGCGTGTCAGTTTCTCCCTAATTGTCTGTATTGGCCAAATAATCAATTCACTTTTCATAGAGGGACCACAGTAAATATTGTCCACATTTTTGTGTGATGAGCTAAGCTCATCTTGAATTTTTCATTAAAGGTATGCATTTTATTTTATTTTTTAAAAAAACTTCTTGCTTTCCTCTTACCATAATTACTAAAGAATAAAAACCACCTAATGCCCCTCCCCAATTAAATTTAACCCCCAAACTAAGATGGCAAAGGTGACACAGGTATGTTTTAATCTCACATGTAGGACATTCTTCATTCCAGGGTGGTTTGTGTCCACGTGGGTGCGTTGTATGAATGTGCAAGGTGTGTGCTCTGGGGGGGTGGGGGTGGGGGGGCTAACAGGTTTAAAAATCTGCCGGTGTCTACTTACAACTTGGCTTAGAACACATGGTGTTACCCAGTATCAGCCAGTGGATCACAACAACAAACCCCTCAATGTCTTTCTCCAAAGTGCTATCTTTTATGTTGTGCGGTATTAAGATTTCTTTTTTTGTGTCATATTGTTTAGCTCCGGGAAAAAAAAAAAAAGAAAACAAAGCAATTAAAAAGATTGACAGGTATGGTCTGTGAGAGACCTATTTGTAATTGTCAGGGTGACGTTGGCGGCAGGAGGAGGGGTAAAGCCGAGGCAGGAAAAGCAGCTCGATGTGTCTGTCTATCAGTTGAGACTGTCTGAAAAGCTCTGCGATCCGAACGTGTGTTACATTTCACTGAAAAGAGGAGAGGGCGAGAGTGCATCTCCCTCTCTCCCAGGAGTTTGGGGGGGACGGTCCGCGCTCATCTCGCCCACCCAGTGAATGTCTGCTCTGCGCCCCTTTGCACACACTCTCCGGGTTGTTGTTTTCGGCTTTTTTTTTTTTTTTGGAGGGGGGGGGTGCTTTTTGTGTATTTTTAAATTTTTTTCTGTTGGAAGATCAAGACCGGCCAAAAATCCATGATCAAAATGTGTTTGCATTAGATTTCGCATTGGAAGAAGCGACGATCTTGGCGGCAAAGCCAAGTGGCACCAAGTGGCGCTCCGGCGGGGTGACACTGTTTGATCTGTGACTGTTTGGAAGGTGGAGCAGCGCCTGACATCTCCCCCCGGGCGCGTGTGTGTCCGGGGGCTTCACTCCTCCGTCTTGTTTGCTTTCTTCCTCTTAGACTAAGTGCAGGAGGGAAAGGACAGCGCAGATCGGCCTCTCTGGCGCACAATGAGAAAGCTGCGACCCGCGCACTGAAAACACTCGCCGCGACCCCCGGACCGCGAGGAGAGGGGGAGAGAAAGTTGCGCTCGGAGACTCCCGGCTCGCGGAGGAAGGCGCGGGGCAGCGCCCGCAGCGGCGCCGGAGGAGCGCCCGCCAGCAGCCCCGCGGCGGCGGGAGGCGGCAGCATGGAGCGCGGGCCGCGGGCCGGCCCTCCGAGCGCCCGCCGCTGCGCCCGCGGCCCGCGCCGGGGATGACTCCGGGCTCGGCGCCCAGGCCCCGCGCGCTCCGCCCGCAGCCCGGCGGCCGGGACGCGGCCCGCGCGGCCGCCGCCGCCTCCTGAGCGGCCCCGGGCGCGGCGGTCCATGCGAGCGGCTCCCCGCGGTCCGCGGCGCGCCCGGAGCCCGGAGCCCGCGGGGACGAGGCCAAAGTTGGGCTCGCCGCGGAGTTGCGCCCGCGCCCGGGGCCCCGCGTCCCCGCGCCCCGCGAACTCCGGCGGCGGCTGAGACGACGGCTGCGGCGGCCCGAGCAGCATGCCGAGGAGGAAGCAGCAGGCCCCCCGGCGCTCGGCAGGTAACGCGCGCGGCCGCGCCGTGGGGAGCGGGCCGGGGAGCGGGCGCGGGGGGCGCGGGCGGGCGGGGGCCGCTGGCGACACTCCCCCCGGCGGCCGCGGCGGCCCGAAGCTGGGAGGAGGCCGGGCCCCCGCCCCGGGCCCGCGCGTGGAGCGGAAACTTATCGGCGCTGCG